>JALGQZ010000003.1:39881184-40481184 GCA_023105745.1 Austropuccinia psidii
ATAAGAAAAATATTGTTTTCCTTAATAATTCACTGTATTACATCCTTTTTGATTTTTGGCCTATTTTGATCATGAATGTGCCAATAATAGTAATATGGTTATTATTGTTATATTATAGCTATCATATTACTATTTTCTTATTATTATTAAGCTATTAAAATGGTAAAAATAATAATTCAATTTTGATAATTTTCATTTATTTCATTTTTCCCCTGGTTGGTCCATATTTAATCAAAAGAGGTCGTAAAAATAATTATCATGATGTTAATTTTTTTGTTTTCTAAAATATACAAAATATTTATATTTCCTAATTTAAGTTTGGCAATGGGTGCAAAATAGTTACATTATCTATATCATAATTTATGAATCACTGATGTATTGGGGAATAATTCTTTTATGAATAGAAGCCTGCTTATTTGAAAAATATGAAGCCCTAGTTAAGGCAAAATAATAAAAAAAGGGCTCAGAAAATCAAAATAAGTTGAAGCATCTCAAATGAGGAAAAGATAGTTTCAAGGGAGGAATTAAAAAACCTCAATGGAAAAGGTGATTTTAGAATTTGTATAATTGGTGATTTGCCATAATCTTTGAAGTTTCTCAAAAATAATATAGCTTTCCAATAAAGAATTTAGCCAAATATGGTAACGAAAAATCTGTTACCATATTTGAAAAAGAGAAAACATTTTATCAAAAAGAACAAATGCTTTTTAACTTGCGTGTTGAGATTTTGGCCTTCAATAATTTCACATGGAATTAGGTCAGGAATGGACAGAAGTGAAAAATAACAGGAAATTCATGTAAATTTTTTGTTTTATTTGAGACAAAAGGTTAATTAATTGAATATCAAGCTGGTAAGCTGGCTAAAGGTGCTCATTTTGAAAATTCATATATAGAAGAAGATCTTCAATACTCCTAATTATTTTAATTTTACACCATATTTTCTGATATTGAGGCTCTATATTCACTGATAAATTATAATAAATCACTTATTTGATATTGAAATATGCATACAAATTTAAAGAATATTTTCCATAAACTTTAATGAGAGTCAAAGAATAGAAAAGTATATGAAAATGATGGAAAGATTGTCTTTTTGATTTCTTTGAAAAATGAATCAATTCCCTTAGTACAGGAAGTCTAGTTCCAATTATTTCCAAATTAACTGAGAAAGTTTAGAAAGGTTCTTGAACAGGTATTTTCATAATTATGAGGATATAAAAATCATTTTTAATAAGATTTCGGGATAATGAAAACATTTAAGGTATTAGTGAAGAGAAAAAGTGATTTATACAAGAAAACAATTTCATAGAAAAATTGATATTTTCATAAGATTATTTTTCATATAAAATTGAATATAAAATAGCATAATTTCAAGGTGATCCAAAAACCAAGTTCAGCTGTGCCCAAAAATGTCCTAAATTTCAGGTCATGGCCAAACAAGCTTGTATCTCAATAATTTCTTCGCTTAAAATTGGATTGGAGTTATTGAAAAGCTATATCAATTTTTATCTTTCCATTCTCTTTTCTCCAAAAATTTCAATTATACAAAGTTTTAATTTTACAATCTTCTTAATCCAATGCAATCCTTTATGGATCTCAACATAAATTTTGTCATGAGTAAATCATTTATAAAGGTTTTATGAACTATTTATTATTCCATTTTGTTTTATAAGATTTAAATTCAAGGAATTCATTCAAACAAAGTATTTGTGACTTCTCAAGATATGCCCACTTTAATTATAGTCAAATCTACATATCTTTGCAAAACGTATTTACTTCCTCTTGTAAAAATATATTTTCTCTATCTAGCTCTTGAATTGGTCATAAAATCATCATAAACTTGAATTATTCTTTTCAATAATTTATATTTTAGCTATAAATTAACTGAGTGTTTTCAAACTCTAATTTTTTTGAATTTTTCTCTTCTTTTCAAACAAAAATGTTATTTGTCTTTGGAAATACAAAATAATATGATTCTTTTATTTCTTCTCAATTAAATTTGGATCTAAAATCCACTTCTATAGCTCTACCAGGGAAAAAATCATTTCTCATACTAGTATTTGATAAAAATAATTTAGCTTAATTTTAATTATTTCTTTATATAAATTTTTTTATAAAAAGCTAAAGAAATAATATATCAAATCAAAGGAGTCTTTGATATCAAAATGTTTTTAAAAATGAAAACAATAATTTCTGGATTTATATTCAATTTCTAAATGAATTATTTTTTTTATTGAAGAACAAATGAAAGAATTTTGTGTTAAATTAGGCTTTCATGGAAAATTACACCTTGTCACAAGAAAAGTATCAAAATCAAGTGTTTTTATTTTTTTTTCAAAAAAATTATGAGTGGTTAGTTTATACCTTATACAAGATATAATATTTTATGTATTTTTCACAAAGTATATTCATATATCATGTGGACAAATCCTCATGGAAGGATGAATTATATTAAAACTTCGTTATCTAATATTATCAGATTTTTTTCCCTAACATTTTGAAAGTCCATATAATAAATCTCTAGATTTAACTTCCAAATAAGAAAAAGTATTCAGTACGATGTTATTTGAATATAGTTTTTTATTGTATACTTTACAATTTGACCCAACCTTTTTTCACCAAAAAACATTTCAAAGGAAAAAACCAAAATAAATTGATATTAAATTTTGGGTGTTGGTAAACACACGTAAGCCCTTACGTGTTTTTACTAAAAACTTACGTGTTTTTACCAATTTATGGTAAAAGCATGTAAGTTTATGGTGAAAACACGTAAGTGACCTTATTTCTCAAAAAAATTCCTTAGGCTGAGTTTTGAGGATTTTTTCAATTTTTTTTGCCATATTTTTCCTGACTTGGCATGTCAATAAGCAAATTTTTTTTCAATTTTTTCTTTTCCAGATTTCACCAATTTGGCCAATATGCCAAAAATGGCATATTTTTTTCAAAAATTCATTTAAAATCTTCGCACTTATGAATTTCCTTCATTTTTTTAAAAAATGAAGGGTGCAATGTGAAGAATAAAGCACCAGAATCCCATGATTTTGGGAATTTTTTTGGGTGGGACAAGTGAAGGCGCAAAAAGGGTTTTTTTCAAATGTTTTTTCCCATCATTTTAATATGCCTATTTTTAAAAAGTGAAGTTAATAACTTCCCACTTATGAATTTCCTTCATTTTTTTAAATTAAAGGGCTTAATCTGGTCAATACAGAACCAGAAGCTCATGAATTGGGAAATTTCTTTTGGTGGGACAACAAGTGAAGACGCAATGAGTGTTTTTTTTCAACTGTTTTTTTTCTTGTGTGTAATATGACTATTTTCAAGTACAAAAGTTCCACATGTTTGATAAAAAAGGAGACTGAGGTGGGATTTAAGCAATAAATATGACTGAGGAGGGGGATAATTGGCATAAATTGTATATGCAAAAATCAATCAATCAGAATCAACCTCCAAAATAGTGGGTTTTTTCTGAGAGGGGGGGAGGAAGATTGGACAAATACAACATTCTGTGTTTCTTAAATTTATCAGCCCACCCCAGGGCTTGTGTTTGGGCATGAATCTCCCAGTTCAAAGTAATGGGGGGGACTGGATAAACTTTAGAAATGATGATGTCCAAAGGAACAAAATGAGCACAACTATTCAAGAAGCAGATGAAAATGGGGGATTATCATTTGGAGGACAGAAATAAGGAAAAAAGGAAAAAGATTGGGCTGTGGAATAAAAGAAAACTGGTCTTTTATACTTATCTGCAATTGGATCCCCCATGTCAGGCATGGACATCCACTTGCTTTTTGGAGCCTGGCCAACATCTTCATACCATTGAATTCTTTCCAAATAAGAGGATACTGAGGGAATTAAGGTGTTCATGGCTTCATAAAGGTCTTGATTTTGGTGAATTTCTTCAGCTAAGTCACCTCTGACATCAGCCCATTGATCTTGAGTCTTGTAAATGAAGTGGGATACTGTTCTGTAGCCACAGTTTCCATCACCCTGGAAATTGATGGTCTTGAAGGTGTATTTCAATATAAACTTGGGCAAGTCTTCTGAGCCAGTTATCTGATAAAATAAGTTCAAAAAATGAATAAATATCAAAATAAACAACATAAAATTACATTAAAAAGAATCAGAAACTCACAAACAGCTTGGAGCATTCATCACTTGTGTGATAATTGCTTTGAAAATGCTCACAGGTCAAGTCCATTGCATCATATATATTCAAACTGGTGGCAGGCTTGTGTGATTTTCTTTGTGAGGTTTTGCTTCCAATTGCCAATCTTCTGGACCTTCTAAGGGTTACTTCTGATTTATTTAATTCAGTTTCTGAGGGTAGTGAATCTGATGAGCTGATGAATTTAGCTAATGAGTCCTCAGAATCTTCAGATGAGTCCACTTCCATAATTGGAGAGGGGACATTTGACTGGGATCTTGATGTTGTTGTACTGGTCACTTTTGAGGGGGGTCTTCCTCTTCTCTTGGATTGACTTTCAATAATTTCAAAACTTGAAGGTTCTCTTTTGTTTTGATTTTTGTTTTTATTCTTGGCTCCTTGGGGTCTTCCACGGATATTCCTGCATTCTAGAGGGTCTTCATAATATTGATCTTCCTCTTGACTCTTGGGAATTTGATTAAATGGGACTTTTCCAGTCAAAAAATCTTGAAAATGTTGAAGTATTGGAGTGATTTCTGCCATTTGTCTTTGAAAAAGGTCTTACCCAATGTCTTCAAGCATTTTCTTGGCTTCATTCTTTCTTTCTTTTTCAACACTTTGATCATCACCTTGAAAACCAGCCTGAGAAGAATATGACAAATAAAATCAGTGAATAAGGAAAATAATAATAATAAAAAATTCAAAAACCCTCACAGGCAAATTCAAATGCCATTGAGGATGTAAGTCTGATAATTCAAGCCTTTGGCGCTTGGAAAATGCCTTTTGGTTCTTATACTTGCAAGGAATGCCTTTATAATTGTTGTATTTGTTGGTGCATTTTTCATTTGGAGGAAATTTTGTTTTGAAATTTTCAAAGGCAATCTGAAGAGCATAATGAGACACCTTGCCATTGAGGGCACAGATGTGTGGAGGAAAATTCTTGACATGGACAATCATTTCTTTGGAGACTCTGTTGATTATTTAAATAAATTGTTTTCTGAATGCCATTTGGAGAGCCCTGACTACCTCCAGGATAGTACCAGTGGACTTTTGGAGCCAAAGTTTAACCATGGCATGGGCAACTTTAACTCTGGAGGTGGAGCCGACACCCAGGTGGCAATGGTGGTTGGTCCAGGCTGGCACATAATACTCCTTTAGAGGAAGCCACGTCTTTTCCAAATATTGCAAGACCTCAGGATTTTTGACTTGCTTTTGAAGCTTCTTCCAGTTTTATTTGAAAGAATTTTCAGTGGATGAATACATAAGCTGAGAAATGAATCCCAAAGTCATTAATAAAGACAATAATAAGAAAAAAAGTGAAATAAAGTGAAGAAGTATATTACTTGATTCCAAAGGCCCATAAAATTTTCAAAAACAGTTCCATGACCAATTTTCTTCATGAAATGAGCAGATACATCCTTGTTGATGTGCCAAATGCATAGCATGACTTTGGAGTCTGGGAAGAGCTTATTAATAGAGTTTTTCAAGGCCAGATCCCTATCAATAACAATAACTGGAGGGGGAACAAGATTGGTGTTGTTGAGGACCTTTTCTATGTATTGATTTAATGCCCAAGTATATGAAGGTTCATTTTAATTCTTCATCAAACAAAAAGCCCCAGAAAAGGTCTTATTGGTTGAGCTGACTCCAACAATATGAAAAAGGGGCATTTTGTACTTATTGGTTTTATAAGTACAATCCATAAGAATGACATGAGGAAAGCCATGAAGAAGTTTTATGGCCAGGGGGTGAGTAAAAAACAAGGAGGTAATGTGTCCCTCAGAATCCCTTGCAGAGGACCAAGCAAAATTTTCTTCTTTGAGAGTGTCAATAAGAGCATCAATGGGCCTTCTGCCTTGCAGTTTGTCTTTCTTGATTTTCTTGACTTGGTTGTAAATGTCTTGAAGGATTACAGGCCTGCCAGACTCCCTCTGGCTGCATAATTGGGCCTGAATTTGCCTTGGCATGAGCAGTGATTCGGACATTTAAGCAATTTAGGATGTTTCTTGCTCATTGAACTTCCTGAAAGCAGGATGTGCCATGATATTTTCAGTGGCATCATGGCTATGTTCAGGATTTTTGACTTTAAGAGTCCAAGTGGTACTCTTGGCATATTTCCTGGCATAAAGTCTAAAATGACAGTCAAGCTTTCTTGAGGTGACTGTTTTGGAGGGGCTTTTGTTGGCATTTGGGGTGCCAGACCTGTCATAACATATTTCAATTTGGTTGTGGGTCATATTGGACCTCAAGGTGGACACAGCATACCCCTGAGCCCTGGCAACATTATGCACATGTTGCCAAAGAAGCTCAAGGGTCTGAAATTTACCTTCAGTGGGGGTTGAAGCATTTTTACAGAAAAATATGTATAAAAGTGAAAAAAGGGGGAATTGGGGGATTTGGAATGGGGTAAGAACCTTTCAAAATGTGAAAAAGAGGTGAAAAAAGGTGTGAAAAATGAACAGAAGTGGTTAAAAGTGAAAGAAAGTGGCTTAAATGTGGGATTAATAGATGAGGGAAGGTAAAAAATTGAAAATTGAGAGGCTTGAAAGCAGGTTGTTGTGGTGGAAAATTCAGTCTTTGGGGGAAAAAAAGAGAAAAAGTGTGAAAAGCTTTGCAAAATGGCTTTGGTAATGCTGTTTTTCCAAAAAAAAACAATGGCTTGGGGTGGGGATAATGTGGATTATTGGGGTGTTTGGGCTTGTTTTTTTTTTGGGGGGGCTGGGCAAAAGAATCTGAAACAATTTGGAGTTAGAGAGGTTTTGTGGGGAAAAACCTCTTTTGGGCATGTTTTGGCCCAATACAGGCCCAATTGTGTTTCATTTTTAATTAAAACTGGGCCCAGGGCAGCCCTTACGTGTTTTTACTAAAAACTTACATGTTTTTACCAATTTATGGCCAAAACACATAGGTTTTTAGTAAAAACACGTAAGATCTTATGTGATTATTAAAAGAGTATTATAAAATTCATAAAAACCAACAATTATTAATGAAATCTTATCAAATCAGTAACCAAGATTTAAGCTATATAGTTTGTACCCTTTCATTTTTACTTCTGAAATTGTTTTTATTTTTTCAGGAACTGAATTATTTCAATTTTAGAAAAACAAGAAAGGAAGATTTTTTCAGATTTGTATACAAAAAATTAGCACCTTCCTTTTTAATAGAAAAAATTAATCATTTCTATTAGGTATCATTTTTTTCAGAAATTATATAAATATTTTATCTACAAGTGTCTCTGCTATTTCACAAGAAAAATCAATAAAATATTTTTAACCCATTAAAAACTATTTAATTTTATCTAAAATGTTTTGAATTATGTTTTACTTATTATATTTCTTTTGAGAACTTTCATCAGAATTAATTTTCCCAATAATTGTTTCCAAATATCAATTATTTAAAAATGATAGAGAAAAAGATAATTTATGCAAGGCACACATTTGATTTTTGTGAGCCTGAGAGGTATTTTAAGATACCAAAAAAACCCACACATTTAAATAAAATTTAAAGTTACAAGAAATGTAATTAATTTCAAATATTAAAACAAACTTTATGATAAGATTTCAAAGTATTATTAAAATATAAATATAAAAATTCAACAAGAATTTTAGGTAATATTTTTACTTGCAAAAATGAAATTAAAATGAAATTCCAATGAAAATTAAAAAAGAAAATAATCTTTTGGAAAAAATTTAATAAAAATTATTAATATTTTTCTCCAAAGAATAAAAATATAAAATTTATCTCAAGATTGGATTCCCAATGAAATTTCAGGTGGGTTCATCTCTGAGAAAAATTTGTGAAACTCAGCTCTCAATAAGCTTCAATCAAGATTTGAGTATTTTTTGTATGAAAATCTCAAAATCCTTCAAAACCTGATTTAATTCACACTACATGTGGTATTAAACATCAATTTTCTGTAGATATTGAGGTGTGGTGTGTAGATTAGAAGTTATCAGCAATTGAAATATTTTGAATTGAAATGTCAAAATGTGCATGTGTATTACATAATTGAACTTAAATATACATGTGAGAAATTAAGAATTACATTTATGTACTGCAGTTTTTTGATGGAATTTCATGTCTAAAAATATCAAGATAATACACAGCAAGGAATTAAAGAAAAAAGAAATCAGAAATATTACTTTTGGGGGGAAAGGAATCTTGGCTCCTAGGGTTCCATGTTAACAAAAATTCCTTTCTGACAGGAATAGGATGTCAAAATCAACTCAAAAATTCATTACCTTTAGGCTGGTATTGAATCACAGGGCTTGTGACTTAATTGATGATGGGGTTTGATACAAACCAGGGAAATTTTATCTGTTTCCAAGAGTTTAAAACAACCCTTAAGCTGACACAAACCCCAAATTGCAGTTTCAAAGTTTCCAAAAGTCCTTACATGTATTATTCCATGTTTTGGATGCTTAAAGCCAAGTATCACTACAGTAATTGCTGGTTTACAGGAGTAAAATAGCTAAACCTAGCCTTTTTCCCTCTAAATCAGGGTTCAATGATGCCATTAGGGGGTGTCAAAGTTACCAAATACCACACTCAAAATCCCGAGTTTTTTTTTGCCAAAAAGCCACATTAATTTTTTGGGATTTGGGAAATCCCACACCTCAAGAGGTGAGGTATTTTGAGGTACAAAAACACAGGTTTTTTGGTACCAAATCCCGTGCTTAAATACCAAAATCCCACCTTTAGCTTCCCATAAAAGGCACATTTTTCAAACACACAACTCAGTAAGGGCATGTTAAATTGCATAAAAATTCCCTTCTCTTGAATAAAATCTAAATACACTCATCATTTATTAAGTTATTTGATTTCAAATTGCATTTACTGCCAGCCTTTTCTTCATTTACCATGCCCAAGGCATTGCAAAGGCTACCTTTACTTCAGACCTTGAACTCACTTCAGTTCATTGATGCTCTCAACTCTGATAGTGATTCTGATATCCAGGAAGATATAATCTTATTGGATATGATAACATCACAAAGATACATCAATCCTTGTAGAAGATATCCATCTCATTACATGTATACGATGAATGATTTACAGACATTATCATCTGAAAAGTTTTGACAGCTATGTAGGACCACACATGAATCATTTGAAAAATTGGTTGCACAAATTCAAGCTGATGAAACCTTTCAAAACTCATCACAAAACAAACAACGCAATCCTGCTATCCAATTGGCTGTGGCATTATCAAGGCTAGGATCAAATGGAAATGGGGCCGCTTTGGGAAAGATTGGAATGTTGTTTGGAATTAGCCATGGGGCTATTGTGTTTTACACTCAAAGAGTCATCCAGATATTAATGAAGTTGAAGCACAAAGTGATTGTGTGGCCAACAATAGAACAACGCAGAGAGATGTCTCAATTAATGCAAGCAGAAGGCTTCCCTGGGTGCATTGGGTTTATTGATGGGAGTCTCATACCATTATCACAATTTCCTCCCAGTGATGGTGAAGCATATTTTGATTGCAAAAAAGGTAAGCTGTTTAATCTTTATTCTTTATTTCAATCTTACTGATGGTTTACATATAAGGTATTCTATGTCAATACAAC
Organism: Austropuccinia psidii; assembly: GCA_023105745.1. NCBI lineage: Eukaryota > Fungi > Basidiomycota > Pucciniomycetes > Pucciniales > Sphaerophragmiaceae > Austropuccinia > Austropuccinia psidii. Next base: position 39,890,896 of record JALGQZ010000003.1, read on the forward strand.
TGGTTTGTGATATCAACAAACAGTTCACTGCTCTGCAAGTTGGTTGTACTGGGTCACTTCATGATTTGAATGTCTATCAACATATGAAAATAGCACAAACACCTCAAGAGCTTTATGAAAAGGATCAATAATTACTTGCAGATTTGGCATATGCAAGCTGTCCTTGGGTTGTTCCAGCATATAAGGGAGTTGTAGCACATAATGAAGACAACCGTTCTTTCAATTACTGTCTAGCAAAATCAAGGGTCAGAATCAAGCATGCAATTGAAATTTTGAAGGGGAGGTGGTTTTCTCTAAGGGAAATGCGAAATAAAATGAGGGATAATCATGAAATCGAATATTTTGTTAGTTGGGTTGTGTCTTGCACGATTTTACATAATATGTTAGCTCAAATTGGTGATAAGTGGCTTGACTTATATGAAGATGATGATCCACCACATGCGGAAAATCTGGCCAACAATGACATTGGGGAAGATGTGCTAAATATGTGTGAAAAAAATTAAACCAATCACTTTGGCATGGAAAAATAGTCAATTGTAAATTTCATCAGGACCAATATTTTATAAACATAATTTTTTGGCATACAATGGAGTGGAGATGTTATTCATAAAAGAAAAGTATTTACAATTAATATTTTTTAGTTCTTTTTTGATCCTGCATATTTCTTTCAAAGTACCCATTGACTCTTGAATTGATTTTGGTGGGTGTCATTTTCAAGAATTTCTCACCTACATTAAATAATTTATGGTTTATTTGAAAAGAACATCCAAAATGAGTAATTTTGTCATGATTGATAATTTCTGGAGGTGGTTTTGTTGTATGATGAACCATTGTTGATGTCTTCCAAAGAATTTCCATGATGCCAGGTTTTTTTGAAAAATTGATCTCCATTTTCAATTCGGGGAAGTGTAAGCCATGTCCAGAGGGGGTGAATACAGTTGGAAGTGGAAGGAAATATTTTTTTGATACAAAATAAAATATACCATAAGTCCAGGCATTGAGATTGTTTAACTCTTTGTGTGGCTTATTGAAAAATCCATCTTGGGTGACAATGACATTGGTAAATGATTTGAATTCTTCCTTGGGATTGGCAGAAGTCCATTTGAGTTGACTGAAATTGGGTAATTGGGCTGCTTCCATTAATGATTTATTTTCATTAGCTGATAATTTTGAAAAATGGGAGATTCTTGAGTAAACAAATTTGTCATATTGATGAAGCTTGATCCATTGATTGTTATCTGTTTCAATTTGATGAGGAGTTAAACTAGGTTTTCTGGAGTAAACACCTTATAATTTTGTAATTAGTCAGTAATTATTAAGGTAATATGCCAAAAATATCACACACCTGCAGATTTTCCAGCATCAGAACCAGATCAAAACCCAATACCTTTCATAATGCAACCTTGCAGTTGCTTATTGGCTTTAATTTCTTGTTGATTTTGAGATAAGGACATTAATGTCATGATGATGTTTTGCAGCATTTGAGAGTGGCCAGAAGAATTATCAAATGGGGTTATTTCATATATGTTGACAGGCAAAAACGGCTTGGTTGTTTTATTAATGAGGATATAAGGATGGGGAGAGTGTTAAGTGATGGAAGTTTTAACCATGAGGCATTGGAAGATTTCTTGTCAATCAAAATTGTTGAAAGGTTCTTAAATTCTTTTTTGGAATGGCCAAGGTCAGACATTATTTGTTTCGAATCATGGATGTGTTGTCTTTGGTTTTGGGTGAGCTTTCTTTTATTATTTAATTTGGTATTATTATCCTCATGATGCTCTATATTTGGTTTAGTCTTAGCCATGACATCAAGAGGAGCAATGTGAGCTTCATCATCTTTCAAATCATTCTGATGATGTGCTGAGTCTGGTTTAGTCCTAACCATGACATCATCAAAATGACCGGAAGAATGAGAAAGAGGAGGAGATTTTTTTTTTAATTTTAAGGATGATGGAAGAGATGGGAAATGAAATGACATTGCAAAATAAATTCTTATAATTAATCCTCCCCTATATGAACAAATAAATAAAAAAGTTAAACAAAAATTAAATTAAAAAATCAATCAAGGGTCAGTAATGATTATTATCCCAAAAATTTAAAAAAGGAAAAAAAATATCATCAGTAAAAAAAAAGATCATTATCAGTAAATGATTTTTGAAATAAAATAAATGAATTAAAAAAAAATCAAAAAAAAGTCATTATCAGTAAATGATTTTTCAAATAAAATAAATGATTTAAAAAAAATCATTATCAGTAAATGATTTTTGAAATAAAATAAATTATTAAAAAAAATCATTATCAGTAAATGATTTTTGAAATAAAATAAATGAATAAAAAAAATCAGTAAAATATTATTCAAATTCAATAAATGAATAATAAGAAAAAAAAAACAAATGAAATCAGCTTGCACATTCAATAAATGAAAAAGAAAAAAAAAGAAATGTGGATTATAGAAAAAAAATATCATCAGTATTTTTTTTAATTAAATGATAGAATTAAAAAAATAAAAATAATCATTCTAATGGCCTTTGGGGGCCATTAGAATGATAAATAACTAAAAAGCCTCTGAATCGATTTGGAATTGATTCAGAGCGATTTGAAGGCCTCAGGCCCTGGAACCTCCCAGGGTTAGTGAGGTGGGGGGTTTTGGGAGGTGGATGATGATTGATGATGGTGATGGGTGGGTGATTTGTGGATGATGATGGATGATGATGGTGATAGATGGGTGAGTTTGGGAGGTGCAAAAAAATGAATAAAAAAATTTTCAAAGACAAAAAAAAATTACCTATAGAAAAACAAAAAAAAATTAGAAAAAAATGGTTGTGATTAAACAAAAAGAAGAGAAATTCACTTACCTGAATTTTTAAAAAAGTGGATTTTTTTTTAGAGGGAAGGGTGAAAAGTAAGATTAGAAAAAAATTAATTGAGAATTAAAAAATAAAAAAAAATGGTAAATTTTTGATAAGAGGGAGGGGTGAAAAGTAAAAATAAAAAAAAATAAAGTGAAATTTAAGATTTGAAATTAAAAAAAAAGGTGTTTTTTTTTTAAGTTGGAGGGGTGAAAAGTAAAAATAAAAAATAATAAATTAAAAGAAATTAAAGAAAAAAAATTAAAAATCAAAAATCAACAAAACAAGGGACATTGCCCAATTAAAAGTTGAAACCCTTCAAACTAAAAAATAAAAAATAACCATTAAATTGAAAAAACATATAGAAAAAGATGAAAAAATTAAAAAAAAAAACCATAAAATGACATTTTCATAAAAAAGGAAAAAAGCGGTCATCAAATTTGATTTTTGAACAGACTTCATATAAATTCTCAATGCAGAACTTGCCCAAATTTTCAAATCTGTCGGAAATTGCAAATAAATGTAATATGAAATTGAAATTGCAAGTTGGTGCCCAAATTATGTATAAACATTGAAATTTCCATTTGGTGATAAAGTGGAGTTAGATTTCATGACATAAGATCAATAATTAAACATAAACATAAGATTTATTGAACAAGCACCACATATAAATTGATCACATTACATATATGTAATAAGTTATTTTTTATTGATTAATGCCAGAATGCATTCCAGCTCCCCAATTGGCCTGCTTGATGACAATGCTGCTATAGTGAGATCCATCTGGCATTGCTTTTCCTTCAATTCCAATTCACCATTCCACTTTTCTTTTTCAAATTCATATTGCTTTGCATGTTGCTTCTCCTTGAACTCCATTTGCTTTGGCAACTTGACTTCTTCAAACCGTTGCTTGCTTTCTCTTCATTCCACCCCTCCCTGTCCCACTCCAAACAAGAATTGTCACTGGTTTTACGGGCTACAAATCATGAATTTAGTCAGTGGGATTGATCAGAGTAGCCATAAGTCCAAAACATACCCTTTTGCCATGATTCAAGCAAATTGGCATATGTCGGTGCAAACATATCCATTGGCCTTATCCTAGAGCCAGTCTTGTCATTCAAGTTGGGTGTAAATGCTCAATTACGTTTTTTTGTTGAATGTGTTATGGATTCAATGTCAGCCTGTGACTCAAAACCAGAGCACAAGCATGACAGCCAAAATACCATAAACCAATGGTATAGCCAAGATACCACCAAAACATGGAGCTGAGCCAAATCAGCTCAAAAAGTATCAAAAGAAAGAGGAAACTCACCCCTTTCTGAAAATATAAGTACCATCACCACAGGACAAAGAATAACAAAGTTATTCCTGCTCAAAGTTATTGCTGAGCATAAACCTTAATATTCACCTCTCATCTAAAATCTAGAAGGAAAGTCTAAACCCCATCAAATGGGTACTCAAAATGAAGCTCTAAGCCAGGGCTATCCAATGGTACCAGCCAAACTGAGCTAGAACCAATATTACTGGAGTTATGGTCAATTTCAGGCCAAATAAGGGTGAACAAAACATTCACCTCTAATCTAACTTCTACAGTTTTAGTGTGAGATACTTGAAGTGGGGTCTTTTTGGGAAGAGCGCAATCAGGGCTATCTGATGGTGTCATCCATTTCCCCATAGCTCAACTAGAACAAACGTTATGGGGCAAATAAGCTCAATACAGCTTTTTGCCTAAAACATGCATATGTACAAAAATCTTGTACATGGCATAACTTTGCCATATATAATTCTAACCATATCAAATAAGGTACCATTGTGTAGAACACTTACAGGGCTAAACACTGGTTCAGCTTTGAGGTTGATATATCAATAACTGACAAAGTTATAGATGTTTTAACGTCAAAATCCCACATTCTGACCAATACAGCCTTCCCATGGGATAATATCCCATAACCATGAATATGAGGTGCCAAATAGACAAAGAAGCTTGTTTTTACTTCAATACCTCATATGTCAGTCAATACTGGGGTCTCATACAGCTTCTGTACAGCATTCTACGCGTCATACATGTCAGAATCAGGCTGTGAGGTCCCCAGATGAAAGTTTTCACCCTGTGTTGGTGAAAACTGCCCAGATGTGGTTTCAAAACCACATCTGAGCCCAATACAGGTTGTAAAGGCTGTTTGCAAGCCACAAGCCAGTACTAGAGAGTGAAAAATCTTCACTTCCTCTACGTGGAAAGGTCTAGCACCCTTTCCACCCCATTTCAGGATAAAAAGGAGGCTTTTCACAGCCAGAATTGTCTCCTCATCCTGCTCTTGAATAACCTATGTAGTAAACTGTTGAAAACAATTTTACTTTTGGTTAATAATCAGGTATAATTATAAATCTTAATTATTGTAGTCTTTTATTATTGTAACCCAACAGATAAAGCTGCACCCAGGGCTTTCAACATCACTCACCACCACTATATTTTATATAGTAAATCCCTTTTAATCATCAATCAAATCATCTTCAACTCTTATGAATCTTTTTTAACCATTTTTACCGTGTCACAAACATAGTTAAAGCTGTAAATAGCCTATTTCCACCTTTATCATAGTTTCATCCTGACATTTTGGGGGCCTGGCCATGTTTTAAGCTTTTTTTTGGACCTTATAAGTAAGTTTTCTCTCTTATTCTTTATTGCTGACAATTGTTTGATCTTTTTAGGCGTATTTTCTTTTAAAAATATATATTTTATATATATATTTACTATAATACTCATATTGTAAGAGTACTTACCACATGGTAATACCCAAAAAAACCTTTATTTTTGGCGTGTTTACATATAAAAACACATAATCCATCAATAAGTCCTGTATTCTTGATTGAATAAGGACACCTCCTACTGAAAAACCATCAGTTGAGGTGTGGTTAAGTGTATTGTTAACTCAATTACACTTGAAAACCACAAGTGTATCTGTGGTATACTGGAACACAAACAGTGTGACAGGGTACCAAAAGCTGTAATTCTGACGTGGAATTGTTGATTCAATTACACTGTCATTATACAGGGCATATTGTAATAACATACAAGCCCAGAGGCCAATCTTAGATGTGCAAAACCAGAATTTTTGAGAAGTCTTAACTGAAATAAGCCCTCTTTTTCCTACCTTGATTCAGTGGAAGAAAATTACATCCCACTTGAGACCCAGTCACAGGCCAACACACCAGTGACACCCTCAGAACCAGAGGGCAGCAAGGGCAAAGGAAAGAGGCACAGTGAAGGTCTCATCACAGCCAAGAAGTGGACTTCAATAGCCACTCAGAGGAGTAGAAAACCACAAAACTCTGCATCAATACAAGGTAAACCAACCTTAACCACTTGTACAGGAAAAATTACAATTATTAACCCAGTTGTAACCTCCAAAGGCAAACTGCCCAAATCAGCAGATGACAAATTTGTACAAGGCACAGTCAAAGGTAAATACCCTAAGAACATAAAGTTTTTGACTGCTTTCAAACACTGATATGTCCCCTGTATACCTCAGAGACCTTGGCTTCCAAAGGAACCAGCCAGAGGACAGAGAAGGCTTGTCCAGAACCAGAAGACCTGGAAGAGGACACCTTGGACACAGTGGTGGATGGCAAAGCAATGAGGGAGATAATATCAACCTTTCCATTCACACTCCAATTCAACAGGAACCTCAAACCAGAGGACCGGAAGGATATGGATAAAGTTCTTCAGCTCCACCAACTCCTCAAAGATTTATTTCAATGGAGCATGGACAACAAAAGGTTCAACCTGGCAAGTCACTGGGAAAAACTTGGAGCAAGCTGCCAGAAGATCTGTCTCAAAGAGATAGACTTCAAAGACCTTATGATAATCACCAAAGGTTGGAATCCTACCAGGCAGTTCAGACTCTTGGAGGAAAGGGCACAGAGGATAAGGGAGAATCAAGCCACTATCCAAGCTATAGAAGAACAGTTAACCCAGACAGGGCCTACTCAGATTCCTTCAGGCTCACAAGGAGCAGGCCAAATCAGCTCTCCAGTGGATTCACACCATTCAGAAACCAGAAGATCAGTGGCCAAGAGTCACCATTCTTCACCATTCCAGGAAGTTTCCAGGAGAAGACAAGGAAAAAAGGGCAAGAACAAAACCTCCTTCAACCAGAGGAGGAAAGAGTCAGACCCCATGATCCAGAAGCTGTTAGATTTGGTGAAAGAAGTACACAAAACCCAGAAGTAGTTGTAAACCACTCTAGAATCAGTAGTCCTAGTAATAGAAACATTACCCCCACTCAGATTGAACACAACATTGTTACACCTGAGAATAACTTAAACAGTGATGCACTGTGGTTACAAATGTCCCAATATGCTGAACAATCTGCAAAGCAGTTTGCAGAACTTGAAGCTGGCCATGAGAGGATGAAAAAAACACAAGCCTCCTTGGAACAGATAGTTAAGAATCTTCAAGCAGGATATGCTCAATTGAGCAAAGCCTCTGAAGAAACCAACAAAAGACTTAATCTAGTCTTTGAGGAACAACACCACAGAAAAAGGGACAGGGATTGTCTGGATCAAGACATAAACCAACTGTTCAATGTCTACCATAACTTGAAGCCCCATCCACAAGGCCAAGCTATGGATAATCCATATCAAACATATGACATCTAACCAGATGCCATGTTGATGAATAAGGCAAGATCTCCATCATAATACCAGGATGGAGATGGCATGTCTTATTCGGAGAAGGAAGCCTTGAAACAGCTTCCTGAGGCCTCAAGCTGGCCCAAATTCTCTGGATCAGGAGAATTTGATCATATGGAACTCATAGATTATATTGATGGACTCTTCATTGATGTACCAAGCATACCAGACTACTGGATTACTGCTAGATTGAATACTGCATTTAAAGTTCATGCTAGTATATGGTACACAGAAATGAAAGAAATCCATGGCAGAAGAAACTGGCCATGGTGGAAGAGTCAAATCATCCAAAAGTACAGTAATGGAACTTGGATATGGCAGCAGAAAATGTCATTTGAAAATGACAAATACTCAGTGGACAAAGATCCATATGAGTTTTGTCTTAGACAGTCTAAAAGACTTAAAGCCATTGATCCTCAGATGAACATCCAAATGAGGAATCACAAGCTTCTGTCACAAATGCCAGGAGGACTAGAGCATGCAGTAAAATGAAGATGAAACCAAAATTGCACTCTAGATGAAATTGCCAACACCTTACAAGACATAAGCAAAAGGACTAATATAGGGAAATTCACCCCATATAAGAGCAGTGGTTTCACAGAGAAACAACCTTTCAGGGTAGAGTTTAAAGACAAACCCAAAGAAGAAGTGGCAGAAGTGGCAAAGAAGAAGAATTATTGTCACAATTGTGATTCAACAGACCACTATTCCAACAACTGTCCAAAGGCAAAGAAAAAAGTCTATGCCATTGAGAAAGTCCCAGAAGAGAAATCCCCAATAGAGGATTCCAAATCAGACTCCATGGGTGATTCCATAAGAGAACCATCTGATGATGATCAAGACCCAAGAGAGGAATTTCTAGAGGAATACCAAGAGGAAGCCCCACTAGAAATTCAGGACATAAAGATGGAAGCAGGCATGCCACAGGAACTGTTAACAAGAACTTGTGCAAACACACACAATATGCACAAACATTCCTGGTTACACCAACCAAAGGAATGACATATATACATGGGACAGCCACAAAAATGACTGTTTGTATTGACAATGCTCAGAATCTACTGATAATTGATAGTGGATCACACTGCTCCATAGTGGCCAGAAACTATCTGGATAACCACTTACCAAACTGGAGAAACAGCTCTTGCCCACTAAGGCAAAGAACTTTAGAAGTGCATCAGGGAAGATGACTTCCATTGGGACAATTATCAAAGAGATAATTATACCCCACAGGAAGGGTAATATCAGACTCAACCCAGAGTTTGTAGTGCTTAAGGATGCCCAAATCCAAGGGTTTTTACTGGGAACAGACTACCAGAGGATGTATGGCATAGAAATTTACAACCTTAAAAATAGGCACATCACCATTGATACTAACAAGGAAAAGAAATTTTAACTTGATGTATACCGGATATCTTCTCAGGATCCACTAGAAGAACTTCTTAAGGAATTCAGAGAGGGACAGTTTAGCACTACCCTCACCAGTAAACAATAACTAAGATTACTGAAGATTCTGAGAAAAAACACACCAGCATTTGCCATTGGTGAAGAACCATTAGGCAAGATAAAAGGCCATGATATAGAACTATATCTGGATGTGGAAAGGCCTTATCCACCCATGCTTATGAGACCTCCTTACCCAGCAAGTCTGGAAACCAGGAAAGAAATTGAAAAACATATCAATGAACTCCTGGGCATGGAAGTCATCAGGAAGATTGGACACAATGAGATAGTGGAAATAACCACTCCTGTCCTAATCACCTGGCATGATGGCAAGTCTAGATTGTGTGGAGACTTCAGAGCTCTGAATAAATACACAAAAGCAGACAGGTACCCTATACCCAGGATACCTCATGCCTTGGATAAACTGGCAAAAGAGAAATACATAACCAAAATGGACTGTATGAAAGGCTTCCACCAGAATGGATTTAAACCAAACGCCATGAAATTACTCAGAATAATATGCCATATGGGCATATATGAGTATACCAGGATGCCATTTGGCATTAAAAATGCACCAGCCCACTTCCAAAGGATGATGGACACAATATTTCAAGAAGAAATATTAGAAGGCTGGATGGTAGTATATATGGATGATATCATTATATACTCAGAGACATGGGAAGACCATGTACAATATATAGACAAAGTGCTAGGTAAATGTACACCCATCAATCTGAAAATTTGACTAAAAAAGTGTAATTTTGGCCAACAAGAGCTACTGGCTCTAGGACGTAAAGTCTCAGGTCTTAGTCTGGCAATTGACCAGAATAAAGTAGCAGCAGTACTGCAAGAGCCAGTACCAAAAAGAATCAAAGAGATGCAATACTTCCTTGGGTTTACTAGATACTATAGAAACCACATCAAAAGCTTTGCACACATAACTAGTAGTTTATACAAGTTATGTTCAAAAGATGTAGTTTTTGAAATAACCAAGGAAAGGAGGGATGCATCTGAGAGGATCAAACATGAACTCACAAATGCACCTGTGCTCATCTTGCCTGACTTTGAACTACCATCCAAGTTATACATAGATGCAGCATGTAGCCAAGGCTTAGGAGCAGCCCTTCACCAAAGACAAATTGTGGATGGTGAACCAAGAGAGGGTGGAATATGTTACATCTCTATGCAACTGAAAGATTCAGAAGCCAGGTATGGGGCCACCCAGACTGAATGTCTATGTCTAGTCTGGGCTCTAGAGAAACTCCATTATTATCTGGAGGGTGCAGTCTTTGAAGTCTACACAGACTGCACAGCCTTGAAGTCTTTACTAAACATGAAGACTACAAATAGAAACATGCTGAGATGGCAAATAGCTATCCAGGGGTATAGAGGTAACATGACCATCATATACAAAGAAGGTAAAAGTCATACCAATGCAGATGGCCACTGGACAATGTCAAAAGCAATCCACCTTATGACCCTGAAGTTGCAGCCAAGATCCCTATCCATTTCATGGGAATAGATAGAAGGAAGAACTTCAGATTTTCTGAATCCGCACCAGAACATTGTAAGGTGTGGATATGAAACTTTGATTAAATATCAAGTACTTTTCCTGTCCTCAAAATTTGTATAAGGTAAAAATCAATTAAAAATAGTAAGAAATATTATTTTTAAGAGAAAACACGCCAAAATTATTGTTTATAGCTTTATTAGTATAAAACCATAATATTATACAGATTTATTGTTTTACCAACAATAAAAATTTATCCAAAAATACTCTACAAGAGACATTTAAGGCTACAAAAGAGATTTCTTCAAGAGCAATTTCAATTGGAATTAATTGAGCAAAGAACTGCAAGAAATTAATTAAAGAACAAAGTCTTTAAAAAGAATATTAAAGAGAAAACACGCCCAAAAATGACCAGAGTGAATTTGGAAACAAAGTGACAAAGTTTACAGTGATGAAAGATGCTTTAATTCACTTTTGAGGTGGTTCAGGGGTAAAAATGATTCTAAAAGTTACAAGCAATGATTATAATGATTTTTTCACGTGGTTAAAAGGTTTAAAATTCTTTAATAAAGGTGGTTGGAATCTCTTATTGATTGGCTTAACAATGTTTAAACTAATTATCAAAGGAAAAGATTCTAACATGAAAAGAAAAGTGGGGCAAAGAAGACATTCTTTTATAGCCATCAATTTTCTTACTCCAAAAGTAACTTTTACTCTTTTCAGTCATGAAAAACAGTCTGACAACAGAAAAGCCAATTATGGCATCATTGAACCCTGATTTAGACCAAAAAGGGCTGGTTTAAGCTATTTTAGACCCTTAAATCAGCCATTACTATAGCAATACCTGGTATAGAGCCTTCAAAACACATCAGAATGTGTGTAGGAGACGTAGAAACCAGTTAAAACAGTTTTTACTATGATGGTTTTATCTTAAGGGTAGTTTTACCCTCTTGGCAACAGCTAAAACTACCCCAGTTGGTATCAAAACCTCATCATCAATTGAGTCCACAGACCCTGTAGCTCAATTCCAGGCCAAAAGTGATGAAATTTTGCGTGAATTTTGACATCCCACGCCTGTCAGCAAGGAGCTTGGGGGTCTAGCTCCCCCTTAGAGCTGGAGTTCCTTTTCCCCCCCAAATTTAATCTTTCCAATTTATTTTCCCTTTAATTCCTCATCATGTATTATACTTATAATTTACATACATAATTCAATTGAATTGTACAGTACAATACAGTAATAATTGATACCTCATATGTAAATCAAAGCTCACTTATGTAATACACGCGCACATTTTGACATTTCAATTGAATTCAATTGAAAATACTTCAATTCCTCATAACTTCTAAACTAAACACAGTACCTCAATTTTAACACAAAAATTGATGGTTAACACCACATGTGGTGTGAATTAAATTAAAGTTTTGAGGATTTTCAACTTTTGTATTGAAAATACTAAAAACTTAATTTAAGCTTATTTAGAGTTGAGGTACAAGAATTTCACTCAGAGGTGACCCCACCTGCTTTTTTATGAGGAATCCAATGGTGAAATAATTTTTATATGTTTATTTATTGGATAAAAAGTTATAATAATTTTTATTTAACTTTTTTCCAAATTTATTTATTTTTTTTACAATTTTGTTAAAATTTAATTTTTACTTAATCTTTTCAAGTATAAATGTAATTTTATAATTCCAAAATTTAATGTAATTTTATTTTTAAATTGTAACTAATTTTTTTTAATTTTGAATATAGTTTTATATTTATATTTTGATTTTTATTTTAATAATATAAATAAATTCATTTTATTTATATTAATATGTTAATTTTGTATTTGTGGTCTTTTGGGTATATGAAATTACCTCTAAGGCTCACATTCTCTCCCCCTAAAAAAGAATATTACTTTGAAATATTGGTGTTTCTAGTGTGTCTGAATCTCCTGAGGAGTTTGGTAGCTTCTGGTATATCTTTTTCTTCTAATCATTCATCTTCACAAGTTGGGTCACTGTACCTAACAAGGTATTCCCTCACTTTCTTGGTTCTTAATTTCCTTTCTTTAAGAACTTTGGTAATTTTCTTAGTAGAAGATGTCTCAATCGGAGGTATAACTTGGGGAATCTTATTCCTCAAGGGAAATTTCTCAGCATCACTAGATTTATATGTATTTATCAAGCTCACTGGAAATTTAGGATGCTTATTGCTAAATTCTTCAGATAACTCTACTTCAACAGCATTTTCTCCATGGAGGGCCTTAATCACAAAAGGTCCTGCAAAGGAGTCTTTCAACTTTTTACATCCTTTGATGTTATTGAAGTTAGTGGTGGATACAAGAACTAGGTCCCCCACTTTGAAATCTGGAGTTGCATGTGATTTATCCCATTTGTCTTTAGCATATGCAAAAGAGTCCTCCATGCACCTTACTGCATGCTTTATAGCTTTGTCTAGAATTCCTTTGAAGCTAGAAGCTGTGGGATGTACTTCAATTAAATCTTTCCTCAAGGAATCTTGGGGTAACTTGGGGTTCCATCCTTTTTCTAGAATAGCAGGAGTCTGATTGGTACTGGCATGGATTGATGTTTTATATGCTAATTCCAGTGCTGGCAACAGAGTACACCAATCATGGGTAAATCCATCACAATCTTTGAATTCAAGGCCATATGCACAAAATCTTCTCACCATGTCCTCTAAGGTTTGGATCATCCTTTCAGCCAGGCCATCAGTTTGTGGGTGGTAGGCTGTAGAGAAAGACAGTTTAGTGCCAAATAATTAGTGAAGATTTGTCCATAGTGCTGAAGTGAATTTGGGATCCCTATCACTAATGATATTTGTAAATATCCCAGTCCATGACACTACTCTATTCCTCATCAGAAGAGCTGTATCCATGGCTGTATCAGCTTTGTGACATGGTAAAAAGATTGGAGTTTTACTGAATCTGTCCACAATTACTAGGCAAGCATTATAGCTTCTGTCACCTCCTGGTGGTAGGCCAGTTACCCAATCCATATGGACAATTTCCCAAGGTCTGTTTGGTTCTTGGATTTTTATCATATTTCCAAGTCTCTTGCCAGTGGATTTATTTGCCTTTTGGCATCTGTCACAGGTTTTGCAATACTCTGCAACATTTTTCTGCCACATTGGCCACCATATGCAGGTCTTTACTTTCTCTCTTGTTCTGTCTTCAGACAGATGTCCTGAAAAGGGACTATCATGGCATTCTTTCAGTAAAAGATTGATTCATGACCTGTCTACAACTGTCATGAAACATGTGTGCTTGGTTCTGTGGTAAATTATACCATCCAGTAGGTGAAATCTTCCTTCATCATAAGATTTTCTCCATACTTCATCCAAGGAATGTATTAGAGAGTTGTATTTACAGTCTTTGTTTAGTAATTGGCATAAGATGCTACAATTCTTATCTTGAGTGTAACTACTTCTGACTTCTTCAAAGAAGGTGGTGTTCAAGTCTGTAACACTTATTCCTTCTATTAGAATTTGTGGTGAAGCTTCTTCTGGCACATAAGAAGGATTATCAATATTATTTGGTAATGGCCATCTGCTTAGTCCATCTGCATTCTTATGATTATTCCCATCCTTATGAACAATAGTCATATTGCCTCGGTATTCTTGTATGGATATTTGCTATCTGAGCATATTTCTGTTGGGTGTTTTCATGTTTAGAAGTGATTTGACAGCTGTACAATCTGTTATCACCTCAAAAACACACCCTCCCAAGAAGTAGTTTAATTTTTCCAAGGCCCAGACAAGGCATAGAAATTCCATCTGACTTGCTCCATATCTGGCTTCAGTTGGTTTGATTTGCCTGGATATGAAACATATGGGTCCTTCTACAGGTTTATCATTTATGATCTGAACTTGGTGAAGTGCAGCACCGAGTCCATCCCCTGATGCATCAATATACAGTTTGAAAGGCAATTTAAAGTCTGGAATGAGTAAGAGTGGAGCAGTGGTCAATGCTTCTCTTAGAGACTCAAAAGCTTTGACTCTGTCAACAGTCATTTCAAATACTGTGTCTTTGTCACACAATTTATAAAGTGGTCTTGCTATGGATGCAAAATCTTTAATGTATTGCCTGTAATATCCTGAAAAACCTAAAAATGACTAAATTTCCTTCTTGTTCTGAGGTATGGGTTTTAGCAATACTGCTGCAACTTTGTTTTTGTCAATTCCAAGGGATAAACCAGATACAACATGTCCTAGTGCCTTAAGTTCTTTAAATCCAAAATGGCATTTCTTCAAGGAGATTTTCATGTTGACTGATTGAATTTTTGTCAAAACTCTGGACAATCTGTACATGTTCTCCTCCCAAGTTTTGGAACAGACAATAATGTCATCAATGTAAATGATTAACCATCCCTCTGAGAGCTCTTCAGGGAAGATTTCATTCATCATTCTTTGGAAGTGTGAAGGTGCATTTTTGATACCAAAGGGAATCCTCAAGTATTCATACACTCCACAATGAACAATGATTCTCAAGTATTTTCTTGCTCTTGGTGTCACCACATTTTGATGGAAACCTTTAAGGGCATCCATAGTGGTTATATACACTGCTTGAGATATTTGAGTAAGGGAAATTTGGATTTTTGGTATTGGGTATCTGTCTGGAACAGTGTAAGTGTTCAGAGCTCTGAAGTCCCCAACCATTCTGGATTTTCCATTATGCCACGCCACTATGACTGGTGTAGTTATTTCTACTTCTTCATTGTGGCCTACTTTTCTTATTACACCAAGGTATAGAAGTTCTTTGATATGAATTTCTAGAGCTTCTCTTGATTTTGGACTTGCTGGATATGCAGGTCTTCTTAAGAGTGGTGGATAAGGTCTCTCAATGTTAAGAATGATGTCAACTTTGTGACCAATAATTGCTCCTAGAGGTTCTTTGTCTGAAGCAAATGGTCTTCTGTGGTCATACAAAAGGGAAGAAAGTTCATTTTCTTGTTTATCAGTCAGATGAAGGCTTATTTCAGGCTCATTTAACTGTTCAGACTTGAATTTCTCTAACTCTAAGTTGACTGGTGATACTTTGTTTACTGTAATTTGTCTTTTAAATGGTAAAAAGGCAAATTTTTGGTGCTTATTGTCTACAATAGTAAAGTATCTGTCTTTGTTATTATGTAAATCTATCCCATACATGATTAAATAGTAATTTCCCAATAGAAAATGGGTACTAGAGAAATTTTCCATAACAGCAAATTCAATTGTGATTCTTAAATTCCCATTTATGTGTGGGAATATGACATTGGTCTCAAAGATTCCTAATGCTTTCATTGGGTTACTTGCACTGTTGAATTTTATCCCATCAATTGGTAACAATCGGTCTTCAAAATTTGGTACACAAGTCTTAAGAAAAGATTTTCCAACACAAGAGCAGAAGGCTCCTGGGTTAAGCAAACGTTTGG
Source organism: Austropuccinia psidii (assembly GCA_023105745.1). Lineage (NCBI taxonomy): Eukaryota > Fungi > Basidiomycota > Pucciniomycetes > Pucciniales > Sphaerophragmiaceae > Austropuccinia > Austropuccinia psidii. The sequence continues at coordinate 39,906,805 of JALGQZ010000003.1, forward strand.
TGGGCTTGTTGTCAATCACCACTTCTGTTATACAGGAGTTACCAGCTGTATAACCTTTCCCTCTGTTTGGTTTTGTTTTCATAAGCTGGGCATCTTGAACTTTTGATAAATAAAGTTGACCATTGCTCAATTGTGGTAAGTGGGAATAAGATTCCATGATGTCAAAAGTGGCATTGATATTTTCTATATCTTTTAAAGATTCAGAAAATATGGATGACTTATCATCTGAATTGTCTTCAGTTATGTCTTCTTTTTCAACATCTGGTTCCTTTTCAATGTCAATTTCATTGATTTCCCCCTTTTTGGACATGTATTGGCTAAATGGGTGGTGCTTTGGCAAATGTGGCATTTTCTGACTGTATCTGCAGATTTATACTTAATATTACTAGAATTTTCTTTGGGGTTTTTGTCTGCAGAATCTTTCCAAGGTGTATTAAACCTTGTTTTGAGATTCACCCTACTAGAACCAATTTTGGTTCTGGTGGTTACTTCCTCTAATATATTCATAATATACTTTGCTGAAGATTGTTCAGTAGTCCTGCTTTTGACAGCATGCTCTAAGTCACCTCCACATTGTCTCAGAATTTTTCTATGGATCATAAATTCTGACATGTCAGGATATAATGCTGTGAATCTGTCCTTTTGTTGGCAAAACCATGGTGAAGCTTTGTCTTTATCAGCATTAAATTTGGCAGATCCAAAGGCTGTTTCAAATTTAAACCTCCAAGCATCATTTGCCCATTTGTTGATGATTTGGGTTTTCCACCAAGTCCAACTCTGGTGTCCATGTGTTTGTCTTATTTTGATGTACCATCTGTGAGCTGATCTGGTAAACAAGGTGTTAAACCTGGCTGTTATGACTCTGTCTGGTAATTCAAAATCCTCTTTGATCATGTCAATACCTCTAATGAATTCCATATGGTCATACTCTCCTTCACCACTGAAGTGAGGCCATTCTTTAAGTTTTGGAACTTCTTTCAAGAGTGCTTGGCCCATTGATTGTTCAAAGTTATGAAAAGGAGTGGATAATTCACTTTTTAACTGTGAATTATCAGGATCCAATACTTGTGGATTTGGAATTCTTGTGCCCTTATTTTGATTCAGAGGTGTAGACATTCTTGGTAAGGTGTTCAGTATTTGTTCAATGTCATTCATTTTACTGTTGCTACACCTTTGGGAATTTCTGTACTCATGTTGGAAGCCTTGTATTGAATTTATTACTTCAATTTTATAAATGTCTTCTTTATGTGTCAGTTCTTGCCATAACTCTGTCTGTCTTGTATTATCAGCAGTGACTTGATTCAATTTCATTGATAATTTTGATACTTCTTCTTGTGAAGCATCAAAACACTTTTTCAAGGCAATGGTATGTGTCTTTACTTCAGTAAATGAATTTGAAATGTCATCAAGGACTTTCTTGTTATCTGTTTTGATAATATTTATGGCTTGTTTAATTCTTGTTTCAATTATGTCATCAATGTTGAACTTAGAATATTTATCTGTTAATTCTTTAATAATGTCAGATTGCTCATTTATTTTATTACCAAAAGAAATATCATTATTGGAAATTTTAATTGTTCTTAAAACTTTTTCAAAACACATAAGTGTTTCATTAATTTGGCACAGACTTAGGTTGTTTGTTTCAATGTTAATACAAATGGTTTCATTTTTATCAGAAAGATGTTTTTTCATGTCATTTATAGCATCATACAACTCTGGGATGTAATCAAATATATCAGAAATCATTTCTGGAATCTTAATCTGGCTTCCTCCTTCTTATGTAATTCCATCATGGTTCAGGCCATCTGAAATACATTTTCCATGGCATCCTGCTGAATCTTTGGAATTCTGTATCCTTGGCTGTAAGGCTTTGGGGCTGGTGCCTTCCCTTTGCCCTTGTTTGGAACTTGTGGCTGCTTTTTCATGTTGTAATTGCTGCTGCTGGCCACTGGGGCTGTTTTTGGCACTTGCTTTGGTGGTGGAGGGTTGCTTTTCCTCCATTCTAGTGTCAAAAGCATCATGTTTTTCTTCTCCATCAATGGATGCCATCAATTGAGCAATTTGAAAGTGTTGGGATGGCCCAGGAATTTTCTCACAGTTAGGTAAGAATTCATGCAATTCTTCCACAGGTCTGCAAGGATCTGGTACTCCTTGAATTGAAGTGCATTGTTGTATGCACTGTGGCTGGCTTTTTATATGTCCACAGAGGCTTGTTGTGGAGGTGTCAGCTCTTTTTGAAGGTAAAATGGTATTATCAGCTTCAGAATGACCCATTTTAGTTATTTGGAAGTCATCAACTGACCCTTTTCCTTCTGTACGTGATTGGCCTCTGCCATAATCACGTCTATTACCTTTCCGGGAGCTGCTTGAGGGGTTATAGCTGGCTCCTGACCTGGTTGAAGGCATAATTATGGTTAAAAAGGCTTAAAATAGTATTTTTACATCAAAAAACTTACTATTGGCCAAATTCTTAGCTTTCTGAAGGGTATTACTTATGTCCAAGTTAATCAATTCAGAAGATATCGGTTCAGGTTGGTTATTTTGAGTCACAATAACAGTACTATTATGGTCTGAATTAATAGTACTGGCAGGAATAATGCTGGTGACTGTTGAGGCTGTTTCAATGTTTTCTTGTCTTACCACATTGTCAGACACTAAAATCAATGAAAAAAACCAATTAATTAAGTAAAAAAAGGATATTTCAAAAAAGAAATAAAAATATAAGCCTCACTTATAATATGAAAAAAAATTATTTTTTATGGATTTTTTGAATTATAAGTATTTCTTCTATGTTTTTTAATTTTGCAATATAAGAAAAAAAGATTTAAAAAGAGTAAAAAAATATTTCACAGGTAAAATATCACGGCTGGGCCCCCAAATGTAAGGTGTGGATATGAAACTTTGATTAAATATCAAGTACTTTTCCTGTCTGCAAAATTTGTATAAGGTAAAAATCAATTAAAAATAGTAAGAAATATTATTTTTGAGAGAAAAAATGCCAAATGTATTTTTTATAACTTTTTTAGTATAAAACAATAATATTATAAAGATTTATTGTTTTACCAACAATAAAAATTTATCCAAAAATACTGTAGAAGAGATATTTAAGGCTACAAAAGAAATTTCTTCAAGAGCAATTTCAATTGGAATTAATTGAGCAAAGAACTGCAAGCAATTAATTAAAGAAAAAAGTCTTTAAAAAGAATATTAAAGAGAAAACACACCCAAAAGTGACCAGAGTGAATCTGGAAACAAAGTGACAAAGTTTACAGTGATGAAAGATGCTTTAATTCACTTTTGGGGTGGTTCAGGGGTAAAAATGATTATAAAAGCTACAAACAATGATTATAATGAGTTCTCCACGTGGTTAAAACGTTTAAAACGATTTAATAAAGGTGGTTGGAATCTCTTATTGATTGGTTTAACAATTTTTAAACTAATTATAAAAGGAAAAGATTCTAACATGAAGAGAAAAGTGGGGCAAAGAAGACATTCTTTTATAGCCATCAATGTTCTTACTCCAAAAGTAAATTTTACTCTTGTCAGTCGTGAAAAACAGTCTGACAACAGAAAAGCCAATTATGGCATCATTGAACCCTGATTTACACAAAAAAGGGCTGGTTTAAGCCATTTTAGACCCTTAAATCAGCCATTACTATGGCAATACCTGGTCTAGAGCCTTCAAAACACTTCAGAATGTGTGTAAGAGACGTAGAAACCAGTTAAAACTGTTTTTACTATGATGGTTTTATCTTAAGGGTAGTTTTACCCTCTTGGCAACAGCTAAAACTGCCCCAGTTGGTATCAAAACCTCATCATCAATTGAGTCCACAGACCCTGTAACTCAATTTCAGGCCAAAAGTGATGAAATTTTGCGTGAATTTTGACATCCCACGCCTGTCAGCAAGGAGTTTGGGGGTCTAGCTCCCCCTTAGAGCTGGAGTTCCTTTTCCCCCCCAAATTTAATCTTTCCAATTTATTTTTCCTTTAATTCCTCATCATGTATTATACTTCTAATTTACATATGTAATTCAATTGAATTGTAAAGTACAATACAGTAATAATTGATACCTCATATGTAAATCAAAGTTCACTTATGTAATACACGCGCACATTTTGACATTTCAATTGAATTCAATTGAAAATACTTCAATTCCTCATAACTTCTAAACTAAACACAACACCTCAATTTTAACACAGAAATTGATGGTTAACACCACATGTAGTGTGAATTAAATTAAAGTTTTGAGGATTTTCAACTTTTGTATTGAAAATACTAAAAACTTAATTTAAGCTTATTTAGAGTTGAGTTACAAGAATTTCACTCAGAGGTGACCCCACCTGATTTTTTATCAGGAATACAATGGTGAAATAATTTTTATATGTTTATTTATTGGATAAAAAGTTATAATAATTTTTATTTAACTTTTTTCCAAATTTATTTATTTTTTTACAATTTTGTTAAAATTTAATTTTTACTTAATTTTTTCAAGTATAAATGTAATTTTATAATTCCAAAATTTAATGTAATTTTATTTTTAAATTGTAATTAATTTTTTTCAATTTTGAATATAGTTTTATATTTATATTTTGATTTTTATTTTAATAATATAAATAAATTCATGTTATTTATATTAATATGTTAATTTTGTATTTGTGGTCTTTTGGGTATATGAAATTACCTCTAAGGCTCACAAACATGGTACCCTTGACAGTGAGAACATTGCTTAAGAGGGAACAGAAACTCTCATACTGGGGATAAGCTCCTCAGAACTGCAAAATGAATTTTTCAATGCAGTAGTGAAGTCTTATGCCAAACACAAACAGTGTGGCATACCACTACAACTCCTTCAACAAAAGTACAGGAGTCCAGAGCTGGAATCCCCGCTGGAAGAACCCTGGTTGAGGGCCTATAAGGATAACAAGTTCTTCCTTATAGATGGCCTGCTCTACCAGAGAGAAAAACACAAAAGTGCACTCACAGTGGTAGACAGAGACCACATCTCTCTGATCATACAGAAATGTCATGACTTCCCCTATATGGGACACATGAGTGAAGACAGGACCAAAGAGAGGGTAGCTAGCACAGCTTGGTGGCCCAAGTGGGAACAAGATTTGGGAGAATACATCAGCACTTGTGAAAAATGCCAAAAGGCAAATAGGAAACATGGGAAGAAGTATGGGCTACTTCAACATATAGAAGAAACCAAACACCCATGGGAAACCATAAACATGGACTGGGTTACAGGACTTGTCCCAGGAGGCAAAGAAAACTACAATGCCTGCTTGATTATAGTTGATAGGTTCAGCAAGAGCATGAGGTGTCCACCATGCCACAAAGAGGACACAGCCATGGATACTTCCCTGTTATTTTGGAATAACATCATATCTACCTGTGGAGTCCCTAAAATCATCATGAATGATAGGGACCCAAAATTCACATCTGAATTAGATGTGAATTTTGGACCGACTTGTATGACATTCTCGGCACCAAGCTTGCTTTTTCCACAGCTTACCCATCCCCAAACAGATGGCCTAGCTGAGAGGATGATCCAGACTATGGAAGACATCCTTAGAAGGTTCTGTGCCCATGGCATGGAATACAAGGACCATGAAGGATACACCCATGACTGAGTTACCCTTCTACCAGCTGTCCAACTGGCTTATAATACAAGTCAGCACTCTACTACAGGAAAAAAACCTGCAGTGGTAGAGAAAGGGTGGAATCCCCTTTTGCCTGTGGATCACTTAAAGAAGAATCTTCTGACCATCCACCCACAGCCAAAGACTTCCATGATATGTGGAAGAGGGCTTGTGACACAGCTGCCAAATGCATAGTCGAGGCAAAAGAATATAATAAAAAGAGGTGGGCCAAGACACACATAGAACCTGACTTTAAGGAAGGGGACCAGGTGCTAGTGTCTACACTGAACTTTAATAATCTTGAAGGACCCAAGAAGATCAGGGACTCATTTGTAGGGCCTTTCACTATCATTAGGTTGATAGGAAAGAACACAATGGAAGTCAAACTTACAGAGGAATTTTCCAGGAAGCACCCAGTGTGAGCCTTTGAGATATGACCACATACCCAATAAGGTCACAAAAAAAGACTAAGAATAATTATAACTTATTAAAATTACTTAGAATAAATATACATTAAGAATAATTACTTAAATATACAAAAAATACCATAAATTGGTATAAAAATTGGTTTAACTTAAAAACAAATGAATCAACATGTAAAATAAATTATACCATTGGATTCCCCATGGAAAAATACACATATACGACTTTTATGGCATATCTGTAAAGTCAATATTTAAGGAATTATAAGGTATAATACCTTATAAAAACCATAAAACCTTATTTATCTCAGAAACTAATGAAACAACATGTGAAATAAATTGTACCAGTGGATTCCCCACAAAAATCCACATATAAAAAAATTAATAAGCTAATTCCCAAAATCAATACTTAAGGAATTATCCTGAATATATGCACTTTTTTGGTCAACGCATATATTCAGGGATCATAGCTAATATCTTCTAAAATATACATGCTAAAATGATGAACCAAAAATAAAGTTACCACGTAATTACTGTAAGAACACAGATATGAATTTTATTTTGCAAATTATAAACAAGGTTAAGACTTATGAGGAAATATTGATAAAAATCAACAGAGCTGTTGAGCAGTTTGTTGTGAAAGTAGTCCAAACTTAAAAAAAAAGTATACAGTTGGATTCTACTAGTTCATTCGAGAAGAATGACGTAATTTTTATTATTAAATTCAGGGTATAACCCCCTGAAATCAAGGTTTGAAGTTTAAAATATTGAATTTCGACAGAAAAGATGAGTTACAAGAAAAATCATCAAAATTAGAGTTTTGATGATGTAATGAAAGGCTCTTGGCAGCATAATAAGGTTATGTCAGGCTATCAGAATTCACTCTCTGAATTGCTGTAGCGTGAAAACCTTAAAAGGTATTGAGGATCAAAGTTTGAGCTTAAATTGAGCTGTTATGATCACATACTGTAATGTTAAATTAAGTTTAACAGTCTTAAGAGTGATAAAATTGGTGAATACTATTAGTTTATGATTAAAACTAATAAAATCCACGAAATTTGGGGTTCTGCCAAGCCTCTGATGTCATCAAACTTAGAGTTATAGTGGTAACTCTAAATAATGGTGTAATAATGATGTAATATGGTTTGATCATGATGTAATCACCCTCAAACCTTAAATTATTGATCAATTCCAGTGGATATGATCAGTACACGTCTACTAGAAGCCTGTTGGACTCTAGGAGGGAGGTATTTACTATAAATAGAGCTCTTTTTACTCTATTTACCCCTCAGATGCATCAAAAACATTAAATCAATTAAATAAAAGGTAATTTCTTTATTCTTTATATATAAAACTCTTATATTATTAAAGACCAAAGATCATCTTAATATTAATCACTATTTTTATGTGATTGAATCAATTCTTTGATTGTTTTTGTTATAAATCTCTCTATAAACTCATTTCCACGTAAAATCAAGAAATTTAGTAATTTTCTTTATTTTTTATTGTAAATACAATTTGAAAAAGTTGTATTATATTCTTTTGGCGTAAAATATCTCAAAATTATTATTTTAAGTGTTAAAAGTAGGTTATTTCATCTTATTATAATAATTTCTCTCTTATTATTACTCTTAATAATTCTTAATTAGTATAAATAGTATTTATATTAATATATAACTTTAATATTAGTAATATTATTGTTATTGATTGTTTTTTATTTATAAAAAACAGTTTTTTACGCCTTTATTATTTGTTGGTAACAATAATAAAGAGCTTTATAATATATGAATTATTTTATATTAATATATTATTTATAATATTATAATTTCATATAATATTAAGTTATATTATTATATTTATCTAATAATATAATATTTTTACGCCATAATAATAATATTTCTTTATTATTATTATTATTTTAATCTTATTTATTTTAATTATAAGGACATTCAGAGTACAATAAGTAATAAATTAGTAATTTTTACTTATTGTTTCATAATCAAACCTTACATTTGGGGGCCTGGCCGTGATATTTACTTAAAAGACCTTTAAAAAGATTCTATTTGGGTTTATCCAATAATAAATTATATTTATAATCATAAAATTATATAATAATTTTATATTTTATTGATTTTAAAAACTATTGAGGCATTTGGAAAGCAATTGTACTGTCTTACACGTGGTTTTTCACATCCTTAGACTTGCAAGAACTTTCTTTGAGTGACTCTAGTGATTAAAAGAGATATTTTATAAATTAAAAATAATTTTTATTATAATTTAATTTTATAAGAATCATATTCATTTTTTATTTTATTCTTTAAAAAAAAAAATAAAAAAAAAATATATATTAAAAAATATTAAAAACCAATAAAAAAGTTATTTTTATTCATTTTTATTCATTTCTTTATTTATTTCAATTTTTCAAAGATATAAAAGCAATTTCTACGTGGAAAATTGCCATATCTTGCCAAAAATAACACTTATTATAAAAAGACTTATATTTATTTGTCTTTTTTAGTGTTTGAAGATAACCCAACAGAAGACAACCAAGCTACTGTTGAGAGATTGGTGGAAGAAGCTTGTCAAAGTTCTCCTACACCAGTTATCACCAAAAGAAAGAAAGCTAAGAAATTAGACTTTCCAGGGCCCACCATTCAAGACTCTGAAGGTGAGCACCTCTTTTTAAATTGCCATAAAAGAATTTTATTCTAAAATACTTTTATTTTTTCTTATTTTTTAAAAATTATGACTACCAGAAGAGGTTCCCAATACTCCATCCAATCAGATGGAGCTGGACTCAGAAGTAGAATTGATCCCTCAAAAGGGAAAAGAAAGGGCAATATCCCCAGTGGAACAGAATCCACACAAGGAAGTGCCTTATCCCAAAGGCAAGTCCCAGAAATGCCCATGATATCTGAGCCTGAATTGGAACTAAGTATGAGTAACTCAAATAGGTACAAATCACATTCAGAGGGCTCAAATAGACATCTACATGAGCCAGTACAAGCAGTATTACACAGTATACAAGGACAAAGACTGGGAAATGCTGCCTCAAATACACCAAGGAGTGATGAACTCCTGGCACATCCTGAAAAAGTTCCTCAAAGAGGAGGAGATAGTGAAATACTCCAATGGATGGAATCCACTGTCATCCAAACCTCAAATCAAAAAGATCAAGGATTATCATGCCAAAAAGAGGGAGGCAACCAAGGAAGAAGCCCCAGTAGCTTCTACCAGCAAGCCTCAAGCCAACCCACTTCCCCAAGAAGGGAAGAAGAACAAGAAAAAACATTGGAGGAAACCATATTCCCCAAGCTACAGAATCCCAAGAATCCAAAAGGATGCCATGGACAATGTTTTCAACATGGCCAGAACCTTGATGGAATTCAAGGACAAGGAAGAGCAAAGAATGAGACAACCTCATTTCCCAAAGAAATAACCTTGTCAAAAGATGTTGTAAATACTTTAACAGAAATTAAGAACAGTATATTACCTCTAAAAGAAATTAAAGATAGTTTATTGTCACTACAAGAAATAAATAACAATTTATCTTCTTTGACAAAAATTGTTGTGCAAAACAAGAAAGAAATTGACAACATTAAGTTTATTGTTGAAAATAATAAACCAAAAAATTTAATTGACAATACTCAAAAATTAATACAAGGACAACAAGAATTGTATAAATACATAAAAGATATCAAAGAAAAAACTTTGACAATCAATTATGATGTGAGTATTGACAATCTTACAGAAAAATTAAATAAATTAAGTATTTCTGTAGAGAAATTTGAAGAGAAAACTTCATCACACCAAAAATTACTTTTGGACCATGTGGAAAAAAGTGATGAAGCAAGAATGCATCTGAAAGATGATATTCAAAGTGAAATAAGGCTTATTACAGAAAAAATGGATAAAATTAATGAGGCTAATTTAAATATGCCAAAGTTATCAACACCATTTTCTCATATAAGAAGCCCTGTTAAAACAAAAGAGGAATTGTCAAATCCTTTCATAACAGACTTGAGTCACCAAGACAATAACCAAGTCTTAATGAAGGAAGCACCTCAATTGAAGGAATGGCCAACATTCACAGGAGAAGGTGAATATGACCACATGTCATTTATTAAAACAATTGACATGTTACAAGAAGACTATGCCATACCAGATGAATTAATCACTTCAAGATTACATTCATTGTTTGAGAAATCTTCAAAAAGATGGTATTATGGCATAAGACAAACAAATGGTAAAAATACCTGGTCTTGGTGGAAACAAGAAATAATCACCAAGTGGGCAAATGATGCCTGGAGGTATAAGATAGAAAATGCATTTGAAAACTCTTTCTTTGACCCAGAGAAAGATAAACCTTTAACTTGGTTCTTAAAACAAGTTGAAAGGCTTAATGCACTGTACCCAGAAATGTCACAGAAAATGGTGCATATGAAAATACTTAAAAAATGTGGAGGGGAACTAGAACATGCCCTAAGAAGCAGGTGTATAGAACCATGCTCCACAGAAGAGTATATAAATGCACTAGAGGATATAGTGACAAGAACAAAAATTGGCAGGACTTGGAAAAAATTGGACATTAAAAGCCCAAATAAACCATTTATCAAAAAAGATAAGTCAAAAGAATCCTTTAAGCCCAATACATCCAACAATAATGAGCAAAGAAAATGCCATAAATGTGGAAGTATTGGACACTTAGCCAATAATTGCCTTAAAAAAGCAAAGATTAATGAAATTGTGGAAACAGAAAACCACAATGACAAAGAAGAGGAATCTGACTCTGAAAAAGAGACAGAAGAGTCAGAAAGCTCTGAAAGTGATGAAATCAATATAATTAATGCACAAATTGATAATATTGATATAATTTATGAAGTACTGGATGTTAATTCAAACTTGCCACAAGTTGGAACATCTGACACAAATCTGACAAACATACAAGATGCCAAAATGTATAGAACCAAACCTGCAAGAGGAATGGGATATACAGCTGGAAAATCAAGTATTAGTATTGTTATGGTTGATAACCAAGAAGGAAAGGTTAACTTGGATACAGGAGCATATTGAACTTGTGTTGGCAAAAGTTATTTAAAAACCATTGTCCCAGACTGGCAAGAAAAACTTATGCCAATACAAGGTGTCAAATTTAGTAGTGCAAGTGAGAGCATGAAGCCCCTTGGAATAATTGATTTAACACTAATTTTTCCTCATCCCTCACAATGTGTCAGAATTAAAGTAGAGCTTGTAGTAATGGACAACTGTACCAGTAATCATTTCATACTTGGGAATGACTACTTATCAATCTATGGTATAGATATCTCCAACCAAAAGGATAGATATTTTACCATAGGAGATAACAAAAGACAAAAATTTGGATTCTTAAATAACAAAAAACAAATAACAGTTATTAAGAATGAAGAAAAAATTCCAGAAAAAGAACTTTTTATATCTGAACAGCTCAAAGAGGCAGAATTCAATCAAGAATTAACAGAAAAAATGAAAGAAAAATTGATTGACCTCTTATTTAAGTATAAAAATGCCTTTGCAACTGACAAAGAGCCACTAGGTGCCATAATTGGACATGAAGTGGATATAATTCTTAATGTAGAAAAACCTTACCCACCTTTATTAAGAAGACCTGCGTATCCAGCCAGTCCAAGAGCTAGAGAAGCCTTAGAGGTGCACATTAAAGAATTAATGGACCTAGGAGTATTAAGAAAGGTTGGACATAATGAACAAGTAGAAGTTACTACACCTGTCATTATAAATTGGCATAATGGAAAATCAAGGATGGTAGGAGACTTCAGAGCCCTGAATACCTATACCATTCCAGACAGATATCCAATACCCAGAATCCATGAGACATTAACCCAATTGTCACAAGCCAAGTTCATCACAGCTATGGATGCTCTTAAGGGTTTTCATCAAAATGTCTTAACAGACAATGCCAAGAAACTACTAAGAATAATAGTCCATTGTGGAATTTTTGAATACTTAAGAATGCCATTTGGAATAAAAAATGCACCTTCCCATTATCAAAGAATGATGAATACCATATTCCCTGAAGAATTATCAGAAGGATGGTTGATTATCTATATTGATGATATCATAGTTTGCTCAGAAACTTGGGAAAATCACCTTACAAGACTAGAAAGGGTACTACAAAAAATAGTCCAAGTGAATATGAAAATTTCCTTGAAAAAGTGTCATTTTGCATACAGTGAATTAAAAGCACTAGGACATGTAGTATCTGGCCTTAGTCTAGGAATAGACAAAAATAAAGTAGCAGCAGTCCTACTTAAACCAATGCCTCAAACCAAAAAGGAAATGCAATCATTTCTAGGATTTGCTGGTTACTATAGACAGCATATAAAGGACTTTGCAAAGATTGCTAAATCCTTGTATAAGCTATGTGACCAACAAACAGTCTATGAGATGACAGAAGAAAGAGTCAAGGCATATGAAGAATTGAAAAATTCCTTAACAAATGCCCCATTTCTTCTAATGCCAGATTGGAAACTGCCCTTCAAACTGTATATTGATGCTTGTGGAGAAGGATTAGGTGCTGCACTTCACCAAACACAAATTATCAATGATAAGCCAGTGGAAGGACCAATTTGTTTCATTTCAAGGCAAATAAAGCCAACAGAAGCAAGGTATGGAGCAAGCCAAATGGAATGCTTATGCTTGGTGTGGGCTTTAGAAAAACTGCATTATTATTTGGATGGCACAGTATTTGATGTAATCACAGACTGTAATGCTGTGAAATCACTATTAAATATGAAGACTCCAAATAGACATATGCTGATATGGCAAATTGCTATCCAAGAATATAGAGGAAATATGACTATTGTACATAAATCTGGAAATATTCATAAAAATGCAGATGGTCTTAGCAGATGGGCTCTAGCAAATACCCCTGACAATCCAGCATGGGTACCACAAGAAGAGCACCATATAGAAGGAATATGTGTCACAGACATAGGCACAGAATTCTTTAACCAAGTTAAAGAAAGCTATAAGACAGACAAAAATTGCCATATCTTAAGCCAACTTCTAATGAAAGACTGCAAAGATCCATCACTTTCATCAAAACTAGATGAAATATGGAAAAAGGCATATGATGAAGGAAGATTTCACCTCCTTGATGGAATCCTTTACCATAGAACAAAACACACATGTGTTATGGCCTTAACAAACAGAACACTAATAAACACTATTTTACATGAGTGTCATGATAGTGTTGCATCTGGACATCTCTCAGAAGATAGGACACTAGAGAGGGTGAAAACCTGCTCTTGGTGGCCAAATTGGAAGAAAGATGTTGCAGAGTACTGCCAAACCTGTGACAGATGTCAAAAAGCCAACAGAGCCACAGGAAAGAAATTTGGAATGATGATCCAAATCCAAGAACCAAAATCCCCATGGGCAATAGTTCATATGGATTGGGCAACAGCCTTACCTCCAGGAGGAGACAGGAGTTATAATGCATGCCTAGTATTAGTTGACAGGTACAGTAAAACTCCCATGTTCTTACCATGTCATAAAGATGACACAGCTATGGATACAGCCATAATGATATGGAATAAAGTAATTAGCCACACAGGCTTATTCCAAAATATTATAAGTGACAGAGACCCAAAGTTCACTTCAGAATTATGGACAAATCTCCATAACTTGTTTGGAACAAAGTTATCATTCTCAACAGCTTATCATCCTCAAACTGATGGTCTAGCAGAAAGAATGATACAGACCCTAGAGGATATGATCAGAAGATTCTGTGCTTATGGGCTAGAATTCAAAGATTCTGATGGTTTTACCCATGATTGGTGTACACTAATACCAGCACTTGAACTGGCATATAAGACATCAATCCATTCTTCTACTGGCAAAACACCAGAAATGCTAGAGAAAGGTTGGAATCCAAGACTTCCCTATGATACCCTCAAAAAGGACTTAGTGGATATACATCCAACAGCAAGCAGTTTCAAGATAATGCTTGACAAAGCAAGACACCATGCAAACAGATGCATGCAAGATTCTTTTAAATATGCAAAAGAAAGATGGGATAAAAGTCATAAGCCACCTGATTTCAAAAAAGGGGACTTGGTTTTAGTATCAACCCTTAATTTCAATAACATAAAAGGCCCAAAGAAATTGAAAGATTCCTTTACAGGACCATTTATGATAAAAGCACTCCATGGACCCAATGCTGTGCAATTAGAACTCACAGGTGAACTAATGAACAAGCACCCAACTTTCCCTGTGAGTCTAATAAAGCCTTACAGTTCAAGTTACAAGGAGTTATTTCCACTAAGAAATAAACCCCCACTTGAAATTCCACCCTTGGAAGAAGGAGAAGAAAAGAAAATAGTAAAAGTCCTTAAAGAAAGAAGGACAAGAAACAAAAAAGAAAGGGAATACCTTGTAAGGTATAGAAATTCAACTCAAGAAGATGAATGGCTACTTGAAAAAGATATAACAAATGCTGATAAACTACTAAGAAGGTTCAGACATGAAAGAAAGCCTGAAAAATAGAAAAGTTAAGCATTATTGAGCTTCAAGACTAACAAAGTCTAATGAAGAGGTAGGACAGTGGATGATACCCTAATCACACATATCAGATTGTGGTACAATCTTTTTTGGTGGTAGGGAATGTGAGCCTTTGAGATATGACCACATACCCAATAAGGTCACAAAAAAGACTCAGAATAATTATAACTTATTAAAATTACTTAGAATAAATATACATTAAGAATAATTACTTAAATATACAAAAAATACCATAAATTGGTATAAAAATTGGTTTAACTTAAAAACCAATCAATCAACATGTAAAATAAATTATACCATTGGATTCCCCATGGAAAAATACACATATACCACTTTTATGGCATATCTGTAAAGTCAATATTTAAGGAATTATAAGGTATAATACCTTATAAAAACCATAAAACCTTATTTATCTCAGCAACTAATGAAACAACATGTGAAATAAATTGTACCAGTGGATTCCCCACAAAAATCCACATATAAAAAAATTAATAAGCTAATTCCCAAAATTAAAACTTAAGGAATTATCCTGAATATATGCACTTTTTTGGTCAGCGCATATATTCAGGGATCATAGCTAATATCTTCTAAACTATACATGCTAGAATGATGAACCAAAAATAAAGTTACCACGTAATTACTGTAAGAACACAGATATGAACTTTAGTTTGCAAATTATAAACAAGGTTAAGACTTATGAGGAAATATTGATAAAAATCAACAGAGCTGTTGACCAGTTTGTTGTGAAAGTAGTCCAAACTTAAAAAAAAGTATACAGTTGGATTCTACTAGTTTATTCGAGAAGAATGACGTAATTTTTATTATTAAATTCAGGGTATAACCCCCTGAAATCAAGGTTTGAAGTTTAAAATATTGAATTTCGACAGAAAAGATGAGTTACAAGAAAAATCATCAAAATTAGAGTCTTGATGATGTAATGAAAAGCTCTTGGCAGCATAATAAGGTTATGTCAGGCTATCAGAATTCACTCTCTGAATTGCTGTAGCGTGAAAACCTTAAAAGGTATTGAGGATCAAAGTTTGAGATTAAATTGAACTGTTATGATCACATACTGTAACCTTAAATTAAGTTTAACAGTCTTAAGAGTGATAAAATTGGTGAATACTATTAGTTTATGATTAAAACTAATAAAATCCACGAAATTTGGGGTTCTGCCAAGCCTCTGATGTCATCAAACTTAGAGTTATAGTGGTAACTCTAAATAATGGTGTAATAATGATGTAATATGGTTTGATCATGATGTAATCACCCTCAAACCTTAAATTATTGATCAATTCCAGTGGATATGATCAGTACACGTCTACTAGAAGCCTGTTGGACTCTAGGAGGGAGGTATTTACTATAAATAGAGCTCTTTTTACTCTATTTACCCCTCAGACGCATCAAAAACATTAAATCAATTAAATAAAAGGTAATTTCTTTATTCTTTATATATAAAACTCTTATATTATTAAAGACCAAATATCATCTTAATATTAATCACTATTTTTACGTGATTAAATCAATTCTTTAATTGTTTTTGTTATAAATCTCTCTATAAACTCATTTCCACGTAAAATCAAGAAATTTAGTAATTTTCTTTATTTTTTATTGTAAATACAATTTGAAAAAGTTGTATTATATTCTTTTGGCGTAAAATATCTCAAAATTATTATTTTAAGTGTTAAAAGTAGGTTATTTCATCTTATTATAATAATTTCTCTCTTATTATTACTCTTAATAATTCTTAATTAATATAAATAGTATTTATATTGATATATAACTTTAATATTAGTAATATTATTGTTATTAATTGTTTTTTATTTATAAAAAACAGTTTTTTACGCCTTTATTATTTGTTGGTAACAATAATAAAGAGCTTTATAATATATTATTTATAATATTATAATTTCATATAATATTAAATTATATTATTATATTTATTTAATAATATAATATTTTTACGCCATAATAATAATATTTCTTTATTATTATTATTATTTTAATCTTATTTATTTTAATTATAAGGACATTCAGAGTACAATAAGTAATAAATTAGTAATTTTTACTTATTGTTTCATAGTCAAACCTTACACCCAGTCTTTCCAGTAAGTTTAGTCTAACCATACTTCCAAACAGAGGAGGACAAATTCCCCTCCAGGAGGAAGAACCCCACACCACCAGAGATAGTGGAAGTGGAGGATTCCCCAGGACCTGTGAGTAAGATCATCAGGGCCAGGAAGATCAGACTTAATGGAAAGGATCAAAGACAATACTTAGCCAGATTCAAGCACCAAACAGCTGATAAAGACAAATGGTTGGCAGAAGATGCCATACCAGATGGGAACCTTCATCTAAGGAGATTCAGGGCCTCTAGGAGAACTTAACAGTCTCATCAATGATGAGCCTTTTTAGAGGGAGGGTATGTCAGCCTGTGACTCAAAACCAGAGCACAAGCATGACAGCCAAAATACCATAAACCAATGGTATAGCCAAGATACCACCAAAACATGGAGCTGAGCCAAATAAGCTCAAAAAGTATCAAAGGAAAGAGGAAACTTACCCCTTTCTGAAAATATAAGTCCCATCACCACAGGACAAAGAATAACAAAGTTTTTCCTGCTCAAAGTTATTGCTGAGCATAAACCTTAATTTTCACCTCTCATCTAAAATCTAGAAGGAGAGGCTTAACCCCATCAAATGGGTACTCAAAATGAAGCTCTAAGCCAGGGCTATCCAATGGTACCAGCCAAACTGAGCTAGCACCAATATTACTGGAGTTATGGTCAATTTCAGGCCAAATAAGGGTGAACAAAACATTCACCTCCCATCTAACTTCTACCGTTTAGTGTGAGATACTTGAAGTGGGGTCTTTTTAGGAAGAGCACAATCAGGGCTATCTGATGGTGTCATTCCCTTCCCCATATCTCAACTACAGCAGAAGTTATGGGGCAAACAACCTCTATACAGCTTTTTGCCTAAAACATGCATATGTACAAAAATCTTGTACATGGCATAACTTTGCCATATATAATGATAACCATATCAAATAAGAAACCATTGTGTAGAAAGCATACAGGGCTACACATTGGTTCAGTTTTGAGGTTGATATCTCAAGAACTGACAAAGGTATAGCTGTTTTAAGGTCAAAATCCCAAATTCTGACCAATACAGCCTTACTATGGGATAATATCCCATAACCATGAATATGAGGTGTCGAATAGACAAATAAGCTTGTTTTTACTTAAATACATCATATTTCAGTCAATACTGGGGTCTTTTACAGCTTCTGTACAGCATTCTACACGTCATACACGTCAGAATCAGGCTGTGAGGTCCCCAGATGTGGTTTCAAAACCACATCTGAGCCCAATACAGGTTGTAAAGGCTGTTTGAAAACCACAAGACAGTACTAGAGAGTGAAAAATCTTCACTTCCTCTACGTGGAAAGGTCTAGCACCCTTTCCACCCCATTTCAGGATAAAAAGGAGGCTTTTCACAGCCAGAATTGTCTCCTCATCCTGCTCTTGAATAACCTATGTAGTAAACTGTTGAAAACAATTTTACTCTTGGTTAATAATCAGGTATAATTAGAAATCTTGATTATTGTAGTCTTTTATTATTGTAACCCAACAGATAAAGCTGCACCCAGGACTTTCAAAAGCGCTCACCACCACTATATTATATATAGTAAAGCCCTTTTGATGTTATATCAAATCATCTTCAACTCTTATAAATCTTTTTTTAACCTTTTTTACTGTGTCACAAACATATTTAAAGTTGTAACTAGCCTATTTACACCTTTATCATAGTTTCATCCTGACATTTAATTTGCTGCTTAAAGGAGAAATAATCAACAATGGATTTCATAAGTATCAGGCTTAAACATACTTACTGATTCATCTTCAAGGTTTTCCGCTTGAACCAAGTCATCTTCATTATGAACCAAAGGAACAATATTGATAGGTGATTCCAATCCATTAGTCTCCTTTAAAAAGCACATGAACTTTAATTATCACAGGTAAAAAAAGGAAGAGAAAATAACCTACCTTATCAGGCAAAAATCATCATCATCACCATTTAAGCTGTCTTTTGCTTGTGAATCATAGCTTGCAACTGGAGTGACATTGGGCTTGTGGCCAAAGAGCGCATCCATTTCAGAATAGCAAGGACACATAATTTCAAGCTTTTCACTCATTGACTTTATTCCTTTACTCTCATCTTCTTCCGTTATTCCAGCCCCAGTTAAATTCTCAAATTTGTTTGCTGCCATATATTTCTTCTTATATGTTCACCATCAATCTCGGATGCTGCTTGAACTAAGGTTTAGGCGATTCTGTGATTTTTTGTTGAACTCAATTGCCATAAGCTGAAATCCATGCTGCTTTGATGAGGGAGATCTTCCAATAGATGTTGAACCACTAGTACCAAAACATGACTCGAAATTGGCTTTGACTGAAAGCCAATTAATTATGGTTAAATAATCTGTATGCATTAAGTGACCTGATGGATGAGGCAGGCTAGAGGTGATCTGCATATCTCTCTTGATTTGTCTTTCTTTGGATTGAGGCATTGTTATATGGATGAAGAAGTATAAATGGACTGTAAGCTGTTTGGTCAGATTGTCCAAAATGGAGTGTAGAAGAATATGTTGTGCAGGTATGAATTGTGGGTACTAATTTGGGTTAGGTTTCAAGTTGAAATCCCAGATGCATGGGATTTGGTCAAAATACAAGGGGACTTAGTTAAAATGCCATGGGATTTACACATAAAAAACCCGGGATTTAGTGTTGGGATTTGGGGTCCAAATCCCATGCTATTTCGAGGCGGGATTTGGTGAGTTTGACACCCCCCATTATTAGTTTTTCTGTTTTCAGCGTTTTATTAAGACTTATTGGAGTAAGTTTAAATTTTGCACCAAGAAAATTTGTGGCTATAAAAGAATGTCTTCTTTTCCCTATTATTTTCAGTTTAGAATCTTTGGCTTTTATAATTGGATCAAACACTGTTCAGAAAATCAAGAAAAATAGTGAAACTAGATTTTTTAAATTGTTTTAAACCCTTCAACCATGTGAGAAGATCAATATAGTCATTTTTTGTCACTCTTTATAATGACTTAACCCATGAGCCACCCCAAAAGAGAATTAAAGCATCTTGTATTACTGTAAACCTTACCACTTTGTTTCCAAATGCACTCTGGTCACTCTGGGTGTGTTTTATCTTATATATGCTTTAAAGAGACTATTCTATTATATCAATTTACTGGGGTTCCTTTCTCATTTAATTACAATTGAAATTTCTCTTGAAGAAATTCCTTTTGTAGACATGAAGATATCTTGTAGAGTATTTCAGTGTCAGCTGGAGTCTATGTTGAAGCAGTAATTAGGCTATTTACAACTAGAACTATGACTGTGACACTTGAAAATAATTTTAAAATAAGAGTTTTTTTAAATAATATAATGATTTATAATATAATAAAAGGGCTCTACTATTGGAAAATAGTGGTGGTGAGCGCTATTGAGACCACTGGATGCAGTCTTACCAGTTGGATTACTATAATAAGAACTAAAATAATTAAAATTATAATTATACCCTGATTATTACCCAAGAGTAAAACTGTTTTGGACAGTTTACTACGTAGTATATTCAAGAGCAGGATGAGGAAACAATTCTGGCTGTGAAAAGCCACCTTTTTATCCTGAAATGGGGTGGAAAGGGTGCTAGACCTTTCCACATAGAGGAAGTGAAGATTTTTTCACTCTCTAGTGCTGGCTTGTGGTTTGCAAACAGCCTGTATAACCTGTATTGGGCTCAGATGTGGTTTTGAAACCACATCTGGGAAGTTTTCACCAATACAGGGTGAAAATTTTCATCTGGGGACCTCACAGCCTGATTCTGACGTGTATGACACGTAGAATGCTGTACAGAAGCTGTATGGGACCCCATTATTGACTGACATATGAGGTATTGAAGTAAAAACAAGCTTCTTTGTCTATTTGACACTTCATATTCATGGTTATGGGATATTATCCCATGGTAAGGCTGTATATGACAGCAGGTGGGAATCTGACCTTAAAACAGCCATACCTTTGTCAATTATTGAGATGTAAACCTCAAAGTTGGTTTGGTGTGTAGCCCTGGATGTTCTCTACACAATGGTACCTCATTTTATATGGGTATCATTAAATATGGCAAAGTTATCCCATGTACAAGAGTTTTGTACATTTGCATGGTATAGGCAAAAAGCTGTATTGAGCTTATTTGCCCCATACCTTTTGTTCTAGTTGAGCTATGGGGAAATGGATGACACCATCAGATAGCCCTGATTGTGCTCTTTCCAAAAAGACCCCACTTCAAGTATCTCACACTAAAACTGTAGAAGTTAGATGGGAGGTGAATGTTTTGTTCACCCTTATTTGGCCTGAAATTGACCATAACTCAAGTAATATTGGTGCTAGCTCAGTTTGGATGGTACCATTGGATAGCCCTGGCTTGAAGCTTCATTTTGAGTACCCATTCGGTGGGGTTAGGTCTCTCCTTCTAAATTCTAGATGAGAGGTGAAAATTAAGGTTTATGCTCAGCAATAACTTTGTTATTTCTTCTCCTATGGTGATGGGACTTATGTTTTCAGAAAGAGGTGAGTTTCATCTTTTGTTTGATACCATTTGAGCTGATTTGGCTCAGCTCCATGTTTTGGTGATATCTTGGCTATACCATTGGTTTATGGTATTTTAACTGTCATGCTTGTGCTCTGGTTTGAGTCACAGGCTGACATACCCTCCCTCTAAAAAAGGCTCATCATTGATGAGAATGTTCAGTCCTCCTAGAGGCCCTGAATCTCCTTAGATGAAGGTTCCCATCTGGTATGGCATCCTCTGCCAACCATTTGTCTTTATCAGCTGTTTTGTGCTTGAATCTGACTAAGTATTGTCTTTGATCCCTTCCATTAAGTCTGATCTTCCTGGCCCTGATGATCTTACTCACAGGTCCTGGGGAATCCTCCACTTCCACTATCTCTGGTGGTGTGGGGTTCTTCCTCCTGGAGGGGAATTTGTCCTCCTCTGTGTGGAAGTATGGTTTGACCAAACTTACTGGGAAGACTGGGTGCTTACTGGAAAATTCCTCTGTAAGTTTGACTTCCACTGTATTCTTTCCTATCAACCTAATGATAGTGAAAGTCCCTACAAATTAGTCCCTCATCTTCTTGGGTCCTTTAAGATTATTAAAGTTCAGTGTAGACACTAGCACCTGGTCCCCTTCCTTAACGTCAGGTTCCATGTGTGTCTTGTCCCACCTCTGTTTATTATATTCTTTTGCCTCAGCTATGCATTTGGAAGCTGTGTCACAAGCCCTCTTCCACATATCATGGAAGTCTTTGGCTGTGGGGTGGATGGCTAGAAGATTCTTCTTCAAGTGATCCACAGGCAACAGGGGATTCCACCCTTTCTCTACCACTGCAGGTGTTTTTCCTGTAGTAGAGTGCTGACTTGTATTATAAGCCAGTTGGACAGCTGGTAGAAGGGTAACTCAGTCATGGGTGTATACTTCATGGTCCTTGTATTCCATGCCATGGGCACAGAACCTTCTAAGGATGTCTTCCATAGTCTGGATCATCCTCTCAGCTAGGCCATCTGTTTGGGGATGGTAAGCTGTGGAAAAAGCAAGCTTGGTGCCAAGCATGTCATACAAGTTGGTCCAAAATTCAGATGTGAATTTTGGGGCCCTATCACTAATGATGATTTTAGGGACTCCACAGGTAGATATGATGTTATTCCAAAATAACAGGGCAGTATCCATGGCTGTTTCCTCTTTGTGGCATGGTAGACACCTCATGCTCTTGCTGAACCTATCAACTATGATCAAGCAGGCAATGTAGTTTTCTTTGCCTCCTGGGACAAGTCCTGTAACCCAGACCATGTTGATGGTTTCCCATGGGTGTTTGGGGTATTCCATATGTTGAAGTAACCCATACTTCTTCCCATGTTTCCTATTTGCCTGTTGGCATCTTTCACAAGTGTTGATGTATTCTACAAACTATTGTTCCCACTTGGGCCACCAAGCTGTGCTTGCTACCCTCTCCTTAGTCCTGTCCTCACTCATGTGTCCCATATAGGGGCAGTCATGGCATTCCTGCAGGATCAAGAAGATGTGGTCTCTGTCTACCACTCTGAGTGCACTTGTGTGTTTCTCTCTGTGGTATAGCAGGCCATCTATAAGGAAGAACTTTTTATCCTTATAGGCCCTCAACCAGGGTTCTTCCAGCTGGGATTCTAGTTCTGGACTCCTGTACCTTTGTTGAAGGAGTTGTAGCAGTATGCCACACTTTTTGTGTTTGGAATAAGACTGAAGTACTGCACTAAAGAATTTATTGTGCAGTTCAGAGGAACTTATTCTCAATATGGCACTTTCTGTCCCCTCTAAATAAGTGTTTCCACTGTCAAGGGTACCACTTGCTGGTGCCCATTCAGAAAATCTGAAGTTCTTCCTCCTATTTACTTCCATGAAATGGATAGGGATTTTGGCTGCAACTTCAGGGTCATAAGCTGGATTGCTTTTGACATTGTCCAGTGGCCATCTGCATTGGTATGGCTTTTACCTTCCTTGTATATGATGGTCATGTTCCCTCTATACTCTGGGATGGCTATTTGCCATCTCAGCAGGTGTTTATTTGTAGTCTTCATGTTCAGTAAAGACTTCAAGGCTGTGCAGTCTGTGTAGACTTCAAAGACTGCACCCTCCAGATAATAATGGAGTTTCTCTAGAGCCCAGACTAGACATAGACATTCAGTCTGGGTGGCCCCATACCTGGCTTCTGAATCTTTCAGCTGCCTTGAGATGTAGCAAATTACTCCTTCTCTTGGTTCACCATCCACAATTTGCCTTTGGTGAAGGGCTGCTCCTAGGCCTTGACCGCATGCTGCATCTATATATAACTTAAATGGTAGTTCAAAGTCAGGTAATATGAGCACAGGTGCATTTGTGAGTTCATATTAGATCCTCTCATATGCATCCCTCCTTTCCTTGGTTATTTCAAGAACTACATCTTTTGAATATAACTTGTATAAACTACTAGTTATGTGTGCAAAGCTTTTGATGTGATTTCTATAGTAGCTAGAAAACCCAAGAAAAGATTGCATCTCTTTGATGCTCTTTGGTACTGGCTTTTGCAGTACTGCTGCTACTTTATTCTGGTCAATTGCCAGACCAAGACCTGAGACTTTATGTCCTAGAGCCAGTAACTCTTGTTGGCCAAAATTGCACTTTTTGAGTGAAATTTTCAGATTTATGGGTGTGCATTTACTTAGTACTCTGTCTATGTATTGCACATGGTCTTCCCATGTCTCTGAGTATATAATGATATCATTAATATATACCACCATCCAGCCTTCCAGTATTTCTTCTTGAAATATTGTGTACATCATCCTTTGTAAATGGGCTGGTGCATTTTTGATGCCAAATGGCATCCTGGTATACTCATATATGCCCAGATGGCATATTATGCTGAGTAATCTCATGGAGTTTAGTTTAACTCCATTTTGATGGAAGCTTTTCATACAATCCATTTTTGTTATGTATTTGGCTTTTGCCAGTTTATCCAAGGCATGAGGTATCCTGGGTATAGGGTACCTGTCTGCTTTTGTGTAGTTGTTCAGAGCTCTGAAATCTCCACACAGTCCAGACTTGCCATCATGCCAGGTGATTAGGACAGGGGTGGTGATTTCCACTATTTCATTATGTCCAATCTTCCTGATGACATCCATATCCAGGAGTTCATTGATATGTTTCTCAATTCCTTTCCTGGTTTCCAGGCTTGCTGGATAAGGAGGTCTCCTAAGCATGGGTGGATAAGGCCTTTCCACATCCAGATATAGCTCCTTATCATAGCCTTTGATCTTGCCTAATGGTTCTTCACCAATGGCAAATGCTGGTCTGTTCTTTCTCAGAATCTTCAGTAAGCTTAGTTTTTGTTTACTGGTGAGGGTAGTGCTAAACTGTCCCTCTCTGAATTACTCCAGAAGTTCTTCTAGTGGATCTTGAGAAGATATCTGGTATATATCAAGTGAGAATTTCTTTTCCTTGTTAGAACCAAT
The DNA here is from genome assembly GCA_023105745.1 of Austropuccinia psidii. NCBI lineage: Eukaryota > Fungi > Basidiomycota > Pucciniomycetes > Pucciniales > Sphaerophragmiaceae > Austropuccinia > Austropuccinia psidii. The sequence goes on from JALGQZ010000003.1 coordinate 39,931,521, forward strand.
GGTAATGTGCCTATTTGTACTGTTGTAAATGTCTATGCCATACATCCTCTGGTGATCTGTTCCCAGTAAAAACCCTTGGATGTGGGCATCATCAAGCACTAAAAACTCTGGGTTGAGTCCGATATTACCCTTCCTGTGGGGTATCATTATCTCTTTGATAATTTTCCCAATGGAAGTCATCTTCCATGATGCACTTTTAAAGTTCTTTGCCTTAGTGGGAAAGAGTTGTTTTTCCAAGTTTGGGAAGTGGGTATCCAGATAGTTTCTGGCCACTATGGAGCAGTGTGCTCCACTATCAATGATCAGTGGGTGCTGAGCATTGTAAATGCAAACAGTCATTTTTGTGGCTGTCCCATGTTTATATGCCATTCCTTTGGTTGGTGTAACCAGGAATGGTTGTGCATCTTGTGTGTGTTTGCACAAGTTTTGGTTGGCAGTGTCCTGTGGCATGCCTGCTTCCAACTGTATGTCCTGAATTTCTAGTGGGGTTTCCTCTTGGTATTCCACTAGAAATTCCTCTCTTGGGTCTTGATCATAATCAGATGGTTCTCTGATGGCATCACCCATGGAGTCTGATTCAGAATCCTCTATTGGGGATTCCTCTTCTGGGACTTTCTCAATGGCATAGACCTTTTTCTTTGCCTTTGGACGGTTGTTGGAATAGTGGTCTGTTGAACCACAATTGTGACAATAATTCTCCTTCTTTGCCACTTCTGCCACTTTTTCTTTGGGTTTGTCTTTAAACTCTACCCTGAAAGGTTGTTTCTCTTTGAAACCACTGCTCTTATATGGGGTGAATTTCCCTATATTAGTCCTTTTGCTTATGTCTTGTAAGGTGTTGGCAATTTAATCTAGAGTGAAATTTTGGTTTCATCTGCATTTTGCTGCATTCTCTAGTTCTCCTGGCCTTTGTGACAGAAGCTTGTGATTCCTGATTTGGATGTTCATCTGAGAATCAATGGCTTTAAGTCTTTTAGACTGTCTAAGACACCACTCATATGGATCTTTGTCCACTGAGTATTTGTCATTTTCAAATGACATTTTCTGCTGCCATATCCAAGTTCGATTACTGTACTTTTGGATGATTTGACTCTTCCACCATGGATTTCTTTCATTTCTGTGTACCATATACTAGCATGACCATTAAATGCAGTATTCAATCTAGCAGTAATCCAGTAGTCTGGTATGCTTGGTACATCAATGAAGAGTCCATCAATATAATCTATGAGTTACGTATGATCATATTCTCCTGATCCAGAGAATTTGGGCCAGCTTGAGGCCTCAGGAAGCTGTTTCAAGGCTTCCTTCTCTGAATATGACATTCCATCTCCATGATGGTATTGTGATGGAGACCTTGCCTTATTCATCAACATGGCATCTGGTTTGATGTCATCTGGTTGATATGGATTCTCCATAGCTTGGCCTTGTGGTTGGGGCTTCAAGTTATGGTAGACATTAAACAATTTGTTTATGTCTTGGTCCAGACAATCCCTGTCCCTTTTTCTGTGGTGTTGTTCTTCAAAGACTATATTCAGTCTTTTGTTGGTTTCTTCAGAGGCTTTGCTCAGTTGAGCATATCCTTCTTGAAGATTCTTGCCTATCTGTTCCAAGGAGGCTTGAGTTTTTCTCATCCTCTCTTGGCCAGCTTCAATATCTGAAAACTGCTCTGCAGATTGTTCAGCATATTGGGACATTGGTAAGCACAGTGTCTCACTGTTGATGTTACTCTCAGATGTGACAATGCTATGTTCATTCTGAGTGGGGGTAATGTTTCTATTACTAGGACTACTGATTCTAGAGTGGTTTACAACTACTTCTGGCTCTTGTGCACTTCTTTTACCAAATCCAACAGCTTCTGAATCATAGGGTCTGACTCTTTCCTCCTCTGGTTGAAGGAGGTTTTGTTCTTTCCCTTGTTTCCTTGTCTTCTCCAGGAAACTTCCTGGAATTGTGAAGAATGGTGACTCTTGGCCACTGATATGCTGGTTTCTGAATGGTGTGAAGCCACTGGAGAGCTGATTTGGCCTTCTCCTTGTGAGCCTGAAGGAATCTGAGTAGGCCCTGTCTGGGTTAACTGTTCTTCTATAGCTTGGATAGTGGCTTGATTCTCCCTTATCCTCTGTTCCCTTTCCTCCAAGAGTCTGAACTGCCTGGTAAGATTCCAACCTTTGGTGATTACCATCAGGTCTTTGAAGTCTATCTCTCTGAGACAGATCTTCTGGCAACTTGCTCCAAGTTCTGCCCAGTGACTTTCCAGGTTGAACCTCTTGTTGTCCATGCTCCATTGGAATAAGTCCTTGAGGAGTTGGTGGAGCTGAAGAACTTGATCCATGTCTTTCCAGTCCTCTGGTTCGAGGTCTCCATTGAGTTGGAGTGTGAATGGCAGGGTTGATATTATCTCCCTCATTGTTTTGCCATCCACTACTGTGTCCAAGGTGTCCCCTTTCAGGTCTTCTGGTTCTGGACAAACCTTCTCTGTCCTCTGGTTGGTTCCTTTGGAAGCCAAGATCTCTTAGGTGTACAGGTGACATGTTAGTGTTTGCAAGCAGTCCAAAACTTTATGTTCTTAGGGTATTTAGCTTTGACTGTGCCTTGTACAAATTTGATGTCTGCTGATTTGGGCAATTTACCTTTAGATGTTACAACTGGGTTAATTATAGTAATTGTCCCTGCACAAGTTATCAAGCTTGGTTTACCTTGTATTGATGCAAAATTTTGTGGTTTTCTACTCTTCTGTGTGGCAATGGGTGTCCACCTTCTTGCTGTTATCAGGCCTTCACTGTGCCTCTTTCCTTTGCCTTTTCTGCCCTCTGGTTCTGAGGGTGTCACTGGTGGGTTGGCCTGTGACTGGCTTTCAAGTGGTATGAAATTATCTTCCACTGAATCAAAACAGGAAAAAGAGGGCTTATGTCAGTTAAGACCTCTCAAGGAATGCTGGTTTTGCACGTCTAAGAATGGCCTCTGGGCTTGTATATTATTACAGTGTGATTGAATTAACAATTCCACGTCAGAAATACAGCTTACTGATATTTGGTATACTGTTTGTATACCAATATCTCACAGAATAACTTGTAATTAGCAAGTGTAATATGTCAAAAAGTGGAGTGTAACAGGGCAATTGAGTTAACAATGTGTCCAACCACGCTTCAACTGTTGGTTTATCAGTATGAGGTGTCTTATTTTAATTCAAAAATGAGACTGTATTGATGGCTTAAGTGTTTTTATATGTAAAACACGCCAAAAATAAGGGTCTTGTGGTTATTAGCCACGTGACAGGTACTCTTAAAATATGAGTAAAAAAGGTGGTATATGTACCAAGAAAGAAAAATATATATATTTTCAAAAATTATTACACCTAAGAAGAATAAAACAAGTGTCAGAAATCGAGAAATAAGAGAAAAAACTCACTTATAAGGGTCCAAAAAGGTTAAAAACATGGCCAGGCCCCCAAAATGTCATCCGGAGTCTATGTTGAAGCAGTAATTAGGCTACTTATAACTAGAACTATGACTGTGACACATGAAAATAATTTTAAAATAAGAGTTTTTTTAAATAATATGATGATTTATAATATAATAAAAGGGTTCTACTATTGGAAAATAGTGGTGGTGAGTGCTATTGAGAACCCTGGATGCAGTCTTACCAGTTGGATTACTATAATAAGAACTACAATAATTAAAATTATAGTTATACCCTGATTATTACCCAAGAGTAAAACTGTTTTTGACAGTTTAATATGTAGGATATTCAAGAGCAGGATGAGGAAACAATTCTGGCTGTGAAAAGCCTCCTTTTAATCCTGAAATGGGGTGGAAAGGGTGCTAGACCTTTCCACGTAGAGTAAGTGAAGATTTTTTCACTCTCTAGTACTGCCTTGTGGTTTGCAAAGAGCCTGTATAGCCTGTATTTGGCGCAGATGTGGTTTTGAAACCACATCTGGGCAGCTTTCACCAATACAGGGTGAAAAGTTTCATCTGGGGACCTCACAGCCTGATTCTGACATGTATGACACGTAGAATGCTGTACAGAAGCTGTATGGGACCCCAGTATTGACTGACACATGAGGTATTGAAGTAAAAACAAGCTTCTTTGTCTATTTGACACCTCATATTCATGGCTATGGGATATTATCCCATGGTAAGGTCGTATATGACAGCAGGTGGGAATCTGACCTTAAAACAGCCATAACTTTGTCAATTCTTGAGATATCAACCTCATAATTGGTTCAGTGTGTATCCCTGTATGTGCTCTACACAATTGTAACTCATCTGATATGGGTATCATTAAATATGGCAAAGTTATCCCATGTACAAGAGTTTTGTACATTTGCATGGTATATGCAAGAAGCTGTATTGAGCTTATTTGCCCCATACCTTTTGTTCTAGTTGAGCTATGGGGAAATGGATGACACCATCAGATAGCCCTGATTGTGCTCTTTCCAAAAAGACCCCACTTCAAGTATCTCACACTAAAACAGTAGACGTTAGATGAGAGGTGAATGTTTTGTTCACCCTTATTTGGCCTGAAATTGACCATAGCTCCAGTAATAATGGTGCTAGCTCAGTTTGGCTGGTACCATTGGATAGCCCTGGCTTAGAGCTTCATTGTGAGTACCCATTTGATTGGGTTAAGCCTCTCCTTCTAAATTTTAGATGAGAGGTGAAAATTAAGGTTTATGCTCAGCAATAACTTTGAGCAGGAAAAACTTTGTTATTTCTTGTCCTATGGTGATGGGACTTATGTTTCAGAAAGAGGTGAGTTTCCTCTTTCTTTTGATACCTTTTGAGCTGATTTGGCTCAGGTCCATGTTTTGGTGGTATCTTGGCTATACCATTGGTTTATGGTATTTTGGCTGTCATGCTTGTGCTCTGGTTTTGAGTCACAGGCTGACATTCAGGATACATTTCTATTGCTTCAAAAACAATGAATAATTATAATATTATTTTCTTATACTAAAAAATTTCAAAATAGAAATTTTTGTCTTCATACTTACAAAAAAACTTGCAAAAATACTAGATTTTGTTACCTCATACAAATTTTGAGAACAGGAAGAGCACTTGATGTTGAAACAAAGCTTCATATAAACCCCTTCAAATCTTCTTCAAATATTCTTATCAATAAATAATTAGAAGTAAAACGGAAAATGAAGCACTAGTACTATTGACTTCCAACAATAAGCTGAAGAAAATCCATAGAGAAAATAAAAACCTTAAAAAACAATATTAATCCATAGGAAATCTTCTCATAGCTCACATTAGGAATGAAAGGCAATTCAAAAAGCTAATTTCAATATACTTCAAAAATAATTATTCATCTCAACAAAAAATCCAAGTCTTAAGGAATTCCAAGGAATTTGAAAAGTCTTTGGTAATTTTTGATGTATAACTATATGACTGAGAAAAACAAGTATTATTAGAACATTTTATATGGGTATTAATGACTTTTTGGATTATTTTTGAAATAACAAGAATCAAATTGGGTAAAGATAATCTCTTTTAAAAATATGCTCTAGCTTTTCAAAAAATTTTCAGAAACATTCTATTAACTATTAATTTTTACTTGATTTCTTTGGAAAAAAAGAAAATCATATTCTATTTAAATATTTGAATATTCATTTTACTAACATGGATGAAATGGGATGTAAAATTCACATTCATTTTTTTAACAATCAGGGGTATGAAACAAATCATTAAGTTTAGTATGAGAAATATAAATCTCGATATTTTCAAAATATTCAATAATCAAGTTTTCCTATTAATAATCCCAGAGCCTTCTTCAGCTTAAAAATTTAACTGAGGTAAAATTTAGTTTATTCAAATTTGAAATTACCAATAATTTTACAGTTGAGGGAAAGGTTTTATTCAAGTCAGCTAGGGGTTGAAAATAACTCACCTTCTTTTTTTCACAGAAACTTGATGAAAAGATACCATACCAAGACCCATCAAATTGATAAAGAAAACTATTCTATTTCTTAAACTCTTATGTAGCTTATACAAAATATATGAAAGTCTGAAGGAGGGATACACAAAAATATTTAAAATAGTAATTTATCTCATACAGATCAAAAGGTATTAGCACTGTTCTCTCAAAGAAAGAAGGGTACTATTCTAAAAGTGAGAAAAACTTTGATCCTGCATATTTTTTCCAAAACTAAGAAGAGGTAGGTTGGAATATTTAATGATCCTTTATAACTCACTTTTTTGCTACAATTAGTTCAACTTTTGAGCCCTTTACATTGAGAATCGCCCGAGATATTAAGGATTGTAGGTTACAATCCATACCAAGTTTTTTTGTGGGATATTTTCCAAGAGGATTGAGCTATAAGTTTTTTAAAACATGAAAAATCTTTTTAGCAATAAATTTCTCATAATTTTGAAACTAAAATTACATACTTTCTTTCACAGGCTGTATTATGGGATACACCCTCTGATAATTGAATTATGAGCTGTCAAAGTAATTCAAATAATTTTCATACTTTGATGAATAATAGGGTGACCAATCAGAGTAATAAACACATGTTCTGTAAAGAATTAGAAGCATAAACTTTCTTTTATAGAATTTCCAAAACTTCAATTTGTGGAAAGGGTAAGATGTTGTTTCAAAACAAGATATGAAAGACAATGCAGGTGGTATTAATTGTGTTAAACCACAATTCAACCACTATAGTCAGATATTTTACTCTATAAAAATAGAATGAGGATATCAAACTATTTTAAGCTATATTTGAGATAAAAGGAGACTTTTTTGCCTAGGAAAATCCCCCATCATCTTATCAGATTTGTCAGCCTGTGACTCAAAGCCAGAGCACAATCATTACAGACAAAATACCATAAACCAATGGTAGAGCAAAATGCCACTAAGGAGTGACATGAGCCAAAATAGCTCATAAATGGAATCAAAAGAAATAGGAAAGTAACCTCTTTGCAAATATAAAACTTCCATAAACATAGGATAAGGAATGACAGATTTATTCCAGCTCAAGGCAAGGACTGAGCCTAAACCTTAATCTTTGCCTCTCATCTAAAATACAGAGGAAGATGAAGAACACCGTCAAATGGGTTTTCAAATTTTATCTATCAATTAGGGCCATCTGATGGTACTAGCCAAATCAAGCTAGCATCAAAACTACAGAATTTATGGCTGAAAATAAGCCAAATACAGGTGAACAAAATATTCACCTCTCATCCAAATTCTTCAGTTTTAGTTTGAGGTACCTAAAGTGGGGTCTCTTGGGGAAGGAAAAAGTCAGGGCTTACTGATGGTGCAATACATTTCCTCATAACACATCTAGAATAAAGCTTATGGATAAAACAATCTCAATAAAGGATTCATAACAAATCCACAAATTGATAATGGAATTTGGACCTAGTATTTCTTTGCCATATTTAATTCTAGCTATACCAAGTTAGGAATCATTGTGTGGAGATAATAAATGGCTACAAAATGAGCCACTTTTGAGCTCTCTATCTTTGAAACCAGCAAAGATATTCAGGTTTAAGATTTTAATCCCACACTGGCCAGTATGGAATCTTAGCATGGGATAGCAGTCCATAAAATTGAATTAAAAGCTAATCAATTGAATCAAAGTCTGTTTATTCTTGAATTTCTCATAAACTGAAAAATAAGATTCATAATGGAATGTTCTGTACAGCTTCTTGCACATCAGAAGTTCCAGAACACACCTATAAGCTCCATTGGTAAACTTTCTCACCCTGTATAGGGTAAAAATGCCCACTTGTGGTTCTAAAAACACATTTGAACCAAACACCAGTCTGTATTGAGTTTATAGACCTGCAAATCAGCCCACAGTAGTGAAAAGGTTTACTCTGTGGTCATGTACACAGGCAAGCAACCTCCCACTACCCCAGAACCAGATAAAAGGAGTCTTTTCCTCACCAAAAAGCCAATCCATCATCCTTTTCTTAGTATTCTTACATGGTATAGCTTATTAAAGAAGTGGTACCTGTAAAATTGAACAGTTATAATTATTATTGTAATTATTGTAGGGTTTATTATTGTAAACCAACAGGTAAACACTGCACCCAGGGCTATCAGTAGCACTCACCATCACTAAAATCTTTAGTAGAGCCCTTTTAAACCATCTTATCATTGATTAATCATAATTATTTTAGTATAAAACTCAGAGATATAGCTTTTTATTATCACTTTAAAGCTATATCATAGAGTCACCCTTACAAGACTACTCTCATATGATTATAGTTTCCTACAAAGAAGTAACTCTTAGATGTTTAAGATATAACTGTAATTTTGATTATTATAGTAACCCAGCTTGAAGCTAAAGCAACCAAGGCTTGTATTAGAGTTATTACTATCAGTATCCAATAGTATATACGTTTGACCTATTTTGAGACTATTGCACCATATTAGTGTAATGTTTTTAGCTTGTATTTACTACCTTATAGCTGGCTCAAAAAAGTATCTGACACAAGCTCTAAGTAATCAGATATTAAATTAATATAAAAGATCAAGAGGAAAGAATATAAATAAAATGAAAAGATGGCATAAGGAAAATTAGACAAAAGGAACCAAACATACAAAAGAAATCAACTACTTTCAGACAGAGTATTTAATATGTTGAAAGGTTCAAATTTTAAAGCAATTTGAATACATATTTGATCCCAAAATTTCCTTCCAATGGTATCTTTTTTCGAATTTCTGAGGGAAAAGATTGAAATGAGTTTTTTAAAAATTTCTAATGTAGCTGTAAATAAGAAAGAAGAGAATTTCAGTAAGGGAAAAATATGAAGTGTAAGGTATTAAATTGAAAATAACCAAAAGGAGTTCAAAAATCAAACATAAGAGAATCAAAATAAATAATAACGAGAAATATTCAATGTAGTAATTTAGTGAGAATGTTAGCTGTTTTATTGAAATAAGTAAGAAGGCTTGGGAATACATTCGTTTAAAAGGATTAATAGGAAAGGTAATTAAAGCTTTAAACAATAAATCATGAAAATGTGAGCTCCAGACATCTAAATATATGATAACTACAAGATATAGCTGAAATTAAGGCTTTAAATCTTACTAACAGCCTAATGGTAAATATCATTATGATTAATAAGATGAGCTCACTCTTTATCGCAATCCTAAGTATTTCCATAACCAGAAAAAAATTTGATTTAAGTATTGATAATCCTGAGCCAGTGGGGTCATTCATTATAAAATTTCATTCATAAACAAAATCTTTGTAGAAAAAATACGATGGTAGGGTGTTAAGATGTGCTGCATAAGATCAATCTTTCAAAATTGTTTCCATATACTGAATGTAATTTCTACTGAATAATGGGATATGATTCTTCACAGGGGAGAAAGAATATTTCTGACTATTTTTTCTCCAATGGTAAACAATATATCTTTGTATCTGCTCATGTATATTACTTTTACATGGATATAGTCTTTCCTAAGGATAAAGTGCTTTAAGCTACAATTATTCATTACTAACACCCCAGCTTTTAGCCTGATTCCTCCTGAAGGGTTAAGGAAGAAAATTTACCCTTCAGCTCTGCCCAAGGGCTTCGTATAATCTATTTAACTTCTATAATTCATTCCAGTAATAGGAAAAAGGGCTTTTCTGAAATTTTGGAAGTAAATATGAAGGATAGTTGTCTCCAACACATGTGCAAAGGGCTCATTCGTTAACCGCAATTTCTCTGTCATTTCTCATTGAAGATGTTATTCAAAAGGGGCATAAAGTGTAAGCTTTTCCTCTGGAAGGTTTGGCTTTCTGGATTTTTGCATATTTAATATGGACAATATTAATTCAATCATCACTGAACTGGGGTAAATTATTATTAAATTAAGTTACTTAAAAAAATTTAATTACTTTCTCAAATGCATTAATTTCCAATTATTAACCTCAATCTATATGGAGAGGATTCTCCTACATATCTATCTTTCTCCTATAAAGGTTACTATTTTTCCATAATTTGAACTTAAATAATCCTCTTTTTGGTACTGTGATTGGATAAATGCAGATTTTTTGAAGATTTAAGAGATTTGAAATGTGTCTCTTCATTAATTTTGTATTTGTATTTGGAATAGGACTTTTGAGGTTCCTCCATCTTGTGAGCTTCTATTAAATTTATTACCAATTTTGTTTCTAATTTTAATTTCTATACATCTTTCATCTCCTCATGTTGATTTTATGGCATTCTCAGGGTCACCTTAAAATCTACTCAAGATTCTTTTATAAAAAAGGTGATCAAAAGTCTCAGGATGAAGAGCTGTCATATTTTTTGCCTTAACGAACCAATTAATCTTCCTACAGTTATCAGGGTTACAAATGGTTCCTTCAAAGGCATGTTAAATTTAAAATATCCAAGAGTAATATTCCCACTTCAAAAGTGATCTTTTCTATCCACAAAGACCAATTTTGTTACTATTGTCTTTCCTGATCTGTTAGTACCATTTCTTGGCTGCCGTGGTGAAAATACAGTAAATTATGGCTGGAATGAGCGTAACTGGTATGAGTAACTATTCTTTAAGCATTTAGATACCTCTAAGGAAGTCTACAGAGCTACAATCACCTTCCCCAGTGGAGTTTTTCCATTCAGAGAGTTCTGGAACATCCCTTGAGTTAAATTAATTCTCCATACCATATTATAAACTAATTATTGAGTTTCTCCTGCTTAATCCCAGTCAAATATCCAAAATACTCCTGATTGGTGGAATTATTTGTGGAAATTAATCTATCCTTGAAGATATTACCTTGATATCATTTTAAATATAATCTTCAATTTTTTAAAAGAATTTAGCATGTTATTGGCTTCTTTTGTGTAGCTCATGGAAATGAAGATGAAAGTTGGTAAGCTGGTTAATTATAGAATCAATTGAATTTTCATGTGTCTTGACAATATTAGAATCCATGTTTTTCAAAATTACAACAATTTTTTTTTCAAGATGAACAAGATTTTTATTCAGAATAAGAAAGCTATTTGTCATCATTTTATGATTTATGGAGATCATATCATGCATGGCAGTAAGAAAATTTGTAATTATTTTGAATTTAATGGAAGCAAAAGAACTGAGAGCTTAAATAATTTTAAATGAGGCTACTTTTTTGGAAAAGATTGGTTCATTCTTTGTTTTTATTTGGCTCGGAGATCAATGAGAGTCCTTTCAATGCTGATCAAATTGTGTATGGATTATTGATCCCTCTTGGGTATGCTGTACACTTTTCTGTAAGGACTCTCTATTTAGCTTTTCCTTTGCTTTTCGTATTCTTCTTAATACTCTTGTGGGTTTTTTGAGTACCTTGGGGGATTAATTTGCTTCTGGAGGAACCTTTGGTGTATCTATATCTCTCTTTCACAAGGTCTGTGGAGATTCTGTATCTTTTAGTGTAAGGGTGGCAAGGCAGTTTTCCTGGTCTTATGGAAAAACACTCAAGTTTTTCATCCAGTGTCTTATTGTTTAAACTGTTTTCTTGTCTTTTATTGGGTAAAAACCTTTTACTGGCTCCTTGGTCTTGTTTTTCACATGAGCATCTTTATCAATGTCAGGATGAGTCTATGTTGAAGTGGAAATAAAGCTATTTACAACTAAAACTATGACTGTGACACGTGGAAAATAGTTTAAAATAGTTTTATAAGGGTTAGGGATGGATTAATTTAATAATAAAGGGGCTTTACTATAAGAAATATAGTGGTGGTGAGCGCTGTTGAAAGCCCTGGGTGCAGCTTTACCTGTTGGGTTACAATAATAAAGACTACAATACTTTAAATTAAGAGTATACCTGTTTATTACCCAAGAGTAAAACTGTTTTTGACAGTTTACTACGTAGGGTATTCAAGAGCAGGATGAGGATGTGATTTTGGCTGTGAAAAGCCCTCCTTTTATCCTGAAATTGAAGTGGAAAGGCTGCTAGACCTTTCCACGTAGAGGAAGTGAAGATTTTTCACTCTCTAGGACAGACTTGTGGTTTTCAAACAGCCTGTATACCCTGTATTGGGCTCAGATGTGGTTTTGAAACCACATCTGGGCGGTTTTCACCAATACAGGGTGAAAATTTTCATCTGGGGACCTCAGCCTGATTCTGACGTGTATGACGCGTAGAATGCTGTATAGAAACTGTATGGGACCCCAGTATTGACTGAAGTATGAGGTATTGAAGTAAAAACATGCTTCTTCGTCTATTTGACACCTCATATTCATGGTTATGGGATATTATCCCATGGTAAGGCTGTATCTGACAGCAGGTGGGATTTTGACCTTAAAATGGTCATAACTCTGTCAGTTTTTGAGATATCAAGCTCAGAGTTGGTTCATTGAATAGCTCTGTATGAGCTCTACACAATGGTACCCAACTTGACATGGTTATCATTAAATATGACAAAGTTATCCCATGTACAAGTATTTTTGTACATTGGTGTGGTCTGGTCAAAAGCTGTATTAAGCTTGTTTGGCCAATAACTTCTGTTGTAGTTGAGTTATGAGGAAATGGATGGCACCATCAGATAGCCCTGATTGTGCTCTTTCCAAAAAGACCCCACTTCAGGTATCTCACACTAAAACTGTAAAAGTTAGATGAGAGGTGAATGTTTTGTTCACCCTTATTTGGTCTGAATTTGACCATAACTCAAGTAATACTGGTGCTAGCTCAGTTTGGCTGGTACCATTGGATAGCCCTGGCTTAGAGCTTCATTGTGAGTACCCATTTGATGGGGTTAAGCCTCTCCTTCTAGATTTTAGATGAGAGGTGAAAATTAAGGTTTATGCTCAGCAATAACTTTGAGCAGGAATAACTTTGTTATTTCTTGTCCTATGGTGATGGGACTTATATTTTCAGGAAGAGGTGAGTTTCCTCTTTCTTTTGATACCTTTTGAGCTAATTTGGCTCAGCTCCATGTTTTGGTGGTCTTTTGGCTATACCATTGGTTTATGGTATTTTGGCTGTCATGCTTGTGCTCTGGTTTTGAGTCACAGGCTGACAATCAACAAGAGAGAACTCATGGTGCCCCTCAAATGAATTGGGGAGATTTCCAACCAATCCTGTTTTGTGTCTCTGTAGTAATATCTGTACTATCTCTGATAAATGTGCAGGGAGAATTCCTGGGGTGGTCTCAGGTCTTGTGGTACTGGTGAAAATTGGGGAATTTCATCCATTTTCTTCTCTAGGATGGGTCGCTTGGGTCCTTCATCAAAATACATCCGATTGAATTAAGTATTTTGGTGAACTTCGTGTTAGATTAATATAGCAATTAGTAAATTAGTGAAGCTTATAGCTATAAGATTGAAGACTTACTGTCAGAAAATATCGCTTTTGTAAGAAGAATATTTGAGCTTGTTTCAATTTCAATACTTTCTTCAGAGGAGGATTCTGAATATTGTTGTTGAGTCGAGAAACACTGTGATTGATAGAAGAAGCTATAAAAGGGTATTTGTATATTTAGCACATCAAAAGATGGTAAAGAAAAATAATTCAAAAAATTTGATATATCTATATTTTATCATATTTTTCAGAAATATTTATCTTATTCAGTCTTATTTAAAAAGTGAATTGGGATAAAAAATTTACAATTCAAAGTTGTGAGAGTTGAAGTCCCAAAAACCAAAAGAAATAAAAGGAGGATATTTATAAAGTCTTTGGATTTGCAAAGCCATTTTGAAATACAATACAATAATATTGAAAATAACTAAATGGTGTATATGTTAGTTTTATATGTATCTATATTAGATAAGCTGACTTATATAAGGAACTATCAAAATTTAATTTTTTCCAGAAAGCCTGTATATCATATTGAATTCATTTTAGGTAAAACTCATTTCAGGGAGCCAAATGTTGAGTTTTCTCTGAAGAAACTAGTTGAAATGAAGCTAGTGTATTATGAATGTCCTCAAAATTACTGTCATAAAGGGATAATTATTGTAACCCAAGGATTGAAGCTTTCAATTACCTGAAGATTCAAAACATAAATACTCATATGGAAGATATAGTTTGTTATATAGGATGAGAAAACTGAATCATCAAGTCATTTGATAAGATATTAGTTCTATGAGAAAAAAAAGCTGCCATAAATATTAAGATAAAGTTAGTAATTTCCTACTAGCGTCAATAATGGTGAAAACAGATTTTAAACATCCTAATAAAGCTTTCATGAGCCTCAACAGGATTGAAAAAAATGCTCTAGAAGAATAATATTGAGCACTATTCATTTGAACAAGATTCTTAGTGAAATCAATTCCCAGAGTAATAAAAACGTATTTCTTTATAGAATTGATAATACAGCAATAGAAGTCTACAACTGAGACAAAAATGATTAAAAGCAATAGAAAAATGAAATATAACATAAATACCCCAAAACAAAATATAATTGAAGGATATCAAGTTTTTGATTGAGTATGGAAGAGAGCTTGTGAATTTACAACAGAGTTCATAGGAATTATGCAACATAAATTCTTAGTATTAAGATAATTCTTAGAATATTAATATTCTTCATCAATCTCTTCTTGAGAATTTGGAAATATTCAAAATATTTAATAATACTTTTAAAATACTTGGAAGCTTATCATACTGAATTTAAGTTTTTATAAGATTAAGTGATGATGATATGTGGAAAATCCGAAAACAGAGGTTTATTTTAAGCCTTTCAACAACTAATAAATATGTGAAAGGAGATAAGAAGAAACACCAGATATTTATAAATGTAAATAATATTAAATCAGTTTCTGTCATATAAACTCATAATAATTACTCTTTTTATGATATTATATGCTTACCAACCCACTTATGGGTAATAAATAATGTGTTTGATGATTTTAATATTCTTCAATATCAACTTAATCATTACTTTCTACAGTTTATCAACTCTTTTGGTATTTATGTCAATTTCTGAAGATTAAGTATCACCTGTGAAATCATAAAAATTGAACTGTAAGTAGGTATTTTAATTGCGCTTGTGAATATATGAATCCTTTTGGCTATTATTGAAGGTGAGTGATGTCTACATTAATACCAAGTATTTCTGAGGAATTCATCAAATTTTTTCATTTTAATGGGTTTTCGAAGATATCATCAATTTTACTCCAAGTGGTAGCTTAAAAGGAGTTACTGACTAGTTACCAAGGAGTATTACCTGACTTTCTATTCAAATTATGGTTTTAATAAATCCTTTTAATCTTTAATATTGAAAATAATTGATATTTGACAGAATCACAGGCATTTAAGGAGGTCATTAGCTCCTTTATACAACATAAATAGTACTTTGATGCAATTTCCTCATGACATAATGAGGTTTAGCCTTAGTAACTATAGATCAAGAGGATTTTAATTAATTAATTTAGATATTATTACACTTGTATCACATATTTGAGACTCTCTGTCACTCCGAGGTCCTAGAAAGTGGGTCACTCTGGCTCTCTTCCTTTATCCTTTCCCCCTCTAGCTAATATTTGAGTAAAATAGCTAATCTGGGCCCAAGAGACAAATAAACCATGTGTAAAACAAATATTTATCTAAAAATACAGTTTTTTTGAATGGTATTAAGATTAATTGAACTTTCCTCAATGTATACATAATATGGGGCTCTTCAGAATTCTTTGATTTTGGCATTAAAATTTAAAAAACAAAAAAATTCACAGATTTTTCATGTGGTATTGATGATGAGGTATTGAATTATTTTCCATTTTAAATCCTTATAGAGCTTAATTTTTACTATACATATTCTAGATCCACCATATTCAAAATTTCCGACTCAAATACATTTCTGGCATCAAAGACATGGACTTCCTTACTTAATGAAAAGCTATTCATATTTTTCTTTGTAAAAATTGATGAATTTTGCATATGAATATGAAGTATGAGTTTTTTATATTCAAAAATTTATTTTCAAATATTTTTGAGCTATTTTGTATATTCAAGATATACCTCAAGGCTCACAAAAAAAGGATATTATTGACCAGAGAAGTTTGAGTGACTTTCTGGAAATTAACTCAAAGTAAAATTATTTTCAAATTGGTTTGGAATAACTCTGAAGTCACATTTCTGTCATCAGGTATTCACCTTGGGTATAATGGCATGGTTCCTATATTTTTTCATTAATATATGCACTCATTGCCTATAAGAATAAAATATTACCCATTATAAGCATATTGATAGGCTCATAATGAATGTACTGATTTATTCAAGTCATTTTTCAAAATTTATTGATTAAGTGATATTGATAAAAGCTCAGAAGTAGTAATAATGAGGAAGCAAATATGGAAATATTGGAAAGTAATCAAGTTTTCAGGGGAATAAAGATAAAATACAGGGTTAATAAACATTAACATACAATATATCATAAACAGAAATAATTTTTCCACTTCCTTGAAGGTGATAAATAGATCATAGCTTTCATTCCAATTACTCAACACCTTCATATCAGAATAAAATCCTGTCATATGGGGTAAACTCTATCCTTATGATGTTTGATATTCATGTGAGGCTGTATATCAGATGTAAAACTATATTCATTACAAATAGCTATATAATCTGAAAGATAGGGCTGTTTCAGGGGGTATTTGAGTAAGCATTTATTAATACATGAACAGATTTATTTGTTCTTTGAAAAAACGTGTGACGGTATATAAATAAGGTCAAATAGAAAACAATTCTGTTTTGCAGTGATTTTTTGTGGAATTAACAGCAAGTAGGTGGTATAATGAGAAAAATTGAATACTAAAAACGTTTAATTACCAATTTTTTAAAATTTCTACTGGAACCAATACTGACAATTGGTAGCATATGCAAAATTATAGTAGGAAATATTGAAAGAGTCAATTCACATTATAAAATTGAATAAGAAGTATTTATTAAGAAGATAGTTATCAAAAGAAAAGGTATCAGTGGAATATCTGTGGAATGAGGAATATCACGAATTAGGTTTGAAAAGTATAGGAATGAGGAACTGCAAAATTCCTGGACCTTGAAAGCAGTTCTTTTATTTAATTTTTAATCTTGTAAAATAATATCTCTACTATTTTGTGATAAAGTATAATTTATATTCCCTGGTAAAGATCTTCTATGATTAAATGAAAATTTAAGAATCTTGAATCCCTATATATCAACTTGCTCCCAAGAAGTTCACTCCTGTGCCACCATATACCTTTATTTTTATTTATGAAAAGCCAGGGAATTTGTAAATTTAATTGAATTTCTTCCACCCCTCCAGAACATGTAGATGCTCAGGGAGATCCATTTTGAAGCCTTAAGTATGAACATTTTACCAAGGGTCTTCCCCCTGTGCCACCATATAAATTATTATTTTGATTGAAAAGAATTTCCTTTGGGAAAATTAATATTTTTTTTCTCAAATTGGAACATGTAGATTACAAGAGCAATATGTTCTATGCTTGAATGTAAGCATTTAAATCTTTATGATTTATATCTACGCATTTTTACACTTGGTTTCCCCCTATGCCACCATATACATTGATTTTCATTGATGGAAAAGCATAAAATTTGATCAATTAATTGGCTTCTTTTCACCTCCTGGGTAAATTTAGATGCCCAGTAAATTTGTATTCTGTTTGAATTCGAGCATAAAACCTTTAAAGCCTCATATTTTATCATTCTCCTATGACATTTTCTCATTGTTCTTCCATAAAAAATATTGAAAGGGTATGGCATGTCACTAGCCCCCTAGCTTTATTTTTGCTTCCTTGAAAATATCTGTGAATATGTTTAACCAGGTTCTTGAGATTCACATGATTGAAATTCCTTACATTTTTGAATATAAAAGAATTTTATGAAACATACATGAAAAAAGATGGTGTCTCAACAATCAAAGATTGAAATTAATGTGTGGTCCTTTTTGTGAGACTTTGGGATATGAAAAAATATCCAAATAGTCACAAAACAACTTGAAAATACTTATTCTAATAGTAAGAATTGAAATTATCATCTTGAAATAAGTAAAAATGCCATAAAAAAGCATAAAAATTTGATTATATCAGAAACCAATGAATAAGCATGTGAAATAAGTTTCCCCATTGGATTTCCCATGAAACACTACACATATAGAATTTTTGTGTCATATCTAAGAAGTAAAGAATTTATGAGATAACCTGAGATATGCACTTTTATGATCAGTGCATATATTCATGGTTTTCAGCTCATATTTTTTGACATATGCATGATAAAGAGTTGAAGCAAGAAAAATAATTACCACGTAATTACTGTAGTAATACAGATGTAAACTTTTTTTGGCAAGCTATAAGCAAGGTTATAACTTACAATGGTTTATTGAGCAAAATAAGAAAAGCTGCCAACCACTTTTTTGTGAAAATGGTCCAAACTTAAAAGAGTATATATTCAGATTCTACTAGCTCATATGTGAAGAATGACGTAATTTTTGTCATTATATTAAAGGTATAACCCCTTCAAATCATGTTTTGAAGTTTAAAATAGTAAATCTTGACAGAAAAG
This sequence comes from Austropuccinia psidii, assembly GCA_023105745.1. Taxonomy (NCBI): domain Eukaryota; kingdom Fungi; phylum Basidiomycota; class Pucciniomycetes; order Pucciniales; family Sphaerophragmiaceae; genus Austropuccinia; species Austropuccinia psidii. Next base: position 39,949,948 of record JALGQZ010000003.1, read on the forward strand.
ATGAGTTACAAGAAAAATAATCAAAAATATAGTTTTGATGTAATGAAATTCTCTTGGAAGATTGATAATGACATGTAAAACTATCAAAATGCATTCTCCAAATGGCTGTAGAGTGTATAACTCAAAAGGTATCAATGATAAAACTTTAAGCTTATAATTGATCATATATGATCACTCACTGTAATCTTATTTCAGGTTTAACCATTATATAGGTGATGAAGCTGATTAACACTATTATTTTATGATTAATAATAACAGAATCAAAAGAATTTAGGATTTCATCATAACTATTATGTAAGCAAACTTTGAGTTATAGTGATAACTCTAAATAGTGGCATAATAATGAGATATGATGGTTTTATTGTGATTTAATCATAAGTAAACCTTAAAATAACAAGCAATTACAGTGGATACCATAAGTAGACGTCTACTAGAGTACTTATGGACTCTTGAAGGAGGATTTTACTATATATAGAGCTCTTTTCACTTCTATTTCCCCCTCAGACGCAACAAAAACACTAAAAATATTAAATCCAAAGGTAATAACTTTATTCTTTTTATATAGTTCTATTATATTATTGAAGGCTAAAGTTCATCTGTATATATTAATCATAAATTTGGAAGTGATTAAACTATTTTTTTTTAAAATTTCTCTCTAAATCTTTAATTACACATAAAATCAAGAAAATTTGTAATTTATTTATTTTTTATTTGTAAATAAAGTTTGAATAAGTTGTAGTTACATTATTTGGCATTAAATAATTCAAAATTGTTATAGCAAGTTTTAAAAGTAGCTTATATCTCTTTCTATTATTATTCTTAATAACTCTTTATTAATATGAAACTTTAATTTAGTAATATAATCGTTATAAAACTGTTTTTATTAATAAAAAACAATTTTTCACACATTTATATTTGGTTTTTAACAATAATAAATTTCCATAAAAATATTAATTATTATATATTAATATATTTACTTTTATTATATCATTTTTTTATAATATAATCTATATTATTATATTTTTTGAATAATATTTTTTTGCCATAATTGTAGTATCCCTTTATTATTAAAATTATTCCTTATCCTATATATTACTGTAATAAAGAAATTCAGAGTACAATAAGTAAAATATTAGTAATATTTACTTATTGTTTCATAGTCAAACCTTACATTTGGGGGCCTGGCCATGAGATTTACTTAAAATAACTTTGAAAAAAAAATTAAATTTGGTTCATTCAATAATAAATCATATTTATGATCACCACCTTAAATTATAGTATTATATTAATTGATTTTAAAAGCTATTGAGACATTTGGAAAGAAATTGTACTGTCTTACACATGGTTTTTCACATACTTATACTTTCAAGAACTTTCTTTGAGTGACTCTAATGATTAAAAAAGATGTGTATGAATTGAAAATGAATTCATATTATAATTGAATCTTAAAAATTATAATCCTGATTTTTATTTTATTCTTTAAAAAATAAAAATATAAAAAAATAAAAAAACACAATAAAAATGAGTTTTATTCCTTTTTATTCATATATTTAAAAATTTATAAGAGAAATTTTTACATTTAAAGTGCCATATCTTTTCAAAAAGAACACTGTTTATAAAAAAGACTTGTATTTAATTGTCTTCTTTAGTGCTTGAAGACAACTCAACAAAGGACAGTCAGACCAGTGTTAAGAGATTGGTGGAAGAAGCTTGTCCAAATTTTCCAACACCAGTTGTCATTCAGAAAAGAAAAGCTAAGGAATGGTTGTTTTCAGGACCCACTGTTCAGGACTCTGAAGGTGAGTACCTCTCTTAAAATTTCCATAAAAAGACTTTTTATATTTCTGAAATACTTTTATTGCTTATTTTATCTGATATGACTACTAGAAGAGGATCCCAATACTCAAGCTAATCAGATGGAGCTGGGACAAGAAGTAGAATTGATCCCTAAAAAGGAAAAGGAAAGGGAAACATCCCTAGTGGAGCAAAATTAACTCAAGTGCCATATCCCAAAGGCAAGTCCTAGAAATGCCCATAATCTGTGAACCAGAGTTTGAACTAAGTATGAGTAACTCCAAAAGATAAAGATCACATTCAGAGGGCTCAGATGGAAATCTAAATGAGCCAGTACAAGCAGTACTACACAGTGTACCAGGACAAGGATTAGGAAATGTTGCCACAAATCCACCAAGGAGTGATGAACTCCTGGCATATCCTGAAATTGTTCCTCAAATAGGAGAAAATAGTGAGATACTCCAATGGATGGAATCCACTATCATCCAAACATAAAATCAAAAAAGATAAAAGAATGACACAATAAAAAGAGGGAGGTAAGCAAGGAAGAAGCCCAGTATCTTCAGCCAGCAAGCCACTAGACAGCCAAACTCCCCAAGGAGGGAAGAAGAAAAAGAAAAAGAATTGGAGGAAACCATATTCCCCAAGCTACAGGATTTCAAAAATCCAAAAAGATGCCATGGACAATGTCTTCAACATGGCCAGAACCTTGATAGAATTCAAGGACAAAGAGGAGAAAAGAATGAGACAACCCCATTCCCCAAATATATAGCTTTGTCTCCTGATATTGGAAACACTTTCACAGAAATTTAAAATGGATTATTACCTCTAAAAGACATCAAAAATAGTTTATTACCTTCAAAATAAATAAATAGTAGTTGATTATCTTTAACACGAATTGTTGTACAAAACAAAGAGGAAAGAGACAGTATTGAATTTATGTCTTAAAATAATAAACAAAAAGTCTTAATTGAAAATACTCAGAAATCAAAACAAGGAAAACAAGAGTTGTATAAGTAAATTATATCAAAGAAAAGACTTTGAAGATCAATTATGAGATGAGTATTGACAATATGACAGAAAAACTTGAAGAAAAGACTTCATCTGCCACAAGTTACTTTGAGACCATGTAGAAAACAGTGATGAAGCAAGAATGAATCTTAAAGATTACATTTAAAGCTAAGCAAGAATTATTACTGAGAAAATGGATAAAATAAATGAGGATAACTTAAATATTCCAAGGTTTTCAACCCCATTTTCTCACATGAGAAGTCCTGTTAAACCAAAAAGAGGAAATGGCAAACCCCTTCATAGCAGACTTAAGCCATTAAAACAACAATAACGTATTCATGAAGGAAGCCCCTCAGATGAAAGAATGGCCAACATTAACAGGTGAAGGTAAATATGACCATATGTAATTTATTGAAACAATTGACATATTACAAGAGGATTATTCCATACCAGATTGATTAATCACTGAAAGATTACATTGATTATTTTAAAAATCTGAAAAAAGATGGTATTAAGGTATAAGACAACCAACTGGCAAAAATACCAGGTCTTTGTGGAAAAATGAAATAATCACCAAATGGGAAAATGATTCCTGGAGGTACAAAATAGAAAATGCATTTGAAAATTAATTCTTTGACACAGATAAGGACAAACCTTCAACTTGGTTCTTAGAACAAGTTGAAATATTAAATGAATTGTATCCAGAAATTTCACAAAAAATGGTGCACATGAAAATACTTGAAAAATTTGCAGGAAAACTAGAACATGCCCTGAGAAGCAGGTTCATAGATCCATGCTCCACAGAAGAGTATATTAATAAACTAGAAAATATAGTAAAAACAACCAAAGTTGGCAGAACAATGAAATAATTGTATATTAAAGCTTCAAATAAGCCATTTATCAAGAAAGATAAACCAAGGGAACCTTTCAAGACCAATAAACTTAATACTAATTAGCAAAGAAAATGCCATAACTGTGATGATATTTGACACTTAGGCAGTAATTTACTTAAAAAGGAAAAGATTAATGAAAATGTGGAGACAGAAGATCACAATGAAAAAGAAGAGAAATATGATTCTGAAAGAGACACTGAAGAATCATACACATCTGAAAGTGATGAAATCAATATAATTAATGCCCAAATTAATAATATTTATTTAATATATGAAGCACTAGATGTAAAGTCAAACTTACCACAAGTTGGAACATCTGATACAAACCTCACAAATATACAAGATTCAAAACTTCATAGAACCAAACCTGCGAACGTAATGGGATATACAGCTGGAAAATCAAGTATAAGCATTGTAATGGTAAAAAACAAAGAGGGAAAAAGTAAACCTGGAAACAGGAGAATACTTCACCTGTGTTTGTAAAATTTATTTACAAACAATTGTACCAGATTGGGAAGAAACACTTATACAAATACAAGGGGATAAATTTAGTAGTGCAAGCAAAAGAATGAAGACCCTTGGAATAATTGACTTAATAATAATTTTTCCTCATCCTTCCCAATGCATAAGAATGAGATTAGAGTTTCTAGTAATGGAAAACTGTACTAGTGCCCATTTCATACTTGGAAATGATTACTTTTCAATCTATTGTATAGACATCTCTAACTAACAAGATAGATATTTTCCCATAGGAGACAATAAAACACAAAGATTTGGTTTTTTAAACAACAAAATACAAATTACTGTCATAAAAATTGAATAGAAAATCCCAGAAAAACATTTAATCATAAGAGAAAAACTTATAGAGGCAGAATTCAAACATGAATTAACAATGAAATGATATAAACATTGGTTGATCTTTTGCTCAAATACAAAAGTGCCTTTGAGACTAACAAAGAGCCACTAGTTGCTATCATTGGACATAAAGTAGACATTATTCTTAATGTGGAGATCTCTTATCCACCCTTGTTAAGAAGACCAGATTACCCAGCTAGTCCAAGAGCTAGAGAGGCATTAGAGGTACACATCAAAGAATTAATGAGCCTTGGGGTGTTAAGGAAAGTAGGAAATAATGATCAAGTAGAGGTCACTGCACCTGTCATTGTAGCTTGGAATAATGAGAATTCAAGGATGGCAGGAGGCGCTAGAGCCCTGAATACCTATACTATCCCTGAGAAATACCCAATAACCATAATCCATGTGACATTAACACAATTGTCACAGGCTAAATTGATTACAGCCATGGATGCTCTAAAGGGTTTTCACCAAAATTTTGTAACAGACAATGTCAGAAAACTGCTAAGGATAATATTCCATTGTGGAATATGTGAATACTTAAGAATTCCTTTGTGTATAAACAATGCACCTTCCCATTATCAAATAATGATGAATACCATATTTCCTGAAGAATTATCAGAAGGATGGTTTATTATCTAATTTGATGATATAATAGTTTTCTCAGAAACTTGGTAAAATAACTTAACAAGAATAAAAAAGTCTTTCAAAAGATGATGCAAGTAAATATGAAAATCTCCTTGAAAAAGTGTCATTTTTCATATAGTGAACTAAACGCACTGGGACATGTTATATCAGGACTAAGTTTTGAAATAGATAAAAACAAAGTAGTAGCAGTAATACTAAAACCAATTTCACAAACCAAAAAACAAATGGAATCATTTCTAGTTCTTTCTGGTTATTCCAGATAGCATATCAAAGACTTTGCAAGAATTTTAAAATCCTTGTACAAACTCTGTGACAAACAGAAAGTCTATGAAATGACTGAGAAAGCGTTGAAGCATATGAGAAACTGAAAAAATCTCTCACAAAATCCCCATTTCTTCTAATTCCATATTGAAAATTACCTTTCAAACTGTACATTGATGATTGTGGAGAAGTATTAGGTGCTTCACTACAACAGATAAAAATCATAAACAATAAATGTGCTGAATGACCAATTTGCTTCATTTCAAGACAAGTTAAGCCAACAGAAGCAAGATATGGAGAAAGCCAAATGGAAATTCTTTTCTTAGTGCGGGATTTAGAAAAGCTACACTACTATTTGGATGGAAAAGTGTTTGATTTCATCACAGAATATAATGCTGTAAAATATTTATTAAACATGAAGACACCAATTAGTAACATGCTGAGATTGCAGATTGCTATCCAGGAATATAGAGAAAAAATGACCATAGGCCATAAATCTGGAAATAATAATAATAATGCAGATGATCTTAGAAGATGGGATTTAGAAAATACACCTGGAAACCCAGCATGGGAACCACAGGAAGAACATAATATAGAAGGAATATGTGTTACAGAAATTGTCACAGAATTATTTAATGAAGTTAAGAAAACCTATAAGATGGACAAAAACTGTCATATCTTATGCCAAATCTTAATAAAAGATTTCAAAGACCCGTCACTATCTTCCAAACAAGATAAAATATGGAAAAAGAATATGATGAATTAAGATTCCACCTCCTTGATGGAATTCTTTATCATAGGACTAAACACACATGTTTTATGAACTTGAAAGATAGGACTCTGATTGATACTATACTACATGAATGCCATGATAGCGTTTTATCTGGACATCTCTGAGAAGATAGGACATTGTAGAGGGTGAAAACCTCTTAGTGGCCAAATTGGAGAAAGGATGTTACAGAGTACCTAAAAACCTGTGACATATGTCAAAGAGAGAACAGAGCCACAGGAAAGAGATTTGGAATTATGATCCAAATCCAAGAACCAAAATCCCCATGGGAAATAGGTAACATGGATTGGGTAACAGTGTTACCTCCAGGAGGAGACAGGTGTTTTAATAAATGCCTAGAATTGGTTGATAGGTAAATCAAAACACCAATGTTACTACCATGGAAAAACCATGACACAGCTATGGACACAGCCATAAATATATGGAAAAGATTCATTAGGCATAAAGGCTTGTTCCAAAATATCATAAGTCATAGAGATCCCAAATTCACATCAGCATTATGGACAAAGCTCCACAGCTTGTTTGGAAAAAATTTATTATTCTCAACAGCTTACAACACTCAAACCAATGGTTTATCAGAAAGAATGATACAAGATTTAGAAAAAATTATTAGGATATTTGGTGCTTATGTCATAGAATTCAAATACTCTAATGGTTTTACCCATGAGTGGTGTACCTTAATACCAGATCTTGAACTGGGATATAAGACAAAAATTAATTCTTCAACTTGAAAAAAACCAGAAATGTTAGAAAAAGTTTAGAATCCAAGATTTCCATATGAAACTCTCAAAAAGGACTTAGTAGATATACATACAACAGCAAGCAGTTTCAAAATAATGCTTGTCAAAGAAAGACATAATTCCAAAAAATGTATGCAAGATTATTTCAAATATTCAAAAGAAAGATGTCACAAAAGTCATAAGCCACCTGACTTAAAGTAGGAGACTTGATCCTAGTATCAACTTCAAAATTTCATAAAATCAAAGGCCCAAAGAAATTCAAAAATTCTTTTTTAGGACCCTTTATGATAAGAGCACTACATGGCCCTAATGCTGTGCAATTAGAACTAACAGGTGAATTAATGAACAAACACCCAAAGCTCCCTGGAAGCCTGATAAAACCTTAAGGCTCAAGTGATAAGGAGTTATTTCCCCTAAGAAATGAACCACCACTTGAAATTCCCCCTCTAGAAGAAGGAGAAGAAAAGAAAATTGTGAAATTCCTCAAAGAAAGGAGGACAAGAAACAAAAAGAAAGGGAATAACATGTGAGGTACAGAAACCCAACCCAAGGAGATGAAAGGCTACTTTAGAGATATAACTCATTCTGATGAGATATTAAGGGGGTTTTCACATGAAGGAGGACATAAATAATAGAAAAGTTAAGCATTAGTGAGTTTCAAGACTAAAAAGGTCTATTGAAGAGGGAGGACAGTGGATGATACCCTAATTAACTATATCATATTGTGATACATTCTTTTTTGGTGGTAGGGAATGTGGGACTTTGATATAGGAGCACATATCTGAGAATCTCACAAAACAAATTTAAAATACTTATTTTAATAATAAGAATTGAAATTATTATCTTAAAATAAGTAAGCATAAGCCTTTGATTATCTCAGAACCCAATTAATAAACATGTGGAATAAATTAGACCATTAGATTTCCCATGAAAAAGCAAACATGTAAAATATTTATGTCATATCTGAGAAGTCAATACCTTCTGACATAACCTGAATATATGCACTTTTATGATCAGGACATACATCCATGGTTTTCAGCTCATATATTTTGAAATATTCATGATAAATAGTTGAACCACAAAATAGCTACCATGTAACTACTGTAATAATATATATATAAGATTTATTTGGAAAGCTATAGACAAGGTTACAACTTACAATGTTTTATTGAGAAAAATAAGAAAACCTGTTGACCACTTGGTTGTGAAAGTGGCCCAAACTTCAAAAAAATGGATATTCATATTACACTATTTCTAACCTGAATAATGATGAAATTTCTATCATTATATTCAATGTATAACCCCTTGAAATCATGGTTTGAAGTTTAAAATAGTAAACTTCAGTAGAAAAGAATAGTTCCAAGAAAGATCATCAAAAATGGAGTTTTGATGATCTATTGAAATTCTCATGGAAGTTTAAAAAGACATTCCAATATATCAGAATTTCCTCTTTGAAGGGCTTTAGCATGTATACCTCAAAATCTATTGCTGATCAAAGTCTAAGCTTAAAATTGATCATTTATGATCACTCAATTTAATCCTGTTTTAAGCTTAACAGCTATATAGGTGATAAAACTAGTGAATACTAATATATTATGATTAATACTAATAGAATCCATAAATTTTAGGCTTCTACCAAGCCTATGATGTCAGAAAACTTAGAGTTATAGTGATAACTCTAAATAATGGCGTAATAATGAGATATGCTGGTTTAATTATGATGTAATCATCACTAAAACTTAAAATACTGATCAATTCCAGTGTATACCATCAGTCAAAATCCAATAGAATCAGTAAGTACTCTAGGAGGGAGGACTTTACTATATATAGAGCCCTTTTTACCTCTATTTCCCCCTCAGATGCAACAAAAATACTCAAAAGATTAAATCAAAAGGTGATAAATTTATTCTTTTTATATAATTCTATTATATTATCAAAGACTAAAGCTCATATTTATATTAGTAATCAGTTTTGAAGTGTTTAAAATATTATTTAAATTGTTTTTGTTAAATGTCTCTCTAAATCTTTAATTCCACATAAAATCAAGAAAATTTGTAATTTCTTTATCTTTTATTTGTAAATACAATTTGAATAGGTCTTATTTACATTATTTGGCGTAAAATGATTCAAAACTATTATATTAAGTGTTAAAAGTAGGTTATATTTTTCTTCATTATTATTCTTAATAATTCTTTATTAATATAAACAGTATTTATATTATTATACAGCTTTAATATTAGTAATATTATTGTTATAAAATGGTTTTTTATTAATCAAAAACAACTTTCACATATTTATTATTTGTTTGTAACATTAATAAGCTCCAACAAAAATATCAATTATTATATAATAATATATTTACTTTTATCATATTATTTCTTTATAATATAACTTATATTATTATATTTATCTGATAATATCAATATTTCATGCCATAATCATAATATTTCTTTATCTTATTCATTAATTTGATAAGGAAATTCAGATTAAAATAAGTAAAATATTATTAATATTTACTAATTGTTTCATAGTCAAACCTTCCACTTTTTGGTTTACATTTTCTTAATGATACCATGTATAGTTCTCTGAAGGTTTTTATATATCCCCTTTTGGTCTATCCTTGTGCAGATATTCATTAATACTGGGACTTTTAGATAAAATAGAATTTTTTCATCACACTTCCATGCCTGCATACTGTATTTTGAAATACTTTTATTTAACAATTTCCCATCTTTCTTTCCAAAATTTGTGATTAAATGAATCTATATAGATTACTTACTACCATTATATATGTTCAGTCTTGAGGAGCTTAAAGGTATTCTATTATATATATTTTTGAAGGTAACTGGAATTAAAAAAGTGACTAATAATAATTAATGTGGCTAAATTGAGTTTCTTCTTCATATAACTCAATATATATGGTTGAACTGGTAAATCTTATTGGTTAATAAGGAAATGAAAAATAAACAAGTTAAAAACTATTATGAACACTTTGGTGATGGTTTTGTTGTGTGTGAATATTTCTATAAATCATCCAGCTTAAATTTATATTTTTAAAATATTAAAAAAGCATTCTTTATGGTTCTAAATTGGAACCTTTTCTATTTAGAAATATTTTAAATCTATAATGCACCTAAATTGAACTAACATAGCTCTGAATCATGCAATGTAAGGACCTGATTGGAATTGTGTTCATTTATATTGACATGTAGAATATTGAAAATATCAATTAATTTTTGATTAGAGGAAAAATAAGATCACCAAGGCTTGTGAAAAGGAAAGATTACACTTAACAGAAACCCAATATATTATCAAATATTACAGCTATACAAATAATCAAATCTCATCAATTAAATGTAGCTTTGTGAAGAAAAAACTGAGAAAAAACTCATGTATGAACCCAAAGTCCATAGTAAACCCTCTTGGGATTGAAGATTTAATTATACTAATTAAATATGTAGAAAAAGTCTTTATAAATAAAATAATAAATCAAATTAAAGTTGGTTTTTAATAATGAAAGAAAATTTTTCATTGCTGAGGTCATACAGGTCATATAGTAACCAGCTATTTAGGCAATAATCATGCAGATTCTTCAGCTAAGTAATAGGGCCAATTTTAAAGGATCTTTAGCAATCTGAAATCTCTATTTTGTGTGGGATAAAAATCAAACATTAAATCAGATAGCAATTAAAAAATTGGGTCTAAAACTTACTCCAGAGAAATTTGGGTACCATTGAGGTCCAACATATGGGAATTAGAACCAGTGTGACATTGTTTATTAATAAACAAACATGAATTTAAAATCTGAACAAAGCTTCATTTTTTCTAAGTATAAAATATTCAGAACTAAGAAGCATTCATATATCAAGTATCTATATGTTTTCTGGCATATAAATCTGCTTATAGTGCATAAAACTGCATATGCGATAAAAACCCAAATTCTTCAACTGTGAAAATGGCCATAATTCTGCCATTATGAACTATAAGTGTGGTAAAGGTGAAACATCCATGACTCAAATTCCCTCCAGACTTATTTAGAAGTTACTTTCCAGAAAGTGACTGGAAATATGCCCTGGTGATCAATCTTTCAACTAAACTGAATTTGGAACAAAGGTGCATGCATGTTCATGTCCCCTTGAAAGTGCATGCTCCAAAATGTCTAAAATGCATGTTCCAGGCATGCACTCTAGAAAAAAAGCATGTTATACATCCTACATTTGAAATAATCCTCAAAAAGTGGCTGGGTGGCTTCTTCAGTGTGGGATACCAGCAGTTCACAGTCAAATTATAATTCAACATTTTTCAAAGATAGGATCTGATGTGATTACAGCCCTTTCTCTAGTTGACTTGAGTAGTATAACCATTAATAATTTCTTTTATAAATATAATAGATTATTACTCAGTGATCATTTAGACTTTTTAGAGAGATTTCACCCCAAACTAAGCTTCATGTAAAACTTGTTTTTACTCAAGATCGTCATCCATGTTACTGTTTTGTTTGAGCGAAATATTTGCCTCTTTGTCATGGTACTTGATCTTAATGTGGATAGAAGCTAAATTATTGCGCCAATGCTGCTCTAAAATCTTGAAATTGAATGTCATTAGCGATTTTTTTCTTAGATATTACTGAGCAATATACCTTAGAATTAAAATTGTACCATTCTTCAGTGTGAAAGAAACTGATTCAACTTGGTACTACTGCTTAATCAGTTAAAACCGAAAGAGCAAAATTGAGTGCAAATATAATTTCAGTCTAATTCTTTTATGATTATTTACTCATGCAATAGTGTTTGCATTGAATTTCGGTACTTAATCAGTTTGATTTGTTGTGAAGTTTTAACTTCATTTCCATCCCTGCTTTATAGAATCACCAATCAGACGAATACAAAATCCAGTACTGAGAAAATCAAGTAGAGATGAGTACAAAGCGTACTAAGGCAAGAATGAGAAAGAGTAAGGCAATTCATATCATAAGTCCTCAGCGCTCAGTAAAGATAGGACTAGATGAAATGTAATCAAACAGCTATATTTTGTTATGTTGTATAATCATTCATCCAGATCTTATCATTGTACTCATCGTTTTCTGTCACACACTTAGGTGTGTTGCAATTCTCTTCGTACTCACTGAAGTCATTGATGTTATCAAAACACACTCATCTTCTTGTGTCAGATAATATCGTAAATTAATATTCATCCATAATCCCTTCAAAATCGCCAACCATCGGTGCACGAAGTAGGGTCCGAATTTCTTATGATAACAACTCGATGGAATCCAGGAAACAGCTTTCGACTGTCAGTGACGCCTGAGTTTCAATGATCAGTAAGGGTCACCGTAGATGTTTGATGTTTTGATACTTACAGAGGATTGCAACTGCTGCAAACTGATTATAAGCAAAAATATTTATATATTGTCAAGTCGATTAGTATGCGACAAAAACAACTTTATTAATGCTACTTGAATTTTATGCTTACACGGTCGCACGTTGGACCAGGCGCAAGTAAGCCCATGGGTTGGTATGGGGTCCCTCGAATTAATTATAGCACCTGTGGTCACAACTAGCCCAGACATTTTTAGCCAAAGCAGTAAGAGAATCGCGTTCAACCTGACGTCTTACTGATTACATGTCTTTTAGAGTTGGCAACAAATGAAAAAGCTTTGGCTCCGTCGCTGTAGCTTCTTGTATTAGTCGAACAACGAGGGAACACTAGCTTGTCGATTGCTTTTTTTCAAATTAAGGATTTTGTCAAGCACTACAGGAAAGCATTAGGTAATTAGCAACTAGCAATGGAACTTACACTCTCTTGCTCCTCGAGAGCCGAGCAACGTGCAAGAGCTGGCGTCGCAATCATAAAACGCGCTACCAGACTGGCAGGCTGACATAGAGGATGGCAATGATGCGGCTTAATTGAGGTGAACTTTTGATGTTAGGCTGGACAATTTCGAGACTCACTAGCAGACCCAGTTGTACCAACTGGTGTATAGCTGACATCACACGTCGCGTTTGCCCCATTGTGCCTGGTTGGATTGGGAGGGGAAGGCCAGCCTTCTCCATAAACCTTTCGAGCTGTGGCGAATGCAACTTGGCAAGCAACAAGTAGGATCAAGGCTTTGGGTATTCCGAAAACAGGATTGGTTGCAAACATGATTTTGATGAAGGCCGTCAGAAATTTTGGGTAAACGCTGCAGAACAGGCAAGTAAGGTCGCTTTTTAGCTTTCTCACACAAAATGCAAGCTCTCTGTGAACATCTTCTTAAGCCAAGGCCTCTAGCGGATACATGGCTTAAGCCGCTCAAGTAAATCTATCTCTACTGCCTTTATTTGTAATATTTACGTTATGTATTACCTTTGGAAATCCTTCTGGACCGACAGGTGAATTCAGCTCTTTAAAAGAAATGCAAGCCTTGCAGTGTAAACAGGAGGCCAAATCGCGTAAGTCCTGCAAAGGAAAAAAACACTTCCGTAGCTCAAGGCTCAAGCCCTGGCCTTGTTATTCTGTGGCTGGTGGCAAGTGGCAACACTTGTTTTTGAATGCTTCACCTGTGACGCCCATTTTTGTCCCATTGGCCCAACTTTTTCCTTTTTTGGTGATTTCATAATAATAAGGGGGTTCAGTCCTTACTAATTTTTCTCTTTTTTTGTTTGAAATCAGTTGATCTGATTTGAGAAAATCAATCATAAAAATTGAAGACTGATTTGATGTGTGATTTCCAGTTTGGGAACTGGCTGGAACAAATAGAAGAAATATGCTTTTTCTCAGCCTTTTGGGTTAAGAAATGGATTTTTTTTTGAATAAATTGCGAATGAAAGCAAAAACAATCCTAGGGAAGATATTTTGAATCAAGTGTGCCTACGCAGTGTACTTCTGTGGCACAAAGTTGAGCACCAATTGGTCAAAAATGGTCAGGACCAACAAAAGATGAGATCGGATTCGATGGCTCATTTTTCTGCAAGCCACAGCTCAAAAAATGGCAAATCAGACACATTTTGAAATTGCAAATCGTTCAAGGAATGAAGCCCCCTAATTAATGCATTTCCACCAGATTAGTTTGTAGCTTACAAATAAAATGACGCCTTATATCCTGGATAAAAAGCTTATGGTAGTAGCCACTGGGTTATCCCTGATATGGAAGGTGGCGGCACTGACATGCCCTTTCGTTTTTTTATGTTCAGCAATTGCCTGTATTACCCTTTTCAACCAGATTTAGTGGAACCGTGGAACCTATTGGTATAAACTAGGAACCAGCCATAATACTGAATGAATATGAATACGCAGTTATAGGCTAACGCCCAACAGCACACCAGCAACTTGGGCCAATGCCGACCCCCATACCTGGTGCCAACCCGGCCCAACTTTTCAATACAGCACCGCAGCAGCCGATAGCCGGTATTAACTGGGCCCAGGATGGGTCATCTGAGTTATAAAAACCCATATAGTTGTTTTTGTTATTATACTTTTGCCTTGTTCATTTTTACTTTTTCCTTTCTATTTCTCTCCCTTAGTGCAAAATATCGTACTTTCACTCTCAGCATCTCTAACATTTTTACACTTAGTACATACTGTATGAATTGAATAACTTGAAAATAGAAAAATATTTTTAGTTTTTAGGTTTAAATCATAAAATGAATAATAACATTTTGTTTTTTAAGTTTTTTTAGACGGTATTTAAATTCATTCAAAAAACAAGTTTAAATTTTCACTTTTTACCCATTAATTATTTAATCCACCTTTTTCTGAATAAAGAATTGTGAATAATTTTTTTCAAGTTCCATTTTATATTTAATAATTTTAAAATATTAAAAAAATCACCTTCTCTTAATTCAAAATGTCCTCTTCAATCACTATGCCACCAACACATCATACCACACATATCAAGACCAAATATAGTACCCAAGGCTCCAAGATCTAGATTCCATTGAAGGCCAAAAATTTATGGGATCAGGTTTACTTTTAAAATATGGCTCACTATTGTATTTGATCAATCCAGAACATCCTTATAGAAGAAGATTAGTAACAACTGCACTGGTAGTTAAAAGTCCATACAAATGGCTTCCATCAGCTAGAAAAGCTGACAAAGAAGGAATTAATGGTCATGGCTAATATCAGAATTCTAAGACTAAAAATGTGACGCATTTATAACCCTGTTTCTCATTACATATATTAATTTTGTTTTATCTCACATCTGCGTTTTGAAAACCTCAAAATGGCTCTCATTTTTTTGGCTTCTTCATGTTATCTACATTTGTAAGTTACTGAATCACAAGATATCTGATCTTTACAACAGAATTTTACTCCAAGCTTCTTGAAAATTATGGTTTGATGAGTTTCATGTATTTACTATCCATAAAATGGGCTCTTGCTAATCTGCAACAAATTTGCAATAAATTAGTAAAAGCAAAAACTTGATTCCTAAATTGGGATAAATGTAATGGTATTGTTAGTATAAATTTCTCCTTTTATTGATGAAAAGCTCAAGCTGAAAGGGTAAAATAGAGCTCAAAGGTTAAGCTTTTAATATCTATGTTATCTAGCTTTCCATTATGATTTATATCATTTCCATAAGAATTCATTAGAGTTCTGCCTTTGTTGAATTCTCCATGATGATGATTAAAAACCATGAAATATTAGCTCAGCTTTCTCCAATTAAAACCAGTATCTTCCTGGAAAGAATATCAATAGCACTCTAGTCAACATACTAATGACTCAATAAATAAAGTTAATTTTTACAATATTAATAGAAGAATCACAAGAAACTGAGTGCATGCATTAAATAATGGAAATAAGGCCTTTGGTAGTCCTGTGGGTTGAAAATACAAAATAATATTATATAATTGGGATGATGAACATTTTTGATTCTTTAAACCCACAATATTTTACAAATGCAAAGGAATGCTGAGTCATTTTTTTTGCATTTTTTACCTAGCCTCACATTTGCATCAAAGCCCAGATTGATGGAAAATCTTACCTAAACATTCAAGATTGTCTGGAATCAATCCAATATTGTAAGCTAAAAAAACCTATTTTCTGATTATCTCACAATATTTGCTTCATTATGAGATACTCTTACAGAAATCTTGTCCCTTAACACAGCATGATATCATTTTTCGAGCTTACCTGGCTTGGAGGCTTACCAAATTTTCATAGCTGAAGATGATGGTATCCTGGGGTATTTATATTATTAAATCTCAGTATTATTCACCTCCAACTAGCCAAGAATAACAAATTATTGAACCTTTTATCTCCTCCTAGTAAAGCAAAAAGACTTTATCAGAAAACTGGTTGATTGAATATTGGCTTAAATATGTATTAAAATCAATTTGACAATTGAAAAATTATATTTTTAAGGTTTAGATCTGAAATTCAGATGAATAATTGAGTAATTTTCCTGTACACAGTAGTTGTGAATGGTAAAACTAAATGAGAATAGTAGTTTTGAGGGTTTTAAACAAAATAATCTCAATATTCTTTTTTGTAAATTAATTGGTATTAAATAAATGCTAGAAACATATATTGTTTTGAAAAATATTCATTATATTCAAAAGTAATCTGAAAGCTATATTTGAAATAAAAGAAGATTTCCTCTGTAAAGAATAATTTTGGATCAATTGATAAAGTAATTCTAGAAATAAATATAATGAAAATTCATTCATGGTTTTTCCAAAAATAAAACATAGCCAAAATTGACCATAATGAAGGTTTGAATTGAGTTACAAGGTTTACAAGGATAACAGATTGTTTTATCTACTTTTTTCATATTATCAAAAGTTTTTAAAAAATTAAAAAGAGGGGGTTGATATATCTTATAAGTTGAATTAATGGTAATTTAACAAATTTCCAGGATAAAAATATTCCAATATCAAAGGAAAAAATTGCAAAAAGAAGAAATTCTCTCATAGCTTCAAAGTCTCTTCCAAAAATAGTAGAAGTTTTGTCAAAAGTCGTGATAAAGATATTTGAAATGCTAAGAGAAATTCTTACATAATTTTGAGCTGGTCTAGACCAAAAAAATGCTGCGCTTGAGGATTCATTTCCATTTTGAGCTATTTAAGCTTTTCAAACAAGCCACCGCTATATTAGAAGCAGGTTTCAATGAATTATTGTACTTCATATCTAAAGTGAAGGCCCTTAGAAGATTATTCTATGGAGAAATATATCAAAGATTACTATCCTTAAATATCTTTACTGTGACTTTACTTTTTTTAAGAATAGTAATGAAAAGTTAATTTCTCAAATAATTAAAGAATAATAAATGATAAATATTTCAAGAAGTTAGAAATAATTTTTAACTATAATGGTAAGAATAGGATATATTGATATGAAATACTTATTTTATTCAAAGGTTGATTTTTGCTACCATAAAACAATTATTCATGAAAATTTACATGTTATATCAGAATACTGACGTAAGGATGATATTAACAATATTTTAAGTAAAAATGAATCATATGACAAAATTCCAATGTTTTGAGTATCATAATTAGAAAATAAATAAGCTATTCTTAACAGTGAGAGTAATAATCTTGGATGATATGATGATTGTATCAAAAAAAGATTCAAAATGAAAACAATATTTGTATTATAACAACCTAGATAACGAAACAAATCTCAGTTTTATGTGAAAATAATGTTTTCAATAGAAAAACTTTATTCAAAAATTACGCTATGATCTAACTATAAGGATTTAGTTTTACAAGAATATTATAATTGTTTCTTTATGGAGCTCTCTATATATTTGATAAGATGAAGCTTTTAAAAAAAATACTGGTAGATTATTTGATACATTTCTCATTCTGGGAGATATATTACGAAGAATGGATCTTTTCATATTGAAGAGAACCTTAATATCAGCCATTACTATAAAGAAAAAGCAAGGATTGATAATAAAAGAACGAATCAAAATTTTAAATTTTCAATATGATTCAATTATTATTGAATCATTTTTTAATATTACTGAACCATTGATCTATACTCACTACTATATTTTTGATTTTGAGAATTAATACTTTTGGAATCTATCTATCATTTCATTTCCTTTTATTTATTCGTTAAGCTCGTGTACATGAATATTACATCATATTCTGAGATTATGGTCATGGGAGCTCTTAATAGTTATCATAAATGATAAGAGAATGGGTTTTTTAATACATTATGTTGAAGAAATTATGGAGACCGTGATTCAAAATCCAAAACTCGTCTGAAATTGAATAAACTTACCCAACATAAACTCAAGAGACATTTATTATATAATGTAAAGTAAATATTTAGAGCTAAAAGCCCCCCAAATAGAGCTTCATTTATTATAGAAGAAATAATTCATAAGTATGAAAAATGAAAAAGTTTTACCTAAATGATGGACTACTTGTATAGCCTCAGTAATAAAATAATAATAATGTATATGAAAGGCAGTCTTAAAATAAAGTATAAAAAAATTACTTAGCAGACAGGATCTTTCAAGAATAAACAATACATGAATTAAACAATATCAATTCAAAGAGTGTATAATGAATAACAAAGATAAGAAAACAAGTCATAGAAGGAGAAAAATAAAGCAGGAAATAAAGGAAAATTCAAAAAATTGAGGAAAAACTTGGAAAAAAAGTTCTGAATCAAGTATTGAGGATTGAATGATAAAATAGGAAAATTAGTGGAATTTATAATTCTCATTAGTGATAATTTGAGATTAGTTAAATTTTATGGTATTGTCATTGGTTCTGTCCTTATTTGGATATTATTATATCTCAGAGAGTCACAATCTCCAACACAAAGAATATTTCAAAAAATTCTGGAATAATCCACTTCACTCCTTTTTTATTTTGATATGAAGTCGGATAAGGCATTTTTAATTAGGGGCTAAACTCTAATTTTATGTCTGGAGTATCATTTCATGTCTGAATATTAGTAATTATTCTGTTTCACGTAATAATTTTTTAACATGAAATTCAGCCTTCTGTATTGGATTCCTGTATCTTAATAGATACTTCATCTCATTTTGGCTTCTTTTTTCTCCTCACTGCTATTTCTTTCGATAAGCTACAAAGAATCTTTTTCTCACCTTTTCCAGTGAAGGCTTATTTCTGAGGCTACCTAACTCTTGATCACTTATATAAAATTTGATAACTCCCACTGGGAAAGTGGGAGGTTCATCTTCCGGGTTCCCACTTAATTATAATTGTACTGCATTTGTTCATTAAAATAATCTTATTATTCAATGAAGAGAAAAGAAATTACTCCAATTATTTTACCATTTGATATTTTCATATTTTGGTGTAGATATTGGTACTAGGTCTCAAGTTGCAGAATCTAGTAATATATGAATTTTATCATACCCTTTGTTGGCATAATTGAAGGATTCTTTCAGAAATCAATCATCATGGCGTATTTTTTCTTCCAGAATAAGCTAAAGCTTCCTCCTATTGGATTAATATCAAGAGGATCGTTTGTTCAAATATCCTAGGATAGTTTTGAGCTCCACACTTTCTCTAACACTAAAGGTATTCTAACTTTCAATTCATATATTGACTCTTCATATACCAGTTCTAGCTATGGGAATAATTTTCAAATCCATTAGAATATTGAATCTCAAATACATATAAAGGGAAGCTCCTCATTTAATCCTCCAGTGTCTGTTGAATTCCTGAATCCAAACAATCTCTTTTGGGATAATAAGAAGCTTAAAAGGATAATTTTTCTTAAGAGATGTAACTTAAACAGGAAATGGTGAAGATTTGAATTTGGAATATCTATCACTAATTGTATTTGAAAATAGCTCTTTATAAAATATGGTTTTCTGTACCCATAGAAGTTTCATATTTATGGAATGGTAGAATGATATTTGGATTTTTTCAAATTAATCTAATAGCACAATACATTTATTAAAGATTCTGTGACCTCCTTGTTACCATTCTGATACCCAATCCAAATGTACTTTTATCAAAAATGTTTTTGGTGCTTGGCTTCAAATAATTGGTCCAAGTATTCTACCTGGGTCTGTTTTGGATTCTTAAAATGTGAAAAGGACCATAAGTATCAAGATAGATCCATCAAGCTTCACCATCACTAAAAGAATTGATTTCTTTCTACTTTTCTGTCTTGAGAAAGATGTACCAAATATGAGAATCTCATGACATCAATAAGATATGGTATTTATTGATACTCTGCCTTTTAATTCCACCACACCACTATTTTAGGTTCTGTGTTACAAAATCCTATGAAGAAGGTGATATATTCCCTCTCAATAAGAATTTTCTCCCTATTTTATCAAAATTTGCATTTCAATGACTGTCTTCAATGTAAATATGACTGTAGTAGATAGCCTATATAGTACCAAAGATACAAGAATTACATGGTAAGATGATTTCAAACTCCACATAGAGACTAAAATGACAATTAGGGATTGGGAATTCTTTGAAGTGTCTAGGTTATTATAAAAGTCCCCTCTAAGCTCTACTTGTACTGCATTGAATTAAGGAAGTGCTTTAAAAAAAGGTCCAACAAAGGATTCTTTGAGTTTATTGAGTCTTTTGATATTATTAACATTCAAGGCTGAAAATAAGGCTGGGCCTCCTATTTTAAAGTCTGGGGATCTATGACCTTTATCCAATCATTTTATGGAATACTCAAAATATTTCTTAATCTTTTTTAAGGCATGGCTCCTCACTGTTACAAGAATAAGCCTGAAGCTATAGGCAGCTTTGTGAATTTCAACTAATTCCTTTCTTCAGGTTTATGTTGGAATTTTTGGAGTCCAATTTTTCTCAAGAATGACAGGTGCTGTACCTCTTGATGAATGAATAGAGGTTCTTTAAGCCAATTATAGCTCTGGGGTAAAGGTTCACCAGTCATGTAAGATGGTTATACGAGGCTTTGATTAAAAATTTGGTTCTTTTCCTGTCCTCGAAATTTCTATAAGGTAAAATTTAATTGAAAATAGTAAATTTGAAGAGTTTTTGAAAGAAAAAACGCCAAATGTATTGTTTTAAATTTTTTAGTACCAAACAGCAATATTATAAAAATTTATTGGAAAGTACTCTACAACAGATATTTGAGGCTAAAAAAAATTGCTTCAAGGGAGATTTCAATTGGAGTTAATTGAGCAAAGTACTTCAAGAAAAAATTTAAGAACAGAGACTTAAAAATGAATATTAAAGAGAAAACACACCCAAAAGTGACCAGAGTGAATTTGGAAATAAAGTGGAAAAGCTAACAGTGATGGAAGATTCTTTAATTCACTTTTGGGGTGGTTCAAGGGTAAAAATGATTATAATGACTTTTTGAAATGTTAAAAAGGTTTAAAATGATATAAAAATGGTGGTTAGAATCTTTTATTGATTGGTTTAACAGTGTTTACACTAATTATAAAAGGAAAAGATTCCAACATGAAGAGAAATATGGGGCAAAGAAGACATTCTTTTATAATCACCAATTTCCTTACTCTAATAGTAAAATTTACTTTTTCAGTCGCTAGAAAAACTCTGAAGATAGAAAAGCCAGTTATGGCATCATTGAACCCTGGTTTGGACCAAAAAAAGGTTGGTTTTAGCCATTTTTTTCTATTTTCAGACAGTTTAAAACCTTAATTCAGAAATTGCTATAGTAATACCTAGTTTAAATCCTTCAAAACACATACAAATGTGTGTCAGAGACCGCAAAACCAGCTAAAGCTGTTTTGAATATTATTGTTTTAGCTAAAGGGTAGTTTTACCCTCTTCGCAACAATTAAAACTTCCCTGGTTGTTATCAAAACCTCATCATCAATTGTGTCACAGACCCTGTGATTTAGTTCCAGGCCAAAGTGAATGAGCTTTTTGTATGAATTTTGACATCCTTTGCCTGTCAGAAACAGATTTGGGGTAGTATGGAACCCTTGGAGGCAAGATTCCTCCCCCAAAAATTAATCTTTCCAATTGATTTTTACTTGAATTCCTCATCATGTAATAGACTAGAATTTTACATATGTAAATTGATTGAAAGCTTAAGTAAAAAAAATTAATTATTGATTGCACATATTTAAATCCAAGTTCACTTATTTAATAAACACACCCATTTTGACATTTCAATTGAAAATACTCCAATCCCTCATAGATTATAAGCTACACACAACCTCAATTTTAGCACAAAAATTGATGGTTAACACCACATGTGGTGTAAATTAAATTAATATTTGGAGTATTTTCAAAATTTCAAACAGAACATACTAAAAACTCAATTTAAGGTTGTTTAGAGTTGAGTTACAGAATTTTCACTCAGTGGTGACCCCACCTCAATTTTTATGAGGAAGCCCATTGTGAAAGAATCTTCATAAGTTTAATTATTGGAAAAAACTTATAATAATTTCTATTAATTTTTTTCCAAAAATACTTCAATTTTTATATTTTGCGTAAAAATTTATTTTTACTTAATTTTTCAAGTAATAATGCATTTTCACATTTTCAAATTTTAATGTAATTTGAATTTTGAATTATAATTTGAACTTGAATTTTGTATATGAATTTTATATTTATATTTCAATTTTTTTATGTATAATAAGAAATAACTTATTTATTTATAATTGTAACTTAATTTTTTTATTTGTGGTCTTTTGGGTATGTGAGAATACCCCCAAGGCTCACATTCCCTCACTGTAAAAAAATAATTTCAATTTATAATCCTTTTATTTCTAGTATGTGTTAATCTTCTGGGATGTTAAGTAGTTTCAGGTATGTCTTTCTCTTCTAACAATTCATCTTCAAAAGCTGGGTCACTGTACTTGACTAGGTATTCCCTCACATCTTTATATTTTATTTTCCTTTGTTTGAGAACTTTGGGAATTTTTTCTGGAGTAGTATGTGATTTATCCCATTTGTCTTTGGAATGTGAAAATGAGTCTTCCATGAATCTTACTGGATGCTTTCTGCCTTTGTCCAAAATTTATTTGAGGCTAGAATCTATGTGATGTATTAAAACCAACCCTTTCTGAATTAATCTTGAGGTATTCTGGGATTTAATACCTTTTCTAGAATAGAAGGATTCTAATTGGTAATGACATTAATGGATGTTTCATATGCAAGTTATAGTGCAGGTAGAAGGGTACACAAATAATGGGTGAATCCATCAGCATTTTTGAGCTCTGGGTCATATGCACAAATAATTCTGACCATTTCTTCCAAGGTTTGGATTGTTATTTCAGCTAGACCATGAGTTTGTGGGTGGTAAGCTATAGAGAAGGATAGTAGCTTTTATCACCTCCTGGTGGTGGGCCAGATACCCAATCCATATGGAAAATATCTCAAGGTCTACTGAGCTCTTGAATTTTGATTATATTACCAACTATTTTGGCAGTGGATCTCCTTTACTTTTCACATCTGTCACAAGTCTTGCAATATTATGCTACATATTTTTGCCATATTGTCCACCATATGCAGGTTTTAATTTTCTCTCTTCTTCTGTCCTCAGATGGGTTTCTTGAGAAGGGACTGTCATGGAACTCTTTCAATACAATATTTATGAAGGACCTGTCTAAACCTATCATTACACATGTGGGTTTAGTCCTATGATAAACTATGCCATCAAGCAAATGAAATATTCATTCATAATATGAATTTTTCTATATTTAATCCAAGGAATGTATCAAGAAGATATCTTCAGAATCTTGAGGAATGAATTGGCATAGAATGCTAAAATTCTTATCTTGAGTATAGCTGTTCCATAATTTCTCAAAAAAGGTAGTCTTTAGGTCTTTAACATTTATTCCTTCTATTGGGATTTGTGGAGAAGCTTCTGCTTGTACATAAGAGAGATTTTAAATTTCATTCGGTGATGTACATCTGCTTAGTCCATCTACACTTTTGTGAATATTTCCAGCTTCGTTTACAATGGTCATATTACCTCTATACTCTTGTATGGCTATTTGCCATCTGAGAATATGTCTATTGGGTGTTTTAATTTTCAGAAGTGATTTCACAGTGGTAAAATCTTTATAAGAGCCAGAAATTGTTCTAGTAGGATGAAATGCAAGACAAGGTTCAATGAAACTTAGAAATATTATGTGAAGAAAGACCCCAGAGAAAATTAAAATAATATGAAGTATGGATCTGCAGGTAAAATCAGAAAGTTTTATATTTGCCAGGGTACCGCACATTTAGTTAATACATGTCCAAGAAGAGGAAAAATTAATGAAATTGACATTGAGAAAGAGCCTGATGTTGAAAAGATGATGTAAATGAGAAAAACTCAGATGATAAATCATCAATATTTTTTTAATCTTCAAAATATATAAGTAATATAAATTTAACATTTGAAATCATGAAATCTTACTCCCACTTGCCACAATTGAGCAATAGTAAAATTGACTTATCAAAAATTCAAGCTTCAAAACTTAGGAAAACCAAACCAAATAGGAGAAAAGGCTATACAGCTATAAGTTCCGGTGTAACAGAGGTGGTAATAGACAGAAAACACACTAATCTGTTACTTGACCCAGAAGCCTTCTGCTCTTGTGTTTTAAAATATTTTTACAAGAACTGTGTACCAAATTTGGAAGACCAATTATTACCAATTTATGGCATACAATTCAACAGTGCAAGAAATCCAATGAAAGAATTGGGCATAATTGAAAGCACTGGAGTATTCCCACATATCAATGGAAATTTGAGAATCACTGTTGAATTTGTTGTTATGGAAAACTGCTCTAGTAACCCTTTAATCATTTCATATTGTAAAATCATTATTTAATCATGTATGGCATAGATTTACATGACAAAAAAGACAGATACTTTACTATTGGGGACAATCAGCATCAGAAGTTTGCCTTTTTACCTTTTAAAAGACAAGTTACAGTTAATAATTATCACCAGTTGACTTGGAGTTAGAAAATTTCAAGTCAAACCAAATGAATGAAGCTGAAGTAAGTCATCATCTTACTGAAACACAGGAAAATGAACTCTCTACCCTTTTATATGACCACAAAGAAGCCTTTTCCACAGATAAAGACCCATGGGGGGAATTATTTGTCATGAAGTTGATATCAATTTGAACATTGAGAGACCTCATCCTCCACTATTGAGGAGGGCTGCAAGCCCTGAAAGCCCAAAATGAAGAAAAGCCCTTGAGATTTACCTTAAAGAACGCCTGGACTTTGGTGTAGTAAGAAAGGTTTGCCTCAATGAAGAGGTAGAAATAACTAAACCTGTCATAGTGGCTTGGAATAATAGAAAATCCAGAATAGTTGGGGACTTTAGATCTTTGAACACTTACACTGTCCCAGACAGGTATCCCATACCAAAAATCAAAATTTCCCTCACTCATATATCTCAAGCAGTATACATAAGCAATATAGATTCCCTAAAGGGATCCCACCACGATGTAGTGACCCCAAGGGCTAGAAACCATTTTAGAACTCTTTTTCATTGTGGAGTGTATGAATATTTAAGGATGCCTTTTGGTATCAAAAATGCACCTTCAGATTTTCAAATGATGATTAATGAAATCTTTCCTTAAGAACTTTCAGAAGAATGGTTTGTAATTTACATTGATGAAACTATTGTACATTATACGGCTTGGGAAGAGCATACATACAGACTATCTAGAGTTTTGGGAAAAATCCAATATGTAAAAATGAATATTTATCTAAAGAAATGTCATTTTGGATTTGTGGAACTGAAATCCCCAGGACATATAGTATCTGGTCTGCCCCTTGGAATTGACAAAAACAAAGTTGCAGAAGTACTACTGATATTGTAACCAATAGTAAAGTATCTGTCTTTGTTGTTATGTAAATCTATGCCATACATGATTAAATAATGATTTTACAATATGAAATGATGAAAGGGGTACTAGAGCAGTTTTCCATAACAACAAATTCAACAGTGATTCTCAAATTTCCGTTGATATGTGGGAATACTGTAGTGCTTTCAATTATTCTCAATTCTTTCATTGGATTGCTTGCACAGCTGAATTTTATGCCATAAATTCTCTAACTCCAAGTCAACTGGTGATAATTATTCACTGTAATTTGTTTTTTAAAGGTAAAAAGGCAAAATTCTTATGCTTATTGTCACCAATAATAAAGGATCTGTCTATGTTGTCATGTAAATCTATGCCATACATGATTAAATAATGATTTTACAATATGAAATGATGAAAGGGGTACTAGAGAGGTTTTCCATAACAACAAATTCAACAGTGATTCTCAGATTTCCATTGATATGTGGGAATACTCTAGTGCTTTCAATTATGCCCAATTCTTTCATTGGATTTCTTGCACTGTTGAATTGTATGCCATAAATTGGTAATAATTGGTCTTCAAAATTTGGTACACAGTTCTTGTAAAAATATTTTAAAGCACAAGAGAAAAAGGCTTCTGGGTCAAGTAACAGATGAGTGGGTTTTCTGTCTATTGCCAGCTCTGTTACACAGGAATTTCCACATTTATAGTCTTTTCTCCTATTTGGTTTGGTTTTCCTAAGTGTTGAAGCTTGAACTTTTGATAAGTCAATTTGGCTATTGCTCAATTGTGGAAAATGGGAGTAAGATTCCATGATCTCAAATGTGAAATTGATATTCCTTATATCTTTGAAGATTAGTAAAATATTGATGATTTATCATCTGAATTTTTGTCATTTACATCATCTTTTCAACATCAGGTTGTTTCTCAATCTCAATTTCATTAATTTTTCCTCTTTTGGGGTATGTATTAGCTAAATGTGTTGTACCTTGGCAAATATAAAACTTTCTGATTGTGCCTGCAGATCTATACTTCATATTATTAGAGTTTTCTCTGGGGTCTTTCTTCAAATAATATTTCCAAGTTGTATTGAACCTTGTCTTGCGCTTCATCCTACTAGAACAAATTGTGGCTCTTGTGGTTCCTTCTTCTAATAAATTAATAGTATATTCTGACAAAAATCTTTCAGTAGTCCCGATTTTGACAGAATGCTCCTAGTCACCTCCACATTGTCTCAGAATTTTCCTGTGAATCATAAATTCTGACATGAAAGGATATAATGATGGAGAGTTTGTTTGTTGGAAAAAGCACAGTAAAGCCGTGTCTTTGTCAGAATTGAGTTTAGAAAATTCAAAGGCTGTTTCCATTTTAAGACTCCAAGCATCATTTGACCATTTATTAATGATTTGGGGTTTCCACAAAGTCCAAATTTGGTGTCCATGTGCTTGTATTAATTTGATATACCATCTGTGAGTTTATTTGGGAAGCAAGGTGTTAAATATTGCTCTTACCAATCTTTTGGGTTGTTCAAAGTCTTCTTTGATCATGTAAATTTATCTTTGTCATTCCACTGGGTCAGATTCTCCTTCACCATTGAAGTGAGGTCATTCTTTAAGTTTAGGTACTTCTTTCAAAAGTTCTTGGCCCATTTATGCTTCCAAGTTATGGAAAGAAGTGGAAAATTCATTCTTCATTTGTGAGTTTTCTAAATCCAATAATTGTTTGTTGAAATTCCCTATACCCTCACTTTGATTCAGAGGTGTAGAAATTCTTGGTAAGATGTTCAGTAATTGTTGAAATTCATCTTTTTACTGGTATTACACCTTGTGGAATTTATTACTTTATGTTGAAAACCTTGTATGAAATCAATTAACTCAATTCTATACATGAATATAGAATATTTATCCATTAATTCTTTTATAATAACAGATTTCTCACTTATCTTGTTTTCAAATGAATTGTAATTGTTTGTGTTTCAATTGTTCTCAAAATTTTCTCAAAACACATAAGTGTTTCATTTATTTGGTTTAAATGCAAATTATTTGTTTTAAGATTGTTACAAATAGTTGAATTTTTGTCAGTAATATGACTTTTTATGTCATTTATAATTGTATACAAGGCCATAATTCCATCAAAGACCTCAGAAATCATTTCTGATATTTTAATCTGGCACCCTCCCTTTTCTGAATTTACATAATGGTTCTGGACATCTGGAACACATTTTCCATGTCATCCTTTTGAATATTTGGGATTCTGGAGCTTTGGCTGTATTGTTTTGTAGCTTGTGCTTCTCCCTTGCCCTATTGTTCAGCTTGTGGCTTCTTTCTCACTTTGGGAATGCTGTTCATGGCCACTGGGTCTGGTTTTGGCACATTCTTGGGTGGTGGAGGGTTTTTTCCCACCATTCTTCTGTTAAAAGCATCATGTTTGTCTTTTCAATCAATTGATGCCATCCATTCAACAACTTGCAAGTATTGGAATGGCCAAGAGACTTTCTCACAGTCAGGTAAGAGTTCATGCTGTTTTTTCACAGGTCTTCAAGGTTTTGATACTCTTTGTGGTATAGTGCATTTTTGTATGCCTTATGGCTGCCCTTTCATATAATCACTAAGGCTTCTTAATGAATTTTATGCTCTTTTTAAAGGTAAAAGAGTGTTTTATTTGCTTTAGAATGGCATGATTTGTCAGTTTGGGCTTCATTTGATGATTTTTGTCCTTATGAAACAGATTGGCTTCTGCCATAATCATGTCTGTAATGTTTTTTGGGAGCTGTGTGAGGGGTTATAGCTTTCTCCTGATCTGGTTAAAGGCATAATTATAAGTAAGAAGGCTTGAAAATAGTAATTTTGAATCAAAAACTTACTCATGGCCAAATTATTTGCTTTTTGGAGTGTATTACTAATATCCAAATTCATTAATTCAGAAGAGATTGGATCTTGTCTATTTAGAATAACAATACTTTTATGGTGAGATCTGACAGTACTTGCAGGAAGAATGCTAGTGGATTTTGATTCTGTTTCAATGTTTTCTTGTGTTACCATGTTGCCAGAAACTAAAATAATATGAAAAAAGCAATTATTTCCATAAAAAAGGTTTTTCAAAAGAGAAATAAAAAACAAAGCCTCACTTATAATATGAAGAAAGTTTTATTTTTTATGATTTTTTTCAATTATAATAATTTTAATGGAGTCTTAAATCTTCAATATAAGAAAAAAGATAAAAAAAAGGTAAAAAAACACAGCTTGGGCCCCAAATTGAAGTTGTGGATATGAAAATTTTATTAAACATAAAGTACTCTTCCTATCCTTATAATTTGTATGAGGTAGAATTTAATTGAATATAGTAAATTTTGACTTTTTTTTAAAACAAACACACCAAATTTACTCTTCTTAACTTTTATAGTATAAAACAACAATATTATAAAGATTTATTGTTTTACCAACAATAAAAAAATATCCAAAAATAATCTAAAAGGGATATTTAAAGCTACAAAAGAAATTTGTTAGAGAGAGATTTGAATTGGGATTAATTGAGCAAAGGACTGCAAGAAATTGATATAAGAAAACAGACTTTAAAAGAAAAATTAAAGATAAAACCCACCCAAAAGTGGCCAGAGTGAATTTGGAAACAAAGTGACAAAGTTAACAGTGATGAAAGATGCTTTACTTCAATTTTGGATGGTTCAAGGGTAAAAATGATAAGAATGATTTTTTCATGCTTTTATAAGGTTTGAAATGATTTTCAAAAGATGGTTAGAATTTTTTTTTTTGGCTTAAAAGTGGTTAAATCAATTATAAAAGGAAAAGATTCTAACATGAAGAGAAAAGTGGGGCCAAGAAGAAATTCATTTATAGCCACAAATTTTCTTATTTCAAAAGTAAAATTTACTCTAATGAGTCGTGAGAGGCATACTTACAACAGAAAAGCCAATTATGGAATTTGAACCCAGGTTTAAACCAAAAAGGGGCTGGTTTTAGCAATTTTTTACTATTTTCAGACATTTGAGTCACTTAATTCAGCCATTGCTATAATAATACTTGGTTTCGAACCTTCAAAACATGTCAGAATGTATGTAAGAGACCTCAAACCAGTTAAAACTGTTTCTAATAAGGTTTTTTTAACTTAAGGGTAGTTTTACCCCCTTGGAAACAGTTAAAACTTCCCTAGTTTGTATTGAAACCAAATCATTATTTGAGTCACAGAACCTGTGACCCAAATCCAGGCAAAAATTAATTAAATTTTGCATTAAGTTTGGCATCCCATTCCTCTCAGCAAGGAATTTGGGGGAGCCTGGAACCCTTGGAGCCAAGATTCCTTCTCCTCCCAAAATTAATCTTTCCAATTTATTTTTTCTTTAATTTCTCATCATGTACTATACTACAATTTTGCATATGCAATTAAATTGGAAGTTCAAATACAGAACTGTCATTATTTATTCTACATATGTAAATCCAAGTCCACTTATTTAATAAACATTCCCATTTCAACATTTCAATTAAGAATACTTCAGTTCCTTATAGATTCTAAACTACACACACCACCTCAATTTGAAAACAAAATCTGATCATTAACACCACATGTGGTGTCAATTAAGTTAAGGTTTTGAATATTTTCATATTTTCATACACAAAATGCTAAAAACTTAATTTCAGCTTATTTAGAGTTGAGTTACAGAATTTTCATGCAGAGGTGATCTCACCATAACTGTTATGAGGAATCAAATGGTGAAATCATCTTCATAATCTTATTTATTAAAAAAAGTTATAATAGTTTTTATTAACCATTTTTCCAAAAAGGTTTCAATTTTAATATTTTTGGTGAAAAGTCAGTTTTACTTCATTTTTCAAGTAAAAGTGTATTTTTTGTGAGGATTGAGGTATATTTTACATAACCACATAGGCCACAATAAGGATAAAATCAAATTTTAAACTATACATAACCCATATGTCATGCATATACTCAATATTAATTATTTTTCATTCCAGAAAAGATGAATATCTTTTCTGTGACTAAGTAAATCCATGGATTTAAGGTCAGATTTGTCTACTAAACAAAACTTGCCCTAGGGTTTCTCAATTGATTTAAGAAGCTAAAATTAACTCTATGTGGTTCTAATATGGAGAATACTTCAATAAAACATCATCAATACCACATAAAAGAATTGTCAAACTTTTTTTTTCTCAATTTCATGCCAAAATGATGGGAATGTGAGAAATCCCATATTAAATATACACTAAATTAGTGTTATGAATGTTTTTGGCGCTTAAAAATACATTGCTCTTCCATACAGTTTTGGTACACCCAAAGTGGATATCAGTCTTTAAGCCTGAATTACAATTTTTGATGTGAAAATAGCTAAGGGGGACAAAAGCCATTAAAGAGACCCAAGCAGGAAATGAGAAACTCTGAATCTTGTAAAAATGTAAATTATTAATTATTTTCCAAAGATAAACCTCAAAAGAGTCATAAAAACTCTTTCTGGAGTAGTATCTATGCGTTTACCCCATGGAAACCAGCTATTACTATGCTATTTGCAATTCTAAATAGACATAAGGTAAAAAATTCAAAATTTGTTAAAACAGCATACAGGACCAATGGATAAAAGGATAATCCATATAAAAACCACAAATAATTATTACTTAATAACTAAAGTCAAAAGGTTTACTTAAAGTCCATATCTGATGATTCCACATGGAACACTGAATCTTCAAAAATTCACAGAAAATACAATCTGTGATTAATTCTCCCATAACATTGATAATGTTGGGAGATTAATTATTTTTTTGAAATAAATGAACATTTGAAGTTTTTACTCCTTTATTTCTTAACCATAAATGAGTTGGTAGTCACATAAAATGACTTGATTAAGGAATAATTATAATCTTACATGACAATAAGTGATGTAACCCATTATGGAAAAAAATAATTTATCCTCACTCACTGGTCTTTTATTTTCTCTATGGAATTCCTCTGTGAGCTTTTATTGACTTAAGAGGCGCCTCCTTTTGATGTTTCTTTCCAAATCATATTCTTATCCAATTATATCTTTAGTACCAACAAGTAAATATTAGTTAGTACTTTCTTTAAGTGTTTTAATTCTTTTGAAATTACTCAGAAAGACATGAAATCATATCAATATGCTACTTACAATAGTTCTCAATTATCATATTTTTGTATTACTGTTATAATGCCATTTTTAAATTTTAAATCCACAATTAATCCATCAAGATCACTCTTCCAATGCTTTAGAAGGTATTATTGGAGTATGAGTGAGTATTGTTTACTTAATTCTTGATGTCTTTCTCTAGTAATAGTTGTATTCAAGAATTATCATTATAATTATTCTTGAAACAGATAATTATATATCAAAATAATTTTATTATTTTAATAAAGAATTTTTATTATTAAATATCTCTTTTAAACAATTATTGTTTACTGTTATAATCATTATTAGTGTATGAAAAGTAAAAGAAACAACTAAGTAATTGATTATTCAATTGTGGTTATAATGAATTTATTTAGTATATTTTATAAGAACAGTCATATTACTGCTAGTTAAAAGCAATATTATTAACAAATTCATAAACACATCTTGCAACACATCTTGTAAAGTATTGGAAATATCATCTAGAGTGAACATTTGGTTGCACCTGAATTTTACTGAATGTGCTAGTTCTCCTGGAATTTGTGTCAGGTGCTTGTGATTTTTCATTTGGATGTTCATATTAGCATCAATGGCTTTAAGTGTTTAAAAAATTTCAAGAAACCACTAATAATGATCTTCTTCCACTGAGTATTTGTAATTTTCAAATGACATGGTTGTTTGCCATATCCAAGTAACATTAATATAAATTTGGATTATCCGACTGTTCCACCATGGATTTCTTTCACTTCTTTTTGAAAGATACTAGCATGTCCTTTGAATTCTGTGTTTGGTCTGGCTGTAATTCAATGGTCTGTTATACTTGGTATATCAATGAAGAGTCCATAAATATGATCAATGAGCTCCATATGATCATATTCTTATACACCAGAGGTTTTTGCCAGATTGTGGATTCTGGAAGCTGTTTCAAAGCTTAATTCTCTTATCAAGTAATATTATCTCAATTTTCGTATTGTGATGGGGCTGTGTACTTACTCTCCATTGGGGTATCTGGTTTGATGTCCTCTTGGAGGTGTGGAATATTTCCAAAATCATGGCCTTGACTCGGTGGCTTCATTTTCTGGAAGGCAGTAAATAATTTGTTTGTGTCTTGATCCAGGTAATCTCTGTCCCTCTTGCAGTGGTATTGCTCCTCTAAGACCTGATTTAGTCTTTTCTAGTCTCTTCTGAGGCTTTTATTAATTTATCATAGCCCTCTTTTAGGGCTTGGATAGTTTTTGTTATAAGGTTGTCAGTTCTTTAAGCCTTACATTGTTTTTCTGGAGCTTTTCAAACTTTTCTTGAGTTTTTTCTGCAAAGTGGGACATTTTTAACCACAATTAAGTTTTGTTTAGATTACTCTTGGGTGTAACAACACTATTTACATTCTGAGTGGGGATATAATTTCTAATTGTAGGTGTACTGATTCTATCAGATGTATCTACAATTATTTTTTGTTTCTGTGAACCTCTTCCACTAATTCCAGTAACTTATGGATCATTGGGTCTGATTATTCCTTCCTCTGGCCAAAATTAGTCTTTTTCTTGCCCTTTGATCCTTGTGTTCTCCTGGAAAATTTCTGGAGTTGTGAATAATAGTGATTCTTGGCACCTGCCTTTTTGCATTCTGAGTGGTGTGAAGACACTTTAGAGCTTGTTTAACATACTCCTTGTGAGCATTAAAGAGTCAAAATATGCTCTTTCTGGATCCATTGCTCCTCTATATCCTGCATTGTGGCTTTATTTTCCCTGATTTTGGCTTCCCTGCCTTCTAGGAGTTTGGATTTCCTGTTTATATTCCAACCTTTGATAATTTCCATAAGTTATTTTGAGGAAATCTCTCTAAGACATATCTTCTGGAAGCTTGCCCCTGGTTCTGCCCAGTGTGAAGCCAGGTTGAACCTCTTATGTTCCATGCTCCATTGGAACAGGTCTTTGAAGAGTTGGTAGAGCTAAAGTGCTTGATCCATGTCTTTCCAATCCTCTGGTTTGAGGTGTCCATTGAATTGGGAGGTGAATGGGAGTGTGGGCATTATTTTCCTCAGTTTCTTGACATTCACCATACTGCCCAAACCCTGGTCTTCTGGATCTGAACAGTCCTTTTCTCTCCACTGGCTGGTTACTTGGGAATCCAAGGGCTCTGAGGTGTACAGGAGACATTTTCCCAGTGTCTGAAATAAGTCAGAAATTTTGTTCTTAGGGTATTTACCTTTGACTCTGATTTGTAAAAACTTGTATTCTTCATCTTTTGGAAATTTTCCTTTAGATATTACAATTGGGTTAATCACTGTTATTTCACCAGTACAGGCTATCAAGGCTGGTTGAGCTTGTATGGAGGCAGAAATTTGTGGTTTTCTGGGCCTCTGAATGGACATGGGTGTCCAATCCTGAGTTGTGATGAGGCTTTCACATTTCCTCTTCCCTTTGCCCCTATGCATGTGGTCTGTGTATGAGGATGTCACTGGTGGGTTTTCCTGTGACTTTTCCTCTAGTGGTACAAAGTTTTCTTCCACTAGTATTCAAATTGGGAGGGCTTATTTCAGTCTTGACTCTTAAAAATGCTTCAAATTGAAGAATAGCATCTGGTGTGATATATGGCCGTATCACACCTCTGTACAGTGACTGTTGGTTGGTAATACACATTCCCATGTCAAAAATAATGCTTGAAAGTTGTCTGGTTACATCTGGAATTCAAATATCTCACAGTTTTTAGTCTGTAATCAACAGTAATAACTTGAATAAAGTGGTATAATATGAACAATTGAATGTTCCAATATGCTCAGCCACACCTTCTGAAGCTGTCATTAGCAGTACAGAGGAGGATTTTATGACTTCAGAAGCATGTAAATGGGTATTTCTTAGTCTCATATCAAGAAAATATGCCAAAAATAAGACTATGGTAATTAAAATATAGTTTAACATGTCAAAGAATGCAAAAAAACAAAAAAAAAACAATAATATATGTCTATATACCATTCAAAAAACAATAATATATGATATTTAATATATTATTATTTTATACATAAAATATTTCTGAACCCAAAAGGAAGAGTAATACCAAGAGAAAAGATAAAAGTAAGATAAAAGGACTCAATTTTTTTTTAAAAAGTCCAAAGTGCTCAAAAAAACATGGCCAGGCCCCCAAAAATTTGGGCTGAGTCTATGGTAAAGCTATAATAACACCAGTTGAAGCTCTAACAATAACTGTGACATGTAATATGGTAATGAGAATTGGGTTTAATGAGAGTTTTAAGGGATTTACTATGAGAAATAGTGGTGGTGAGTGCTAATGAAAGCCCAGGATCCACTGCTTATCAGGTTATTAAGTATAATAAGCAGTAGAATACTAAGAATTAAAGTATAACCTGGTTATTTCAAAGAGTATAACAGTTTTTTTGACAGTTTTACTATGTAGGAATGTAAGAGCAGGATGGGGATTCCTCTTTTGGGCAGAGAAAGGTCCCTTTTTATCCTGAAAACAGGTGAAAAGGTCCTCTGGAGCAGTTAATGGGGAGGAAATGAAGACTTTTCACTTCCAAGTACTTGTGATTTTCAAAAGGCCTTTATAGCCTGTATTGGGCTCAGATGTATTTTTGAAACCACATTTGGGAAGTCTTCACTAATACAGGGTGAAACATTTCATCTGGGGACCACACAGCCCTTCTCTGACGTGTATGAAGCATAGAATGTGGTGCAGAACCTGTATGGAGCCCCAGTATTGAGAAATCTATGAGGTATTGAAGGGTAAAAAGGCTCGTTTGTCTAATTGAGACCTCATATTCAAAAACATTAGAAAGTATCTCACAGTAAAGGTGAATTGGTCCAACTGTGGGATTTGAGCCCTAAAACAGCCATAAAACTGTTGGTTTCCAACATATTAAGCTCAAAAATTGTTCATTGTGTAGCCCTAGATGGGGTATGCACAATGGTACCTCATTTGATATGAGTAGGGTTAAGTATGGAAAATTCATATCATGTTCAATTCCTATTATCTAAATATGGATTTTGCCTAAATCCTATATGGATGTTATTTTCTCCTTAACATTTCTTCTAGATTGGTTATGGACAGATAGTCCATCAGATAGCCTTAATTGTGCTCTTTCCAAGATTAAACTACCTTAGGTATGTTATACTAACACTGTAGAAGCTAGATGAACAGTGAGTATGTTATTCACCTTTATTTGGATTTAATATAGACATAGCTTCTGTAGTTCTGAAGCTAGCTCAGTTTGGCTAGTACCATTAGATAGCCCTTACTGAGGTATTCAATTGAAAAACCCTTTGATGGGGTTCAGCCTCTTTCTCTGAATTTTGGATGAGGGGTAAAAATTAAGTTTTATGCTCAGTAACTGCCTTGAGCCTAAATAAATTTGTTATTCTTTGTCCTATGATTATGAGACTTGTATATTTGGAAAGAGGTAAGTTTCCTATTTCTTTTGATAGTTTTTGTGCTTGTTTGGCTCAGCTTTATGTTTTGGTGGTATTTCACTCTACCATTGGTTTATGGTACTTTTGTTATCATGCTTGTGCTCTGGTTTTGAGTCACAGGCTGACAATCTCATAGTTAAAACTTACATTTGGGGGCTTGGCCATAATATTTAATTAAAAGAACCTATAAAATGATTCAAATTTGGTGTATCCAATAATAAATTATATAGTAACTCTATATTTATTGATTTTACAAACTATTGAGGAATTTGAAAATCAATTGTATTGTTTTACACCTGGTTTTAACATCTGTAGACTTTCAAGAACTTTCTTTAAGTGAATCTAGTGATCAAAAAGCATGATTATAAATTAAAAATATATTTATGATTTAATTAAATTTTGAAGAATAATATAAGCTTTATTTTAAAATCTGAAATAAAAATATAATAAAAAATAATAAAAAACATTTGTTGATTTTTTCTACTCATTTCCCTTATAAAAAGGATTTAAAAGGAATTTTAAAGTGGAAATTTCCATATATTTGCAAAAGTAGAGCTTTTTATAAAAAGGAGTTATATTTGTTTGTCTCTTTTAGTGTTTAAAGATAACCCAAAAGAGGACAATCTAACCACTTTCAAAATATGGGTGGAAGAAACAGTAGATCAGAAAAGAAAAACTAAGAAATTATTCTTTCCAGGAACCACCATTCAGGAATACAAATGCAAGCACCTTTCTTTTATCACTTTATTACAAATATTAATACTAGAAGAGGTTTCAAATACTCCATCAAATCAGATAGAAGTGAGCTCAGAGGTAGAAATCATCCCAAAAAAGGGAAAATAAAGTGAAACATTTCAGTGGAACAGAATACACACAACCAAGTTCCATATCCTAAAGGCAAGTCCCAGAAATGCGCATAATATTTGAACCAAAATTGGAACCAAGTATGAGTCATTCCAAAAGAAACCAATGAAATTCAGGGGCCTCAGATAGAGATCTACTTGGGCAAGTACAAGCAGTAATACACAGTCTTCAAAGACAAATATTTGGAAATGCTTCCAAAACTTCATCAAGGAGTGATAAAATCCTGGAACATCCTCAAAATTTTCCTGAAGGAGGAGGAAATAGTGAGATACTACAATTTATGGAATCCACTATCATCCAAACCTCAAATGAAGAAAATAAAGAAATGGAAAAAACAAAGAGAGTGGAAAGAAAAGAATAAGCCCCAGTAGTTTCTACCAGAAATAAATAAGACAACCAACCTCCCCAAGAAGTAAAGAAGAAGTGAAAGAATTGCAAGAAATCATATTCCCCCAGTTACAGGAGGCCAAGAATCAAAAAAATGCCATTCTCAATGTATCCAACATGGCCAGAATCTTGATGGAATTAAAGGACAAAGAGGAACAAATAATGGGAAAGCCATCTTTTCCAAAGTAATAAATTTGTCTCCTGATGTTGTAAATACTTTGTTAGAAATCAAACATAGTATCTTACCCTTAAAAAAAGAGATTTTGTCATCACTAAAAGAAATAGACACCAGTATATTATCTTTAACTCAAATGTTTTTAAAAAATAAAAAATAAATAGATAAAATTAGAATAAGGTTGAAAATGACAAGCCATAGATCTTAATTGATAATAATCAAAAAATTCATACAAGGACAACAAGAGTTGTATAAGTACATAAAAGATATCAAAGAAAAGGCATCAACAATCAATTATGACCAAAGCATTGAAAACCTGACTGATCAATTTAACAAATTATCAATTTATATTGAAATGATTGTTGAAAACACTTCATCACACCAAAAAATACTGCTAGATCATGTAAAAAAATGTTTTTAAGCAAGGATGAATATTGCAGATGAAATTAAAAGTGAAATAAGACTTATTACTGAGAGAATGGTTAAAAAATAAGGCAAATTCAAACCTGCCAAAGCTATCAACCCTATGTTACCATGTAAGAAGCCCTGTCAAGCCAAAACAGGAATTAACAAAACACTTCATAACAGACTAAAACCATTGTGAAAATAACCCAGTCTTAATGAAAGAAGCCCCTCAGCTTGAAGAATGGCCAAAATTCAAAGGTGAAGAAGAATATGACCACATTTAATTGATTAAGACAATTTAAATTTTTCAAGAAGATTATGCTATACCAGAGGAATTAATCACTGAAAGATTACATTCATTATTTAAAAAATCTGCAAAAAGATGTTATTATGGAATAAGACAAACAAATGGCAAAGATACCTGGTCTTGGTTGAAAGATGAAATGATCACCAAGTGGGAAAAAGAGGCCTGGAGCTATCAAATAGAAAATGCATTTGAAAGCTCATTCTTTGACCCAGAGAAAGACAAACCTTTCACTTGGTTCTTAAAACGATTTGCAATATTAAATGCATTATATCCAGAAATGTCACAAAAACTACTGCATATGAAAATATTGAAAGAGTGTGGAGGAGAACTGGAACATTCTCTAAGGAGAAGGTTCATAGAACCATGTTCCACAGAATAATAAATCAACACACAAGATTATGTTGTGACAAGAACCCAAATTGGCAGAAAATGGAAAAAATTGGATATAAAAAAGCCCCAAAAAACCATTCATTAAAAAGGACCACACAAAAGAGCCTTTCAAACACAATGAAACTAATGAGAAAAGGGTATACCATAAATGTGGTGGTATTGGGCACTTAGCTAATAATTGTCTCAAAAAGGCAAAAATTGCAGAAATTGTGGAAACAGAAGACCACAATGAAAAATAGGAAGAGTCTTATTCTGAAAAGGATATTGAAGAGTCAGAAGCATCTTTAAGTGATGAGATAAATGTAATTCTATGAAGTACTGGATGTAAACTCAAATTTGCAACAGAATTGAACCTCTGATAAATGCCGTACAACTACACAGGATGCCAAATTTCATAGAACCAAACCTTCAGGAAGAATGCACTATACTTCTGGAAAATCAATTATAAGCTTTGTTATGTTAAAGAATGAAGAGGAAAGATTGAATCTCAACACTGGGGAATACTTCACATGTGTTGGAAAAAATTATCTACAAGCACTTGTACCAGATTGGGAAAAGAAACTTGTACCAATACAGGGAGTAAAGTTTAGTAGTGTAAGTGAAAGCATGAAAACCCTTGGAATCATTGACTTAAAATTGATTTCCCCACATCAATTTCAATGTATAAGAATGAAATTGGATTTTGTAGCAATGGAAAGTTGTACTAGTAGCCATTTCATTCTTCGTAATGATTACCTATCAATTTATCATATATATATCTCTAACAAAAAAGATAGATATTTTACAATAGGAGATAATAAAAGAAAAATAATTCTTTTGATTAATAAGACACAAATTACTGTTATAAAAAATGAGGAGAAAACACCAGAGAAACACCTATTCACAAGTGAAAAACTAAAAGAGGCAGAATTAAATAGTGAATTAACAGAAAAAATGAAAGACAAAATTGATTTACCTCTTATATAAATACAAAAGTGCTTTTGAAAATGACAAAAAGCCACTTGGTGCCATTGTTGGAAATGAGGTTAATATTATTATAAATTTAGATAAACCTTATCCACCCCTGTTGAGAAGCCCAGCTTATCAAGCAATCCCAAGAGCTAGAGAAGCCTTAGAGGGACAAATTGAAGAATTGATGGACCTAGGAGGTTTAAAGAAAGGAGGCCATAATGAAAAAGTATAAGTAACTAGAAAGGTCATTATAACCTGGCACAATGGTAAATAAAGGATTTCGGGGGATTTGAGAGATTTAGATACCTGTACTATCCCTGACAAATATCCAATACTTAGGATCCATGAGACATTGAGAAAACTGTCACAAGCTAAGTTAATTACAGCAATGGATTCCCTTAAAGGTTTTTTCCAAAATATCTTAGCATATAATGCCAGAAAGCTACTGGGAATAATAGTCCACTGTGGAATATATGAGTACTTAAGAATGCCATTTGGTATATAAAATTCCCTTTCCCATTACCAAAAATTGATGAATACTATACTCCCTAAAAAATTATCAAAGGTATGGCTAATCATCCATATTGATGGTATTATAATTTTCTTAGAAGCTTGAGAAAATAACCTGAAAATACTTTAAAGAGTATTTAAGAATAAATCCCAAGTAAATATGAAAATATCATTAAAGAAATGTCATTTTGAATACAGTAAGCTAATGGCACTAGGACATAAAGTGTCTGGACTATGTTTTGGCATAGATGAAGATAAGGTAGCATCAGTACTACTAAAACCAATTCTACAAAGTAAGAAAGAAATGCAATCACTCTTAAGAGCTTCTGGATATTACAGAGAACATATAAAAGACTTTTCAAAAACTGGAAAATCTTTGTATAGACTATGTGATCAACAAACTGTCTATCAAATGACTGAAGAAAAAGCTAAAGAATATGAGGAATTGGAAACAGCCCTCACAAATTCCATATTGGAAACTAAATCTCAAACTATAAATGAATGCTTCTGGATACGTATTAGGTGCCACAATACACCACACAAAAATAATCAATCATAAACCTGTTGAAGGACCAATTTTCTTTATTTAAAGACAACAAAGCCCAACAAAAGAAAGGTATTGAGAAAGCCGAATGGAATTCCTTTTCTTAGTGTGGGCCCTAGAAAAGCTACACTATTAATTAGATGTAAAAGTCTTTTATCTCATCATGGATTGTAATTCTGAAAAATCATTGCTAAATATGAAGACAGAAAATAGACACATGCTGAGATGGAAAATGTCTATCCCACAATATAGAGGATATACAAATATATTCCATAAATCTGGAAATACTTACAAAACCCAGATGGTCTCAGCAGATGGGCTGTAGAAAAGACAGCTAGAGCCCCAGCATGGGTACCACAGGAAGAAAATCATATAGAAGAAATATGTATTACAGAAATTTGCACAGAATTCTTTCATAAAGTAAAGGAAAGCTATAATATGGATAATACTTGTAATATCTGATTACAACTCTTAATGAAATACTTCAAAGACACATAATTATCTTCCACACTAGATGAAGTATGAAAAAAACAATATTATGAAGGAAGATTCCACCTCCTTGATGTAATTATTTATCATAGGAATAAAAAAATGTGTTATGACCTCAAAAGATAGAGTTCTAATGAAAACTATACTACATGAATGCCATGATAGTGTTGTATCTGGAAATCTCTCAGAAGATAAGGCACTAGAAAGAGTAAAAATCGTCTCTTAGGGGTCAATTTGGAGAAACACTGTTGTAGAATACTACCAAAGTTTTTCCAGGTTCCAAAAGGTAAATAGAACCACAGATAAGAAATTTGGTATGATGATATCAACTAAAGAGCCAAAATCCCCACAGTAAATATTTCATATTTATTCGGTAACATCTCTACCCCCAGAAGGAGACAGAAGCTCCAATGAATGTCTAGCCTTAGGTAAAGTGAAACCCCAATGTTCTTACCATTTCATAAATATGACACAAATATGAACAAAGCTATAATGATATGGAATAGAGTTATTAGCCATACAGGTTTATTCAAAAATATCATAAGTGATAGATATACCAAATTCACTTCAGCCCTATGGGCAAATCTCCATAGCTTGTTTGGAACAAAGTAATCATTATCAACAGAATATCACCCTCAAACTGATGGACTAGCAGAGATAATGATATAATCTCTGGACAGCATGATCAGGAGATTCTGTGATTATGACTGAGAATTCTAAGACTTTTATGGTTTTACCCATGATTGATGTACTCTGATACATTTTCTTGAGCTGAAATACAAGACATTGGCTCATGCATAACCTGTAAAAACACCTGTAATGTTGGAAAAAGATTGGAACCCCAGACTATCTTATGACACACTCAAAAATTAATTGGTTTCTATACATCCAAAATCAAGTAGGTTTAGGATAATT
The DNA here is from genome assembly GCA_023105745.1 of Austropuccinia psidii. Taxonomy (NCBI): domain Eukaryota; kingdom Fungi; phylum Basidiomycota; class Pucciniomycetes; order Pucciniales; family Sphaerophragmiaceae; genus Austropuccinia; species Austropuccinia psidii. The sequence continues at coordinate 39,992,146 of JALGQZ010000003.1, forward strand.
CTTGACAAACAAAGACAGACTGCAAATATATTTATACAGAATTATTCCAAATATGAGAAAGAAAGATGGGATAAAAGTCACAAACCACCTGATTTTACAATAGGATACTTAGTAATACTATAAGCTTCAAACTTTAATGATATTAAATGATCAAAACAATTGAAAGGATCCTTTTCATGATATTTTATGATAAAAGCCCTTCATGGACCTAATGCTTTACAACTAGAATTAAAATGCTACTTAATGAACAAACACCCAAAATTCCTCGAAAGTCTGATAGATCCTCACAATTCAAGTCATGAGCAACTATTTACCTTGAGAAATATACCACTACTTGAAATTCCCCCTCTAGAAGAAGTAGAAGAAAAGAAAATCATTCAAGTCCTTAAGGAAAGGAGGACAAGAAACAGAAAATAGAGGGAATACCTTTGAAGGTACAGAAACCCAGCTCAAGAAGATGAATGGCTACTTGCAAAATATATAAATAATTCTGAAAAACTCTTAAGGAGGTTCAGCCATGAATGAAGACCCAAAAAATAAGAAAACTAAGCATTATCGAGATTGAAGGCTAAAAATGTCTATTGAAGAGGGAGGAAAGTGAATGATACCCTAATTAGCTATATAAGATTGTAGTAAAATCTTTTTTGGTGGTAGGGAATGTCATCCTTTTTCACAGGGGCTCTTCTAAGTGAAGAGGGCCTGGAACTCAGTAAACTAGGACTTACTTATTAAGGGCTAAAGATATGGTAAATTAGAAAATACACTTAAGAGTCTAATGACATGAAATTACTTAATAAAGAAATATAAGAAAGCAGAAAAAAAAAGAGTAAGAAATAGAAGAACCAACCACAAAAAAGTCCAAGTCCACTGTTTCAACCTGTCAGAATGGAAAGACAAGGGTGAATAAGGATATGGCCACCCAACTCATACTGTACAGGTGAAGAAAATAAATGCAAAGACTAACTTAAAATCAAATAAATATAATACCAAAAATAAGGATAAGAATATTTATAAAGTAATAAATAAACTAAATTAATTAACTTGGGAAAGGTCCCCAGGGGGAGAAAGAGGGGCTGGTATATGTGAGAATCACCAGCCCTGATCCACACAGAGAATTTTCATGAGAATAATTAATGATTGACTTGAGTCTGACCAAATCAGGTTGTGTATGTCTTTACAGGATCTGTACAAAAGGTGTGGTGGTATTGAGTGATCATACAGTTCCAGGATGGTGTATCCAAACTGTATTGGGTAATTCCAACCTGTACAGAAGGTGACAGGCTGTATTCATGAACCAGAATGTATGCATGTTTCAGCAAGGAAGATTGCTGAGGTTATATGCTGATAAACACAGTGGATTTTCTGCTTTGAGGTATTTGAGTGGGTGTAAGTATGAATACACTTACCCCTGACTAGTTGCTGTTACATCCTTTAAGATATGTCCACATCTTTAAAAAGGTGACAAAAAAATCTACAAAACTTTGAATTGATCTAAGAACCTTACAACTAGTAGAAATGCCATAAAAATGCATAAATTCTTGATTATATTACACAAACAGGAATTGAAATGTGAAATATATTGCACCATTAGATTCCCCATAAAAAACCATATGTGACTCTTTTATTTTATTCCTGTAGACCCAATACTTAATGAGATAACCTTAATATATGCACTTTCATGATCAGTTTATATATTCATGGTTTTTGTGAGCCTGTGGGTATGTATGACATACCCATAAGGCCACAAATGATTTTATATACAGATTATTTAGTCTTCAACAGACTTTTCAATTGAATTTAAAATAAAAAATAACAAAAAATAAGTATAACTTTTTTTTGGATAAACAAAGTTATAAAGATTATGTCATTTTTGGGCTCTACACCAAAGATAACCTAGGGTACACCCATAGGGTGTTATACCCAAAAAGGCTTATTTCTTATGTTATTGAAAGATTTAAGAATATCACAGTACTAATGTAATTTTTTTAATTTTTTTTTAAAATTGTAAAATTTGAGCTTAAATAAGTTTAAATTCAAATGTGCATAAGGCTTATGCAAGCTTGCCAAAAGTTTAGTTAAAATTGAGGTGTTGTGTATATTTACTGAATTGGCTAAGGATCTGCCATACAGAATGTAAATCCTGTGTGAGCTCAATTTAAAACAATTCAAGGCCATAGTATGGCTTTAAATAAATAAAAGGGCAAAATCCACACAAAAAGGTGGGACAAAGCAAAAAGACCAAACAGAGCTGGGGTACCCAAATTTTTGAATCTGAAAGAATTCAATTAAGGTTGTCCACCTGTATTGGAGGATTTCAAACCCTATTTAAAATGTAAGATTAGACTTTGATCCAAAATTAAAGTTTAAACTGGTTTTATCCCAATTTGGACAGGAATTTCAAGCTGCCAAAGGGTAAATCCCAATATGCAGGCTTTAAATTAAAGTTTTGAGACCTGTCAAATACTAAATAAGATTTAAAATTTAAGGTTACAAGAATTTAAACCTTATCAAAAGTGAAGGTTTAGTGTGTATTGCTATTTTACGTGGGGAAATAGTAATAACTTCAAAAATTCATTCAAAATCCAATTCTTAATGGATTTGCTTGAAAATTTCACACAGCTTAAGATTTAATATTATCTATATATACATTGAATTTTTTGAGTATCTTTTATAAAGAGATCTCCTGGGTAATTAGCCTGGAAGCTTACTCTTTTGATTATAATTAAAGAGAATTAAGATTTCTTAGAAATTAATTGAAAATTGATTTTAAGAGATTTCTGCTTGAAACTCTATTTTTAAGTTGTTAATGTGATGAACTTTAATATAAATAAACTTATGTTATATTAATGCTTAAAATAATTAACTTAAATCAGGATTAAGGTTACTTGGAGTTAAGAATAACACTGGTAACTTTACATTAGAATTAAAAATAAGTTACCTTGAGTTAAGAACCTTATTTTTAAGCATGGTTTTTCAGTTTTTACCTGAGCATTCCCTCTATATTCATCATGAATCATGAGAGCTTCTCTGTAGACATAAAAGCAGTCTTTACATCACTGTTTTTGTCCATAATCAATTATCAATCCAATCATATTACACATTTTAACAGGTACAGTTTCATTATATATAAAATCTTATAATCAAAACATTGCTTAAGTTTTTCATTCTTTATAAATTGTGAATTAAACAATTGAAATCATAGCAGTTATATTATGGTTGTAATAACCTATAATATATTTTATTTGATAAATTATTGTCTTTAAAATATCTTTTGAAATCCACAAATTCCTCTCAAAAACTCTTTAATCATATTTTTTAACATAAAAAGTTTTTGATCATTTAAAATATTGATTTTTGGAGTGTTTTTAACCAATAATAATTATTTAATGTAATAACTGTTGTATTTGAATTGTTGTATTAAATTTATATTTTAAGGAAGTTTTTGCTAAGATTATATATCTTTTTTATCTATTATTAGTTTTTTATATAGAATTTTTGTAAAAGAATTATTTCTGAACAGGGTGTGTTATAGCTCTCTTATAAATAATGCTTATATTTTCCATGTGTAATTGTATGATCAGGAGCTTTACACTCCGTATTGTAATGATTTTCAGTGACCGTGATTTTAACAAATTTTTAGGACATAAATAATACTCTAGACCTTATTTTACTGTTTTATGATGTACAATTGCCATATTTACTTTAATATTGTCTTTTTTGGAACTTATCCCTTATAAATAATCTTTATAATATTAATAAAGCTATTCTTTCTTAAAAATATTGTTTGAAAAAATATACTATTGATTGACTTGGAATAAATTTATTTTGTCTAACCAGTGGCGTTTTCAAATCACAGACTTGAAATTTATTATTTGCATTATTCTGGTATAAAGTGAATAATGATACAATTTTGATTAATAGCTTATTAATTGCATAATTATTATTTCTTTGAAGAAAATATAAAATCAAATAGAAAAATTTTAAAAATTAAAAATCTTCACTAAAAACATTTTTTTCTTGAATCTTAGATATTTTTCTTTATTTTTGATGTAATTTGCCATAAGTTACCTTAAAACAACTTTATCCAATAAGTTGAGTTTATAAGTTATTTTTATTGTTTGATAAAATAACTTATTTATTCTTTTCTCTAGTGTCATTCATCAGATAAATTTCTTCAGACTCTGAAGCCTCAGAGTCTAGTATTGCAATTCAAACTAGCCCAGCACCAAGGGGTTTAATTACCAAAGAACCCTTTAAAGGTCCAGAAGGTGAATTCAATTCATTTCTTAGTACATTTTTCCTTAAAATTGATGTGAAATGACTCCTACTAGAAGTGGAAGTAACTACTCCATCCAATTAAATGGATCTGGACAAGGACATTCAAGTCATAAATACAAAAGACAAGAATATAAGCCCAGAGGAGAGGCACAAATGAAGGATGCCAGAGCTTCCACCAGTTCCCAAAGGTTAGCCAGAGCCTTTGACAACCTTATTGAGAGTCCAGAAGCTGACGGAACTGCTATTTCTGTTGTTAGACCTGAATCACTTTCAACAGGCAACAATAGAGATATACCAGTCTCAGTACAAGAACTGGTTTATGGCAGCAAAACAGAAAGAGTGGGAACTTCTCCCAAGTCTTTGGATAAGAACAATGAACTGGTATCTTCAAGTGAAGAAGTTCATGGGGCCAGAAAAGACAGAGGAACTTCTGAAGGGTTGGAAACCCATGTCTTGCAAAGGACAAGTCCAACATATAAAAGCTTGGTTGAAAAACCAAAGAATGCTATCAGAGGACCAGAAGAAGAAGGTGGCCCAAGGAAAGGAAAACAGTGCAGTGGAAGCTCCCCAAGCCTCCACAAGCAAAAATCCGCCTCAACAAGTACCAAACAAGCCCAAGAAAACACCAAAGACCAACCAGAAGGGCAAGCAAAAGTAAAAGGGAAAGGCAAAGCCCAAGTGGAACAAGCCTTACCCACAGAATTACAGGACTGCCAAGAAAGAGAAGACAGCCATGGACAATGTGTCCAATATGGCAAGAACTCTGATGGAATTCAAAACAAGGAAGAGGAAAGACTGAACCAATCATTTTCAAAGAATTAGACCTTGTAGACTTGTGAACCAAATTGAAACTTGTAATAAAGATATCATAACAAAGCTTAAAACATTTGAGTATATCTAACAAAAGCTGGGTAATGAGATACTACAAGTAAAAGAATCACAAAAGACTATTATTGGCCTTGAAAATTGTAATAAATACAATATTTTGTCTTTGGCACAAATTTGTGCAAGAATCAAGTCTAAGGTTACCTTACTCAATCAACAAGATGACAATTCTATTTCTTTTATAGCTAGACAGTTAAAAGAATTAAGAATACAAGTTAAAAACTTGGAAAACTCAACTGGGCACAATGCAGCTCTTTTCCAAGAGCAATTGGAAAAAAGTGATAAAGCAAGACTCAAATTGAAAGAAGATATTCAATCAAGTATTAATAATATATCACTGAAGAATGATTTGCAAAAACAGTCTACACCAATTCTTGACAGAAATGTGCTAAACTTGAATAATGACTTACATCATACAATTTCAAGTAATGCAGAAGTGGAAACTGCTTTCAATTTTCAAGACATTCCAAGATTAGAAGAATGGGCAACCTTCAGTGGTGAAGGGGAATATAATAATATGGAATTTATGAAAACAATTGATATGTTTAAGGAAGACTTTACCTTACCAGATGAATACATAAGTGCCAGATTACACTCATTGTTTACCAAATCAGCAAAGAAATGGTATTACAAAATGAGAAAAGACCATGGTAAACATTCTTGGCCTTGGTGGAAAGAACAATTTATTTCCAAATGGGCAAATGATTCCTGGAGATTTAAAATGGAAAACTCCTTTGAAGAAGCCGTTTTTGATATTGAGAGGGACAGGCCCATGTCTTGGTTTCTTAAACAAAAGGATATATTAGCTTCCCTTCATCCTGATATGTCTGAAACAATGGTACATTAAAGGATATTAAGAAAGTGTGGTGGTGACCTTGAGCATGCTATAAGAAGCAGGTTTACTGAGCCTTGCTCTACAGAAGATTATATCAATGATATGGAGGACATCACTACTAGAACAAAAATTGGTAGAAGTTGGTATAAACCTTCAATAGACAACAAGACCCGTGGGAAACCAATTCCAAAACAAAATAAACCACATGACAAATCTCCTTTGAAATGTCATAAGTGTGGAAGTACATCTCATTTGGCTAATACTTGTCCCAAAAAGACAAGAATCAATGAGATAGAAATTGAAAAAGATGACACAAAAGAAACAAATGATGTCCTGTACATGAAAGTGATTCTGAGCCTTCTGAAATGGAGGAATTACCAGATGAACTTAATATAGAAAATATTAATGTTTCCTTTGAATTAACAGAAGTGCATACTCACTTACCACAGTACAGTAATGAATGTATGGATCTCTTACATGTGCAAGATGCTAAAATTCAGAAACCAAGCCAGCCAGAGTTAAATTTTATACAGCTGGATCATCTTGTATCACTAATATTGTGACAAACAACAGAGAAGCAAAGATACATCTTGACTCAGGTGCTTTTTGTACTTGTTTTGGAAACAATTATCTTGAAAAGACTTATACCAATTGGCAAGACAAGTTAATGCCAATTGAAGGTATAAAATTCAACAGTGCCATCCAAAATATGCACCCCTTGGGTGTATTTGAAGTAGAAATAATATTCCCTCATCATGAAGGAAGTATCAGATTAAATTTGAATTTGTTGTTATGAATAATTGTACATCACAAAACTTTATACTTGGATATTGTTATCTCAATATTTATGGTATTGATATTAATAATCACAAAGACAGGTATCTCACTATAGGGGAAAATAAAAGGCAAAAATTTGCTTTTACTCTAGAAAAAAGAGAAATCACTGTCATTAGACAAGTGAAAAATGTTAATAAAGACATATTTGTCTCAGATCAATTGATTGAAGCACAAATTAGTCCTGAATTAACACCAGAAATGAAGGAAGAACTCATTTAAATTTTATTTCAATACAGGGAAGCCTTTGCTTCTGATAAAGAATCACTTGGGGCTATCAAAGGACATGAAGTGGAAATCATGCTGAATGTGGAAAGACCTTACCCTACATGTTTAAGAAGACCAGCTTATGCAGCTAGCGCTAGGGCCAGAGAAGCATTAGAAAGTCATATTAATGAACTAATGAAACTGGGAGTTCTTAGAAACGTTGGACACAATGAATAAGTAGAAGTCACAACCCCTGTAATCATTACTTGGCATAATGATAAATCAAGGATTGTTGGTTATTTTAGAGAATTGAATACCTACACTATTCTAGATAGGTATAATCCATGAGACTTTGACTCAATTATCCAAAGCAAGATTCATTACCTCTATGGATGCTCTTAAAGGCTTCCATCAGAATGTTTTAACACCTCATGCTAGGAAATTATTGAGAATCATTGCTCATTGTGGCATTTATGAATACTTGGGGATACCTTTTGGTATTAAAAATGCACCCTCTCACTATCAAAGAATATTGAACACCATTTTCCCTCATGAACCTTCAGAAGGATGGTAAATCATTTATATTGATGACATTATCATTTGTTAAGAAGCCTGGAAACTGCATTTAGAGAGACTTTCATTAGTACTTAAGAAAATTCTTCAAGTGAACATGAAAATATCTCTTAAAAAATGTAATTTTGGGTTTCATGAGTTGAATGCTCTAGGACATGCAGTATCAGGACTGAGCGTTGGTGTTGATAAAAACAAAGTTGCTGCAGTGTTACTGAAACAAGTTCCCCAGAACAAGAAAGGAATGATGTCTTTCTTAGGCTTTGCCACTTATTACAGGCAACAGCTTAAAGATTTTGCAATCCATGCCAGATAATTGTACAGAATTTGTGATCAGAAAACTGTCTTTGAAATGACACAGGAGAGGATTCAAGCATATGAAAAGATCAGATATGCCTTGACCAATACACTATTATTACTGATTCCAGCCTGGAAACTTCCTTTCAAGCTGTATATTGATGCATGTGGTGAGGGCCTGGGTGCAGCTCTTCATCAAGTTCAAATTGTCAATGACAAACCTTATGAAGGTCCAATTTGTGTAATCTCAAGACAAATCAAACCTACTGAGGCCAGATATGGAGCTATCCAAATGGAGTTCCTTTTCCTTGTTTGGAATCCGGAAAAACTTCATTATTATCTTGATGGTAGTGTGTTGGAAGTAATTAATGATTGTAATGCAGTAAAATCACTTCTTAACATGAAAACACCAAACAGACACATTTTAAGATGGCAGATTGCTATACAGGAGTAGAGAGGTAATATGACTATAGTACATAAAGCTGGAAATATTCACAAGAATGATGATGGCTTAAGTAGATGGGCATTACCCAATACACCTGAAAATCCTGCCTATGTTCCCACAGGTTCAGAACCTCAAATTCCAATTGAAGGAATTAACATCACAGATCATGGAACAGAATTCTTTGAAGAAGTTAAAGATAGTTATAAGCTGGATAGGAATTTTCATATTCTTACTTCTCTCCTTGCCAAAGATTTCAAAGATGCAGCTTTGGCTAATTCTCTGGATGATATTTGGAACACATCTTATGACAATGGAAGATTCAATTTATTTGATGGTATTCTATATCATAGATCTAAATACACATGTGTCATGGTCCTGTGTAGTAGAATGTTAATTAACACAATATTTCTAGAATGCCATGATAACATTTATTCTGGACATCTGTCTGAAGACAGAAAAATGGAAAGAATTAAGCCATGTGCCTGGTGGCCATCTTGGAGAAAAGATGTCGTTGAGTACTGTCATAGTTGTGATAGATGCCAAAAAGCCAATAAAGCTACTGGTAAGTGATTTAGTTTGATGATTCATCTTCAAGAGCCAAGTACCCCATGGGACGTCATTCATATGGATTGGGTAGCTGCCTTACCATCTGGAGGTGATAAACGTTACAATGCATGTCTTGTCATCGTTGACAGATATAGCAAAAACCCAATTTTTTTTACCATGTCATAAAGATGACACAGCTATGGACACAGCTCTTTTGATTTGGAATAGAGTCATATCCCATACTGGTATCTTTAAAAATATCATTAGTGGTAGAGACCCGAACTTCACTTAAGCCTTATGGACTAATTTACATAAGCTTTGGGTACAAAATTATCATTCTCAACAGCATACCATCCACAAATGGATGGGTTAGCAGAAAGAATGATACAAACCCTTGAGGACATGATCAGAAGATTTTGTACTCATGGCCTGGAGCTTAAAGATTCTGATGCCTTACCCATGATTGGTGTACTCTTATACCAGCATTGGAATTAGCCTACAAGACCTCCATTCATGCTTTAACAGGAAAAACTCGTGCAATGTTGGAAAAAGGATGGAACCCTAAACTTTCAGTTGATACTTTGAAGAAATACTTAGTTGATATTAGTCCAGCTTCTTCAAGCTTTAAGTCATTGCTTGATAAAGTAAGGCATAATGAAAATCAAAGCATGAATGATGCCTTTGAATATGCTAAACAGAAATGGGATAAAAGTCATAAAACCCCAGAACTCAAATTAGGGGACTTAATGCTAGTTTCAACCTTGAACTTTAATAATATTAAAGGCCAAAAGAAATTGAAAGATTCCTTTTCAGGAACATTTATTATACAAGCACTTCATGGGACAAATGCAGTAAAAGTAGAAATTTCAGGGGAATTGGAAAACAAACATCAAACTTTTCCTGTTAGTCTGGTAAAGCATTAAACTTCAAGTGATAAGGAATTATTTCCTTTGAGAAATGAAACACTTTTAGAAGTAACTCCACTTGATCAAGGTGAAGAGAAAAAAGTACTAAAGGTCTTAAAAGAAAGAAGAATTAGGGGAAAAGATGAAAGAGAATTCTTGGTAAGGTACAGAAATCCACAACATGAAGATGAATGGATTGTAGCAGAAAGGATACATGATTCCCATAAGTTTCTCAGAAGATTCAGACATGAGAGAAGACCAATTCGTCAATAAAGCATCTAAATTGTGTGCTTCAAATACTTGAAAGTATACGTAGAGCAGTTGGACAGTGGATGATATCCCCCCAATTAACTTGGGGGTATACTACTAAAAGAAAATTGTGTAACAATTCTTTTTGGTGGTAGGGAATGTGGGCCTGTGAGGTATGTATAACATACCCATAAGGCCACAAATGATTTTGTATACAGCTGATTTAGTCTTCAACAGACTTTTCAATTGAATTCAAAATAAAAAATAACAAAAAATAAGTATAATTTTTTTTGGATAAACAAAGTTATGAATATTATTTCATTTTTGGATTCTACAACAAAAATAACCTAGGGTACACCCATAGGGTGTTATACCCAAAAAGGCTTATTTCTCATGTTATTGGAAGATTTAAAAATATCACAGTACTAATGTAACTTTTTTAACATTTTTTTAAAAGTGTTAAATCTAAGCTTAAATAAGCTTAAATTTAAATTTGCATAAGGTTTATGCAAACGTACCAAAATTTTAGTTAAAATTGAGGTGTTGTGTAGATTTACTGAATTGGCTAAGGGTCTGCCATACAGAATGTAAATCCTGTGTGAGCTCAATTTAAAAGTGTTTAAGGCTATAGTATGGCTTTAAATAAATAAAAGGGCAAAATCCACGCAAAAAGGTGGTACAAAGGAAAAAGACCAAACAGAGCTGGAGTACCAAACTTTTTAGATCTGGAAGGATTCAATTAAGGTTGTCCACCTGTATTGGAGGATTTCCAACCTTATTTAAGCTTTAAGATTAGAATTCAATCCAACCTTCAAGTTTAGACTGGTTTTATCCCAAATTGGACAGGAATTTCAAGCTGCCAAAGGGTAAATCCCAATATGCAGGCTTTAAATTAAAGTTTTGAGACCTTTCAAAGCTTAAATAAGATCAAAGCTTTAAGGTTACAAGAATTTAAACTTTATCAAAAGTGAAGGTTTAGTGTGTATTGCTATTTTATGTGGGAAAATAGTAATAACTTCAAAAATTCATTCAAAATCCAATTCTTAATGGATTCGCTGGGAAATTTGACACAGCTTAAGATTTAATATTATCTATATATAAATTAAATTTTTAAGTATCTTTTTATAAACAGATTTCCTGGCTAATTATCCTGGAAATTTACTCTTTTAATTATACTTAAAGAAAATTAAGATTTCTTTAAAAATTAATGAAAATTGAGTTTAAGAGACTTCTGATTGAAACTCTATCTTTAGGTCTTTCATGTGATGAAATTCAATATAAATAAACTTATTTTATATCAAAGCTTGAAACAATTAGCTTCAATCAGGATTAAAGTTACTTGGAGTTAAGAGTAACACTTGTAGCTTTAAATTAGAATTAAGAATAAGTTACCTTAAGTTAAGAACCTTATTTTTAAGCATGGTTTTTCAGTTTTGACCTGCGCACACCCTCTATATACATTATTAATCATGAGAGCTTCTCTATAGACACAAAAGAAGTCTTTTCATCACTGTTTTTGTCCATCATCAACTATCAATCCAATCATATTAGACATTTTAACAGGTAAAGTTTCATTATATTTAAAACCTTATTATCAAAAGATTTCTTAAGTATTTTATTCTTTATAAAACTTGAATTAAAGAATTGAAATCATAGAAATTATAAGATTGTTGCAATCACCTATAATATAGTTTATTTTATAAAATTATTGTCTTTAAAATATCTTTTGAAATCCACAAATTCCTCTCAAAAACTCTTTAATCATATTTTTTATCATAAAGCGTTTTTTATCATTTAAATATTGATTTTTGGTTTGTTTTTAACTTATAATAGTTATTTAATATAATAACTGCTGTATTTGACTTGTTGTATTAAATTTATATTTTAAGTAAGTTTTCTCTAAAATTATATATCTTTTTTATCTATTGTTAGTTTTTTTATATAGAATTTTTCTAAAAGAATTATTTCTGCACAGGGTGTGCTATAATTCTTTTATAAATAATATTTATATATTATTTATAAGTGCTTAAATACTTATATTTTCCATGTGTAATTGTCTCATTAAGAGCTTTACACTCATTATTGTTCTAATTGTCAGTGACTATAACAATAATAGAATAATTATAGTTTATTATTATTATTTTATATAATAATAATTAAATTTATTTTTTTATATAATTTTTTTTCTCAATTATATTTGAATTTGTCGTTATAATACTTTATTATATTATATTTTTCTACTGAGGACAGTCATAGCACTCTTGATATTGTTACTATTATCAAGAGTTTCATAGAAAAACCTTACAGTTTTTAGCTCATGAATTTTGAATTACACATGATAAACAGCTCATTAAAAGAAAAAGTTACCATAAAAAAACTTGAAGAATAAATTCTTAAACTCTATCCAGAAAGGTATAAGAAAGGTTAAAACATACAGGGGGATATTGGGCAAAATAGCAATAGCTGTTGACCACTTTACATTAAAAGTGGTCCAAACTTGAAAGAAACTCAATATTTAAGCTCTAATAGTACATAAATGAAGAATTATGTAATTCTAATCATGATATTCAAGGTAAAGCCCATGAAATCATGGTTTGAAGTCTAAAATAGTAAATTTTGATAGAAAAGATGAACTACAAGAAAATCATCAAAAAATAGGATTTTTATGATGTAATGAACTACCCTTGGAATCTTAGTAAAGACATTTCAAGCTATCATAGTTCAATGTTTGAATTTCTGTAGTGTGAAGAACACAAAATGTAACAATGATAAAATTTAAGGCTTAAAAATGATTATTTATAATCAATAAATCTAATCTTATTTCAAGCTGAACAGTTGAATAGGAGATAAAACTTGTGGATATTAGTACTTGATGATTAAAACTAATATAATCTATGAAATAAAATTATTTTAAAGCTTATGATGTCAGAACATTATAGTTATAGTGATAACTCTAAACAAATGGCAAAATAATGAGATAAAAAGGCTTAATAATGATGTAATCATCACCAAACCTTGAACTACTGTTCAGCTCCAGTGGATCACATCAGTAAAAATTTACTAGAGCGTATCTGGTCACTAGGAAGAAGGATCTGTATTAAAAAAGGACCCCTCCTTCCTCTATTCCCCCCTCAGATGCAACAAAAGCAATAAATAAAAGGTAAATTTGGCTATTATTGAATATAAAAGTCTAATACTATTGAATACAAAAGTTTTATATTATAGTAATGACTATTTAATATTTGATTACATCAGATTTTTATTTTAATTTGTTAAATTCTCTTAAAATCTCTAAATCCACTTAAAAATAGTAAAATTTGTAATCTTTAGTATTTTGTATTGTAGGGAGAGTTTAAATAAGTTGTATTTACATTCTTAGGAATGAATGTATTCAAAAGTATTTGTTAAGTGATAAAACTAAGTCTTTTTCTCTTATTCTAATGGTTTTCTCTATCAGTTTTCCTAATTATTCTATTATTGATATATAGCTTTAATATTGTTAGTATTATTTTTATGAATTGTTATTGATTAATAAATAACAGTTTTTTACAAATTTATCAATTGTTGGTAATATTAATAAGTTGGCATAAATATATTAATTTATCTTATATTAATATATTTATTTTATTGTATTATTTCTATAATATAATTCATAATATTATAATCATTCTCACATCTTAATTATAATAAATCTTTACTCTAATAATTATTTTTAAATTTATTACTCATTAAAGCTAGGAATTTCATAATAAAATAAGTGAAATATTAGTAATTTTTGCTTATTGTTTCATAGTTAAACCTTACACTTTCTGGCAAGGCAAATTATTTCTACCATGCTTTTAGCTAGACTTGTAGTTCCATTTCTTGGCATTTTTGGCAAAACAAATCTCAATATTTCTGGAATCAAATTCTTTGGCATATCCAGATCTCCTTTGAACATCAAAACACCTCTAATAAACAATATTTGGTTAGATTCACCTTCTCAGTGAATGTTTTCCATTAATACAGTTTTGGATCATCCCTATTGTCAGGCTTAGTCTATGATGAGGCTAGTATTAATGTAGTTACAGCTTGAACTCTGAGTGTGACATGGTAATAAATGATAAAAAATAGTCTTAGAATTATTGTTGGGGCTTTAATATGAGTTTATAGTGGCAGTGAGCGCTTCTGAGAGCCCTGGGTGCACTACTCATCAAATGAATAGCTATCATAACCAATAAAATACTTAATATCTAAAGTATACCTGATTATTTTTCAATAGTATAGCTTTTTAAACAGTTTTACTATGTAGGAATTCAAGAGAAGGATGCTGATTCTTTTTTTGGAAGAGAAAAGGCCCCTTTTGCTCCTAAAGCTGGGAGGAAAGGGCCTCTGCACCTGTTCACATAGGAAGAGTAAGGAATATTCTCTTCCAAGGGCAGGATTGTGGTTCATATACAGGGTATACAGCCTGTATTGGGCTCCTATGTGTTTTTGAAAGCAAATCTGGGAATGTTTTAACATTAAAGGGTGAAAGCTTTCATGTGGGGACCTCATAGCCCTGTTCTGACATGGTGGTATTCCATAAAAATTATACCAGTTTCAATATTACCAAATAACTCAAGAAAAATAATTGCAGAATTATGGACAAATCCCAGAAAAACTCCAGAGAAGGGAAATATATTTCAGGATAAATTTGGGGATATAAAGAAGATTTGGAAATGTTGGAGATTGGAGAATAACTCTGAAGATAGGACATAAAATTAGGGAATAGAATTGTGGAATATCTCAAGACACAAAAAAAATAAAATTGTGCAATTTCGGAAAGGAACTGGGAATAAAATTGTGGAGCTTGGGAGGGATTATGGAAGATTTTTCCAAATAAAGCTGGAGATGGACATAGAATTGTGGAATTATACACTGATCCCAGAATAACTCCAGAGAGGAAAATGAAATGGTGCAATAATTTTATACATGGAAATAGCATTGCAGAATTTCAGGATAGGTGTAAAAGAATTTCAGAATGACTCTGGAGATGGAAAACAAATTTCAGAATAACTTTGGAAATGGAAAGAATATTGGGAAATTTCAGAAATTTAATAATGACTCTGGAGATGGAAATATGATTGTGAAATTACTGAAGAAGTGTGGAATGACTCTGGGTGATAAATTAAAACTTTGGAAAAATTATGGAGATAAAAATAGGATGGCAGAATAATTCTGGAGAATTCAATAGCTTTGTGGGATAAATTTGGAGATGAAATAAAGATTTTGGAATTATAGAAAATTACCAGAATAACTCTGGAGAAGCAAATTAAATTTCACAATAATTCCAGATATGGAAATAGGATTTTGGAATTACCAAAGAGGTAAGTTGTGAGCCTGTGAGGTATACATGAAATACCCATAAGGCCACAAATAGCTTTATATACAGCTGAGTTGGTCTTGAACAGACTTTTCAGTTTAAATTGAGATAAAAAATAACAAAAAATAAGAATAAATTTTGCTTGGATAGACAAAGTTATAATTATTATGTCGTTTTTGGATTCTACACCAAAAATAACCTAGGGTATGCCCATAGGGTGTTATACCCAAAGATGCTTATTTCTTAAGTTATTGGAAGATTTAAGAATCTCACAATACTAGCAAAACATTTTTAACATTTTTTTAAGATTGTTAAATCTAAGCTTAAATAAGCTTGGATTTAGAATTGCATAAGGTTTATGCAAACTTACCAAAATTTTAGTTAAAATTGAGGTGTTGTGTATATTTACTGAATTGGCTAAGGATTTGCCATACAGGATGTAGGTCCTGTGGGCTCAATTTAGAAGTGTTTAAGGCCATAGTACGGCTTTAAATAAATAAAAGGGCAAAATCCATGCAAAAAGGTTGGACAAAGGAAAAAGACCAAACAAAGCTGGGTACCAAACTTTTAGGATTTGAAAGAATTCAATTAAGGTTGTCCACCTGTATTGGAAGATTTTAAACCATATTTTAACTTTAAGATTAGACTTTGATCCAAACTTAAAGTTTAAACTGTTTTTATCCCAATTTGGACAGGAATTGCAAGCTGCCAAAGGGTAAATCCCAATGTGCAAGCTTGAAATTAAAATTTCAAGAACTGTCAAAGCTTAATTAAGCCTAAAACGCTTAAATAAACTTAAATCTTTAAAGTTACAAGCATTAAAGCTTTATCAGAAGTTAAGGTTTAGTGTTTATTGCTATTTTATGTGGAAAAATAGCAATAGCTTCAAAAATTCATTAAAAATCAAAATCTCAATGGATTTGATTGCAAACTTCACACAGATTAACATTCAATGTTATTTGTGTATACATTAAATCTTATGTATCTTTTATAAACTGGCTCTATTGGTAATTATCCTGGAAAGTTACTCTTTTAATTATACTTAGAGAAAATTAAGATTTCTTTGAAAATTGTTTAAAAATTGAGTTTAAGAGATTTTTTCTTCAAGCTTTTTTTTTAAGTTTTTCATGTGATGAACTTTACTATAAATAAACTTACTTTATATCAAGACTTAAAACAATTAACTTAAATGAGGATTAAAGCTACTTGGAGTTAAGAATAACACCTGTAGCTTTAAATTGGAATTAAAAATTAGTTACCTCAGGTTAGGAACCTCATTTTTAAGCATGTCGTTTCAGTTTTGACCTGCGCACACCCTCTATATTAATTGTTAATCATGAGAGTTGCTCTTCACACATAAAAAGAGTCTATTCATCACTGTTTTTGCCAATCAATTCAATCCAATCCAATCATATTAGACATTTAAAAAGGTAAAGGTTTACTACATATAACATCTTATTATTGAAGAAATTGTTAAGTTATTTTATTCTTTATTAATTTAAATTAAAAAATTGAGATCATAGAATTTAGATTATTGTTGTAGTAACAAATAATATATTTTATTTTATAAAGTTATTGTCTTTAAAATATCTTTCAAAATCCACAAATTCCTCTTAAAAAATCTTTAATCATATTCTTCCTTATAAAAAGTTGTTTTATATTTCAAAATATTGATTTTTGGCATGTTTTTAACTTATAATAATTATTTAATATAATAACTGTTGTATTTGACTGGTTGTATTAAATATATATTATAAGTAAGTTTTTCTCTAAAATTCTATAATTTTTTTATCTATTATCAGCTTCTTATATAGAATTTTCCTATAAGAATTATTAATGCACAGTTTGTGTTACAATTTCTTTTTATAAATAATATTTATATTGTTTACAAGTGGTTAAATATTTATATTTTCCATGTGTAATTGTCTCATTAAGAGCTTTACACTTATTATTGTTAGACCTGTCAGTGACTATAACAATAATAGAATAATTATAATTTATTATAATTATTAATATTTTATTATTATTATATTATATAATAATAATTAAATTTATTTTTTAGACATAATTTGTTTTTGGCAGTTATATTGAAATTGTGGCTATAATATTTTGTTCTATTATATTTTTCTACTTAGGGAAGTCATAGTACTCTTGATATTGTTACTATTATCAACAGTTTCATAGACAAACCATACATAAGTAATAATTACAGACATCAAAATACAATTGAAGAAGAACTCCAGAGAAGGAAATCAAATTTCAGAACTCTGGAAATAGGTAAATCAATCCAGTTAAAAGAAGGCCTAGGGTATGATAGAGAATTTTTCAGATATAGAAGACTTAAGCTTCAACCAGGAGAATTACAATTGAAGTAATAAATACCAATTTCTCTGCCTTATTGCCTCATCCATATGAAAATTGCAAAATTCATTGGAGGTAATCTAAATACAGCTGTTTACATTCATATTCAGCACAGCATAAGAACTGTATTTTATCCACCTCAATAAGATTAAAACATGTACGTTGATGCTATGCATGAAATTACAAATGATTTAAAAAGAGAAAATGTTTTCTTAGTAATCTTAATACATGTAAAATTTAATGGAAATGATACAATATCTGCATGAAATGACATAACAATTAAATCAAGCCACCAGCACAATTCTCTTGATATTGCATATGAAAGTTGGAATTAGTAACAAATAAAAATACAGGAGATTATAAATAAATGTTTTCCCCACCTTTGTTCAAATCTAATGGCAGCTCACTCAATAGCTAATTTGGTATTTTACCCACTTTCTCCAGCTTCAAGAAGAATTTCACCACCAAAATTCTCTCCCAGATATCATGTTACTAGAAGAAAGTTCAATTGTCAAAACATGTATTTTTGCAACTTTCTTGGCAAAAAATAAACTCTAACCTGCCAAATTATCTCAATGACATCACATGAATTTTATAAGAAAAAAGACCACCAGAAAAATCTCCTCAGCAAACACATTACTTCACCAAAACTACATGTCTCACCAGCTAAAACATCTAAATTATAACTTTTCTGAGTTGCCTGTTTTAAGAAGCTATATGAAGCCCCAAAAAGTAGAAAGAAAGGTCTTCTCTCCCTCATTTTTCCAAAAAAATGGAACAGGTTCCCACTATTGAGGATCTCAAACACCCCTGAAAAAGCAAGATATCTAGTGTAGTGATACTTTTTTCGTCATGAAAAGCTCAAAAGCTTAGTATTATCAAAGACTCGTAGTATAAAAATATTGAAAAGCTAAGTAGCCTTGCTCAGTAGCTTATTATTAGTTAAGAATATTAGCATAACCATAGTGATAAGCTCATTAGCCTTTCTCAGGAGCTTAGTAGTTTAAAAGAAAGAATTAGGTATATAAACATATCATCAAAAAAATATTGAAAAATTATTATTAGTACTCATATCAAAAGAATAAAACGCAAAAAAATAACATTTAATTTGTCTTATCAAAATAAAATTAAATTGTAGTCTTTATTTTATCATAAATTATAGTATTACATTGGAGTTTTGACTATAGAGTTATTAATAGGTCTGACTTAGAGACTACTGATAAGTCTTCTCTATATGTTAAAGCAACAAATTATATTTCATTTTGTGATTCTCCATAGGTCAAAGATTCAGTATTACTCACAAGGGAAGCTAATACACCTTAGCACCCATGGTTATTGGAAAATTCTGAAATTCAAAACATACTTACCAAGAATTTCCCCCTCAAGGTACTGCATTATTTCATCCCACACCAAAAAGAATTCCCAAATATGGTGTCCCAACAGTGGCCTTTTTCAACAATAAATAATTAGTAGCCAATTATAAAAAAATATTCAAATCTTATCCATAGAAAAGACCCTTTACCAATCAGGAAGCCTCATAAGCCTATAAATTTATTTTGCAATTAGAGAACCCAAGAAATTTTAAATCATAATCATCATCAAGTTCTTCAAAAAAATCATTTCATTATTATTAACCAAAAAGAGTAGAAAAAACACCTGGAGAAGGATCACATATAGATTATATTATACTAGTTGGTACACCCACAACCAAGAAGAAAAATCATAAGATAGTTACAGATTATTTTCAAAAAATACACAAGGAATATTTGAAATTAAAAAGAAAAGTGGACAACAAAAAAACAAAAAAGAAGATATAAATATTAGTTCAGAATCATTGTCAAGGAAACCACATAATCCTGATGAATCTAAAGAAGAAACTATAAATGAAGAGACCATGCAAGGACAAGCAGATATGTCTGATGTGGAAACACTTCAACCAAAAAAGTTGGAAATGCAACAATAATTAATGTAGCTCCTCAAAAAATAATGAAAAAGAAAATAGCAAAGTCTTACTGCAGAAAACAGCACAAAGAAGAAACTAAAACCATGCCAAGAATTAGCAGAAAAAAAGGATCACCATCACCATTTTCAAGGCCTATGGCCTGATTAATCCATTTAATTCACAGAGACCAAATACTCTTCTAAAGAGGGGCTATATTCATGCACACGCTTCAAACCCATTACAACAGAAAGTTCCTAGAAATAGCACACCCACTCTTAATAGTAGAAAAAAGGACTATGGCTTATGGGATTATGCAAATGAAGTAGAAATATTAATCAAAATAGTGGGAAATATAGCAGAAATTGAAGGAGAAAGTGCAAGGGATATAGCAAGACAGATATCCTTTTGGACAAAAGACCAAGAAATTAGCTACCATATTGAAGGAATGCCCACATATGATACTGGGGATTGAGAGCAGGTAAAATTGGATATTGAGAGAAGATGGGGACAGTATCACATAAAAGAAGATAAAATATTTCCTAAATAACTAAATTATTTGCAAATATTCAACAAGAATGAGGAATGAGAAATATGACTCAATATAAAAATCTCATTGGGGAATATAAATTCATCATTAGTTATGTCAAAAAGTATCAATATATACAAAGAGATATTAATCAAATTCCAGGAATTTTTGCTAGTCTTTCTGCAAGTGTTCAAGAGCCTATTTTTAAATAAATGATAGAATATTAGGCCATGGTGCAAGAATTGAATTGTGGTTTTATCATTCCAGGCTTGAAACTCTTAAAGCTATATATTGAACAGGAATTAGAAGCTAAATTTTTAATAAAACAGAAGGGACTTTCATGATAAAATTAACAAGAAAAGAAAGCTAGGGTTTGAAATGAAAGGTGCAAAGAAGTCTTGCAGAAAATGAGAGATCTTACCCAAACAATCAAAAACCCTTTCCCAAAAGTACATCAATCAAAGGATACTGGGAAGGGATCAGTTAAAGCAGTATTTAATAAGCTCAAAAACGTTTTAGAATTGGTTTAATCCCCAAATAAAATCTAAAAAGCAATATTCAAGATTGGAAAGCTACACAAACCTCACAGCCATTCAGGACAAGATATCTTTTACCACCCATGTATTCAAGTTATCAACCATATGTTGCAGCTCAAATGGCTCCAAGACAGCCACTAAAGTGTTATTACTTGTAGAAGAAGTTCATTATGAAATAAGATGTAATCATCTCACAAGAGACTTGGATAAAAAAATTGTATTGAAGAATGGAGGAAAATATATTTTTTCAAATTTTCAGAGTACCCAAAGAAGGCCCTACATTTTAAAATGAATTGGTTAGACAGTTTGCCAAAGAACAGGAGTAATACACCAAAAAGATGATATAGAAATCCAATCCGCCTCCAAAACAGCAATAAGAAACAGTACTCAAGGATCACAACGATGAGAAGGAAGCAGCTATAGCTCAAATAGAAGAATGGTGAAACTGGAAACATCCTCAAATATCCCCAGCAAATGAAAATCTTCAAATCAATGTTAGTTTTAGGAAGACAAGACAGAGAGCTGAAGGACAGGAAAGTCCAAGCCAAACTCATCAAAAAGATAAGAATTAAAGATAAAAATCTCTTCAAAATAATATACCAGGTTCTTATCATGTGGAAGATGAGGAATAAGGGGGAACAAGAGCTTTAGTTACCACAAAATACAAGATACCCCAAGACAGAAAGAGATGGGATAGTTAAAATTTTTAAAATATTTCTAAGCACAGGAATAAGGAGATACCAAAACATTATTCACAAAATATGGAATTGAAGAACAGAGTAAAATCTACAGTCAATAACCCCAAACCAATAACCAAACATGTGACGAAGTAAATACTTTAGCAAAAGATAAATCTTACTATTGAAAAAATATTATCAATATCACCAACCTTTATTGAAATATTACAAACCTTAACTACCAAATAAAAAGATGTGATAAAATAAGTCAATGTGTCAAATATTCAAGAAAGACTACTTTCATTACAGCTAAGGGACTATGATACACCAAGATTGAATTGTTCATGCCCATTTGGATTTATGGAAGTACTTATTGGAAGAGAAGAGTATCCTATATTTGAATTGGTCAATACTGGATCGGAAATGAACATAATACCGGAGGAAATTAAAATTAAAGTCTCACTTACAGATAGAAAACTCAATATGAATCTCAGAGAAATGGGTGGACATAAAACATCTTTGGTTGGAATCTCAGAGCTTACACAAATTACTATGATAACAGGAGAAGAAAATGAAATTAACTTATTCATAGCAAAAGGAGCTGTATAAACCATACTTGGAAGACCATTCTTAGCAGACAATAATGTTAAATTGGAATTTTCAAACAAAAAAAGGTAAATATTTAGTTATCAAGAGGAAGATGGAAAAATATTACTTTTACCAATATGTAATCCTCAAGCTATAGGCTGGAAAATCCCTTCACCAAGATTTATGAACCTTTTTTTTCTTAAGAAATGGGGAAGTGGAAAATAGATCAAGAAGAATAATACAAAAGAAGAGAAACAGAGGAAACAGGAGGTCAATCTTCAACAAGAGTTAAAAAAATATTCCTTGGACCAAGAAAAATACCCTTGTCAGCTATTTTTGATGAAAAACATGAATTGAATTTTATATCTCAAAAATATTCATAAAAGCAGACTTAAACATTAGTGCTTGAACATAAAAATCAACAGATAACTCTTTGAATCCAATTGTTCAAATTAAAAATCTTTAACTTGTGGTAATAAAGAAAAAATGTACATGGACTTCTTAGTATTTGAAAATTTCAATAGTATAATAGCTGAAGAAAGGTCTAGCATATCATCTTACTCCAAAGAAAGTGTTCCCCCTGCATCTGATAGAAAATTTGAAGGAAAGGTGCTAGAAGATATACAGCAGGTAGAAGATAGTGAAGCAATAGAAAAAATCAAAGAGAAGCTGAAGAAGATGAGAAGAAATCTTGACATGGCCATACAGGACCCAGAGAAGTTCCTATCACTTGATTTAAGCAGTATAAATAAATCAGATGGAGAAGAAAGCCCACAGAAGAAATTTAAAATGGATCTGAAGGAACCTGAATAAAATTACTCAGGAATTGCAAAAGATTATTTCAATGTATTCCAAGAAGAGACCAGGTACATTAGTGATATTGAAAAAGAGTTAATTAATCAAGAGCCAAAATATGACACAATCAAGACATTGGAAAGAAGAAAATTTGAAGCATTGGAAAATGAAAGTTCCAGAATTACTGACGACCAGATTTCTCAACTTCAGGATAGATATATTAGAACAAGGATTAAACAAAGAATGAAAAAAGTGCTAGAAGAAGGAAAATTGGTATGATCAGAAGACAACCTGATTTTATATCAAAAAAATGATGGAAATTTGAAAGGTAAATTTAGTAAAGGAAGAATATTTGAAGACCTCAAGGAAGGAAGGTTATCAGAAAATACACAAAGGATATCTGGAATTACCATTCTAGAACCCAATCTGCAAAATGAAATTAGTTATGAATTTATTCATGCCTAGGAACAATTATGCTGTTTTTCCAATATCTAACCTTAAAACACAACTGATTCATTTTATAAAAATGAAGAAATGTCATTCAGATTGACAAATGACATAAATCCGGACATATTGCCGAATGAGGAAGAGGAAGATTATGTAATACTTCCAATGATAATATTTGAAGAGCTATATCAATATGAGATACAACAACCACCAACTCAAAGACAGCATATTTTAGAACTACCCCGATGAAATCTTACAAATTTTGACTTCTTGGAATCACTAACCACTACTGGAATCAAAGGAAATATAAGAAATAATTAATAGAAGAAGCATTATGGATATTATTAAATGACAATAGAAGGACTTTATTAATCATTTTTATGGGCTCAAAAGGATCTGAGTCTAGATTCTTTGGCAAGCTTAGAAGGAACTCTTTGGTGGTGTGATTTTGGATATATGTTTATCAATGATGTCAAAGGTTTTGTTTCAGAATTTAAAGGCAATAAACAAAGAGGAAAATGAAACAAGATATTTTGAGAGATATTCTCTTTCAGTAATTCACAACAGAAGATTGTGGAGATGTCAATACTATATCAAGCAATCCATTTTCAATCACCAATCCAAAAAAAGTAAAATAATAAAATAATAAAACTAATTTGAAACAAAGCTTTTCTTATCTGTATTAGTATAAGGGCAGTGACCTCCTTCCTTATCAAAGAGGAATTTCAATTTATTCCAACTTTTTTTTCAAGACCCTTATTACTCAAGGTAAGTGAACTCCTGCCTTATCAAAGAGGGATTTTAATTTATTCAAATTACTTGATTCAAAGAATCTTTCATCTAAAACATTCTCAACTTTCAGTTGCAATGACTTCTTAAAGAGAAATCATCCCTTTATCTTAACTCTCAATAATGTCACAAAATTTCAAAAAAGGACCTAGAAAGCCATGGAGGGAAAAGCTTCACCTCAAAATGAATGGGAAGAGAATTCTGGTTGGGATGAAAAAGGATGGACAGCTTTAAACTACAAAATTGAAGAAATTGAAGAATAATTCAATTACATGGGAAAACAAATTGATTAACAAGGAGAAGATTTATTTAAAATATGGGATACATATCTTGGTCTTTAAGAGTTGTTCAATTTCTCATAAATAATTCAAAATCTTAAATAATCTCAATATTAGAAAGAGCTTGTGGGATTTTATCTCTCAAGATTGAAATTTTTAGAATTACTTACATATCAGGGTATCATAAGGATTTAGGAAACATTTATTGGGGAGAGGATAAATCAAAATATGCAGAATGAAGAAGAAAAATACATTTTGGGTATTTGGAAGATTCAAGAGGGCTTTTGTTGGACCTATTGGGAATAGAAGAAGGAAGAATTCTGTGGAAGTGTGGAAAGTATTTTGTAGAAAATGCCAATTGGGATATTTTATGGAAAGATGTTTTCGGAAACAGTACCATCAGTTTCAAGGTTCAAAATTATGATTTCAATAAGAAAGATTTAAATATTATTTGGGAACACTTATTTATTAAGAAGAATTCAAGAATAAAAAAGGAAATTCACAGCAAAAATTAAGAAAAAGCTCATGAAAATAATTTAGACAAATATGACTAAAAATTCAAAAAAACAATTTGGCTCATGTTATGAGTTCTCAATTTAACACCAAAAGAATCATAAAAATTTATTCAAAAATTAGGATATCTATTAGTATTAAAGAAAATAATTCAAATTAAAAATTCTCAAGATTTATTCAAAATGTAAAACTATCATGATTTTATTTTAATATACAAAACAGGGGTGGTTATCTGTTCTTATTCCACCTCAAATCAAAAAAAAATGGCAAATGCTTTGAGAATTGTGGGCCCAGTTACCTCAATAAATTCCTTAAAAAAAGAAGAAATAAAAAAAATAACATTGGAGGATAATAAGAAGATTTTCTATTAATTCAAACTCACATTGATTACTAAATGGATCTTACCAGCCTCAACCAGATTATAAAATCAAAGGTCCTCTTATTACTAGTGCTCAAAAAATAAGTATTCAATTCATCATTATTCTCATCAAAATAATGAAAAATTATTGCTTTTCTTGAAAAAGGACCAGTTTATTATTTTTCCAAAAGTGGAAACATATTTTCATCAAAATTCCAATATAAAACCATTGAAAAAAACACCACCAAAATATTCTGCCAAGACAAAACTAACACAAAAATTAATAAAAAAAGAGAGAAGTGAAGTTCATCCTTAAGATAAAATTATCAATAAATTTCTGGGAATTAATATAAAAAAACATGCACAATTGGATATCATTATGACAGCTTGTTTTTTGAGTACCTAAAGAATATTTTCTGTTGATATAATTTGGCTTCCTTTTTTTCACAGGTTTGGGATAGGTTTTCTGAGGAAACGCAGGAGTCTTGGGAGAAATTGGGATGGTTCTGGAGGGAGAATCCAGCTCTCTTCCTTCATCAAGATTTTGTTTATGGGAAGAATCTGGAGGTGGAATATTGAAGGGGGAAGAATCCACTTCAATAAATCCAATTGAAGTATCTTCCAATGTTATGGAAACAGGGAATTTAAACTCACTATAAAAAGAAAATTTTGGAGATTAAGGTCCAAATAATGTTGGGGATTCAAACTTACTATGAGGTGAAGACGAATCAAGACTGGAATTAAAGACAGGTGATAAATCAGAATATTTTACAGCTATAGGCCTATTAGGAAGTGAATTCAAAGAAGATGAGCTATCAGAACTAATCAATGAAACAGACCCCTCAATAAATAATGCAGGTGAAGAATCATTTTCACAATTTTCTAATGAGTTGTCATTGTTGCATGGCTCAAGAGCAGGAGGAGACTTTTGTGAAATATATTCTGAGGAGAATTAATTGCCATCAATTCGGTTTAATGCAGGGGGAGATTGAAAATAGGATGGATCATGCCAATCTGAAGGATTATCAAAAGAAGCTGTAAATTCCGAAGCAGGGTGTGATGGAAAATAGGATGGTACATTCAAATCTGCAGCAGTATCAAAAGGTGTTGTAGATTTGAAAGCAGGGGGAAGGGGAAATAGGATGGACTATGAAAATCTGGGTGAGTATCAAGAGGTGTGGTGGATTTTCAAGCAAGAGGAGAATCAGAAAATGTAGCAGCAGGAAAGTGTTTCTCAATCCAATCATCAATTAAGGAAGCAGAAGTATCATTAAAGAGGGTTGAAGATGAAGAATTTATTTGTTTAGTAACCAACACTTGAAAAACTCTTGATAATAAAAGGAGAATAATAATGAAGGGAGCAAATCACTTATATATCAAAGTGATATTCAACAGTAGCTTCAAGAATAAAACACCAAGCTTAAGAAAATGAAGATAATTCAATTAAATTAAGAAAATATTACTGGAAATTTTGATTTATACAATATCTACAAGCCCAGAGCTCTTAAAATGATGATATAAGTTTCATCCACTAATTCCCATATTAAAAGCCACAGAAAAACTGATATAATACTTTTACCAACAGAAAGAATGAAGCCAAAATTAGTGGAACAGCATTAAAAAATTGTATATCCTTTTCAGAAGATCTAATACAGCAAAAATAAATAAAAAACAGGGCAAAATGAATAAAGTATTCTCATAAAATGTAGATACATAGGATAATCTCAATATTAAAATGGAATAAAGACAATTAGCCACAAAAGAAAAGAAAAAAACAACATTTTTACTCTGTGTAACAACTTAAGGCCCAAACAAGTTGGGTTTAGAAAGTCATTCACAGGCAGGCATCCATCCAGAATTTGGGTTTGTACTTCTCAAATAAAAATAAAGGTTCAGAACCCTCAATCACATCAAGATTCTAAAAATCAATTATATATTACAGAATCAAGGAACACAACAATACCAAGCTGGCTCAAGGCTCAGAATATGCTACCCAGCCTGGGTACCCTATTCTCAAAGCTGAAAGGTCCAGAAGCAGTATTACTTCCAGAGGGGGTAATTGAACGTATTTCAAAGGTGGAACTGGAAAGTGAATTTGATTCACTAACCACTACACACAGTGGGAAGTCAGCTGAAGCTGCAGCTGCAGCGTGGCACCAACCCCTAAGCCTGTATGGACCTGTGCCTGAGGGGGCCATCTCACCCAGCAGCTGATGCTACCTAAAGAATCTCTAATTTATCAACTTTTAATCTATTGTACCTCAGAAATTCTGCCTGATACTACTCATCATGTAATCAATTCAGCTATTCAACTCAGGGGTTTGACTAGCCATCATTTTGTAATAAGTCACCTATTTGACTCAGTGGGTTGTCTGATGCCTTTTCTAGCCCATTGAAACATTCCTTTTCACTTTCTCTTATCTCTATAAAAAAACATCCTTCAACTCAATCTCAAAACCAATCTGGCTGGACATTACACATATGCCATTCAAGCTTTTATTTGACTATGTGATATTTTTTTCCTGGTATATCCATATTGAAATTCAAGCTTGAATCTCTGTCTCTCTAATTTAGCTCTACTTCTCCTTTTCATAGATGAGCTATGGTTATGATTTAGAATACACTAAAAGGAAAAATTTCCAAAATAACAAGATAGAAGATGTGAAGAGCCCCCTTGCCACTAGGGAAAAACAGCTTTACATATTGCTTCAGAATATTGAAGAATTAGAAGTGAAGGTTTGAAGTAAACATTTTTTCAACAATTCAATAAATTCTGAAGCCATTCCCAGAGCTACAAAGGATATTCATCAACCTCATAAAAAAGAAAAGGAAAAAATTAACAGAAAAAAAATGTACCTCAACCAATCATCATCAACAAAAGCCAACTCTAACGACCACATCTCCCAAATGCAGTCCTAATAATTCGCTCATGAGCAAAGTACAAGAAAATTTTGAACACAAAAAATTAAGTTTTTTGATTCATTTATTGAAAAAAATTCTTTCTAAAAAAAATTCTTTGTGTGAAAAGCAATTTATGTGTATATTGGAATGTTGTGAGGTATGACCAAAAAAAAAATGTTCCCCTTTAACCCAATTTTTCTCTTTTGAAGGAATTCTATGATCAATTTTCAATAAATGAAGAAATTTTAGAGGCTTCAAACACTACCTCAAATTTCAGCCTTATTAATTGGACTGAGGTCCAAAATCTATGTGATGCCTGTGCAAGATGTAAAGAAATAGGAAAGAATATAGTTAACTTGCAAGAGCTCTATATTTTATACAGTCATTCAATTTCAGATAAAGTTTGTATTTGCATCTGAGGGCTGGACCTTGAAGAAGCCCCTTATTCTTTATATAACAAAGCATGTCAACTCATTGCAATAACAAGTTTCTGTCAAATTTCCAGTAGTGGTACCTATCAATACATGTGGGCTAGCTTCTAATTCCTCAATGATACTTTATTTATTTGCTCCACATACAATGTCAGCCGGTGACTCAAAACCAGAGCACAAGCATGACAGCCAAATACCATAAACCAATAGTAAAGCCAAGATGCCACCAAGACATGGAGCTGAGCCAAATCAACTCAAAAGGTATCAAAAAAAGAGGAAAATAACCTCTTTCTAAATATACAAGTCCCATCATCATAGGACAAAGAATAACAAAGTTATTCCTGCTCAAAGCTATTGCTGAGCATAAACCTTAATTTTCACCTCTCATTTGAAATCTAGAGGAAGAAGCTTAGGCCCATCAAATGGGTATTCAAATTGAAGATTTAAGTCAGGGTTATCCAATGGTACTAGCCAAACTGAGCTAGCACCGGAATTACAGAAGTTATGACCAAAATAAGGTCAAAAAAGGGTGATTAAAATATTCACCTCTGATCTAACTTCTACAGTTTTAGTGTGAGATACCTAAAGTGGTGTCTTTTTGAAAAGAGGAAAATAAGGGCTATCTAATGGTGCCATCCATTTCCCCATATCTTATCAAGAACAAAAGATATGGAGAAAACAAGTTCCATACAGTTTTTGGACAGATCATAAATGTGTACAAGAAAACGTGTTCATGGCATAACTTTGCCATATTTAACAAGAACCATACCAAATGAGGTACCATTGTGTATATCACATCCAGGGCTACACAATGAACCAAGTTTGAGCTCAATATCTCAAAAATGGATAAAGGTATAGCAGTTTTAAGGTTAAAATCCCACAGTTTGGCCAATACAGCGTTACAGTGGGATACTATCCCATAAGTATGATTATGATGTGTCAAACAGACAAATAATCTTGGTTATACTTCAATACCTCATAGTTAAGTCAAATACAGAGGTCCATACAGGTTCTGTACAGCTTCTGATGCGTCAGAAGCACCATAACACACCTGTAAACTCCATTGGTGATAGTTTTCACCCTGTATAGGGTAAAAATAACTACTTGTGGTTCTTAAACCACATTTCCACCCAGTAATAGTCTGTATTGAGTGTATAGAACCACAAACTAGCCCACAGCAGTGAGAATTTTCACTCTGTGGTTGTTTGCAGAGGTAAACCA
This sequence comes from Austropuccinia psidii, assembly GCA_023105745.1. Taxonomy (NCBI): domain Eukaryota; kingdom Fungi; phylum Basidiomycota; class Pucciniomycetes; order Pucciniales; family Sphaerophragmiaceae; genus Austropuccinia; species Austropuccinia psidii. The sequence continues at coordinate 40,021,904 of JALGQZ010000003.1, forward strand.
CCTCCCACTACCCCAGAACAAGATAAAAGGACGCTTTTCCTCACCAGGAAGCTACTACAGCATCCTGTTATTAATATTCTTATGTGTTATAGCTTCTTGCAAGAAATGGTACCCTTAGAATTTAACAGGTTATAATTATATGCTGTAATTATTGTAGGGTTTGTTGTTGTAAGCCAACAGGCAAACCCTGCACCCAGGGCTATCAGCAGTACTCACCATCACTAAATTATTTGAGTATAGCCCTTTTACTCATATTCTCACTTTAATATCATCATTATTTTTGTGTCACACTCAGAGTTATAGCTTTTATTATCACTTTGAAACTATATCATAGAGTCACCCTGATATACAATCACTATTTTAACTATCTCATGGGGTAAAAATACAAAAAAAGACTTAGGAAGGCAAAAATAATAACCATGAGGAAAAGAAAGTAGCTCAAAGGGTAAGCAGTTTTTCTTTCTCACTTCACTGAGAAATATGCTGACCGAAGATTATTGGTATTTCTTAATAGCTCAATGCCCAATGATGCCATTTTGCTTTAGCCAGAAAATATACAATAAGATATCTGAAGGTCTTGGAAGACATAAACTCTCACATCAATGATAAATAAAGCCCAAAATATGGTGTTTACCTTGTGAAAACACTAGGTTATTGATCCCAAAGTGCTAGCATCTTTTTTTCAAGAACTTGGATAAAATAATTACTCAAGCTTCACCAGTAAGAAGCCAAATACCCTAGAAAAGAGTTTTAAACCACCCCAAAGTCCCAATCCCCTCCAAATTTTTCAAAACACCATAAAGACTTCCCCTTTATTTTAATGATATTGAGTTGTTCAACAATTTTTATCATTCAGAAAGTTTTTTTTCAGAAAACAAAAAAAAGCTTTGCTTTTATCCCAGCTAAAAAGAATCAATACATACAGAATCTTCATCATCCTGATGAACAACTTGTAGATGTATCATTAAATGAAAAGTATTGGGAGGAACAACCGAGAAGTATAACTTGTCCCATGAGTTCGCTCAAAGCTCTTATGATTATGAAGACATCAATGAAGATTGTTATTCCATTTATTGAAGTCTTATTGATTTTCAATATATCAAAGTGGAGTTTGAAAACACGAGGCTCAATATAGATTTCCCAAGCTCAGACAACAATATAAGCGATTACAATGATGAGAATATGGAAGATGTTCTTGAGCCAACATGAAGTATGGGTAATAAAATTTACCTAAGAAAAGAAATTGCCTCCAGGTTGTGGCAGTGATAAGCTTAAATCTCGTTTTCTTATGTATATATTTATTAGAAACACATGTGCTTTTATTTATTTTATTCTAATCAGGATCACAGGTCGTTATAGATTGCTGTTGGTTTTCTGGTTTTCTTATTTGATTTAAATGATTTTTTTATTTATTTTTAAAATGTATTCCCAAACCACTTTCAGATTCTGGAATGAAAATGCTTGTGTTTTCTTATGCTTGAATAGTACTTTTCTTAGGAAAGTTTGTCATTTTCCATTTTGGAAGAACCACGCTGAAATAAAAATAATGATTTTTGAACAATATTTTGGTATTGTATTTTTACATCAAAACAATATTCACATAGTTTATTTGGTTTATATTTGGATTCAAATTTACATTGGCATAAAAAAAACATTTGAAAAACTATAATGCCTTAAAAATAGTTTTGAAAATGCAGGTTGGACTAAAAAACTATTTCAAGAGGGTTTATTGTCACAAAATGCATCTTAAAAACCTATCTGTAAAAAAATATTTATAATGTATTTTTCCACAAGAATACATGTTATAATGCATTTTTCCATAATAATACATTCTCAATTTAAAATATGTTTTACAAATTTATTTTCCATTGAAATACTTTTTACGATGTATTTTTGTTGATAAAATAGAGTTTACAATGAATTTCCACTTAAAAATACATTTTACAATTTATTTTTGTTTGGAAATAGATTTTGAAGGTATCTTTCAAAGAATACAATTTAAAAGGTATTTTTACTTCAAAATGCATTTTATAATGTATTTTTCTTTAACAAAATACATTTTACAATTCATTTTTGCTTAAAAATGAATTTTATAATGTACTTTTCTTTAACAAAATACATTTTTCAATTCATTTTTTCTCAAAAATGAATTTTACAATGGATTTTCGTTTATGAAATACGTTTTAAAATTTATTTTTTTGGAATTGAAGAAATAAATTTCACAATTATTTTTACATAAAAATACATTTTTTAAAAGGTATCTCTACTTAGAAATACATTTGAAGAGGTATTTTTACTTAGAAATTTATTTTAAAATGAATTTCCGTCTAAAAAATATTTTTTAAAATATATTCTTGTTTGAAAAACACATTTTAAAAGATATTTTTACTTAAAAATGCATTTTAGGATGTATTTTCACTTAAAAATACATTTTACAATGTATTTTCACTCAAAAGGACTTTTTCCATTTATTTTCACTCAAAAATACTTTTTAAAATGTCTTTCGACTTAAAAATATGGTCTTGAATGCATTCTCCCTTAAAGAGACATTTTTCAATGTATTTTCCCATAAAAATACATTTTATAGATTTCAAATAAATATTTTCCTTTCAAAATACACTTTGCAATGTATTTTCCTTTGAATGGATGTTGAAAAATATTTTTGTATAAAATATATGTTTGGATATTATTATGAATAAAACTAAGTTTCCCAAACTGTTTTGGCAGGAAATTGTTTTTTAAAATTTATTTTTTATTAAAATTACATCTGCCAATATATTTTGAAATAAAAAGGTATTTGAAAAAAGTATGTTCGGCTCAAATATAAAATACACAAATCATTATAGCTTAACAATAACTTAACCAAACTAATTTGTCTTCAAAATACTTTTTCAATATTTTTTGTCTTAAATATACATCTTCGAGTTTTTTTATAAAAAAAAACATAATTTTCAATACATTTTGCTGAAAAAAGCATATTCATTTTCAATGAAAATGTATCTTTTATAGTTTATGAATACTTTCTTACTTTGATTCTGTTCTTTATCAAAAAAACATTGGATTGTGCCATTAGAAATGGATTTCAGCCCATAGAAATTCTTCTTATTAATTTATACAAACAAGCATAAATATAATTGAAAAAACACATAAATTGAAAATGAAAAAGAATCTAAAAAATAGTTAATTTGGGAGTTGGACCTGATTCATAATCCTTAAGAACATGCACCATTATGGCCGGATTCTTCTGACAAAAACTATATGCTTGGAGATTGCAATACATACAAATTCCAGATACATTTTCTGCTTTCCCAAGTAAATTACTGAAGCTCTTTAAAAATGAAAAATTGATAACCTTTTCAAAATAGGATACAGTGTATTGGACACATTATGTATTTTTTCATGGTTTTTAAATCTAGAAAAACATAAGTGTTATTGGTTGAATTAACTTTGGGAATGTGAGCTACATCACCATAAAATACATCTGTGTGAGTGTTGTCATATTGAATAATTTTTTTTCCTTATTCAATACTTTGAAAATGCTGGGTCCTTTGCCTCACTCAAATTATCGTAATTCCTTTCCATAATTAAGGAAAATATTTCCCCCCTTGGGACGTGGTAAGTTGCTATAATCACACATTTCAGAGGATTTGTTTTTCAAGAAGCCTAGAAGCTGAAGGTATACAGACTAATAAAGCTGTAAATACAATTCAGGATCTTTGCATTTGAGCTTTTTTGGATGCAGAGGTGTTGTGGTGAAGAGAGGTTGCCGCCGATATTGTATGCATAAAAAGCCAAAATAAAAGCAGTTAGTTCGCCTTTTAATTAAACACTTACAAAAATTTCAATTGCTTTGCAATCTCTGAAGAAATCCATTTAACCTTTCACCCGAGCTTTTATAGATGCCCCTCAAGGAACCCCACCATGAAAGTTGTCCTTTTACATGAAGTGCATGGTGATGGTTGGGATTTGTCTAGAAATTTGCAAATAGTTTCTGTGATGTTGTAAGATATTTTCATACTTTCTAAAAAATACTCTATCGTCTTTGGTTATTGAATGTGAGTTCAGTATATTTATAAAATCAACCGGTGAGAAAAGGTTGTCAAGTAAGAGCACATTATATTTTGAGGATGATTGAGTTTTTTCAAGGTTTCCATGCAAAACATCAAGGGAGATAAATGATAAATAAATTGTAAATTATTAATTTGATTCACTGGCTTCTAATTTTCCCTCTTCGGTTTTCCCCACCTGAAGTTGTATTCTTGTCACACCAGTAGGTACAACAACATCCTTTAACAATACCTTCAGCCTATTTACATTGCTGGAAGATAAGCCATTGATTTTTTGAGTAAATTCTTCAACCTCAATTAAATTTTCAGGTGTTGGGGTTTCGATCAGAATTATTTTCATATTTTTGTTCCAAACTCCACTTCCATTAATAAATGCAGTGATGGTGAAGGATCTCTTGAAAACACAAGTGGATAATTCTGAGAGAAACATGATTGCCTGGCCCCAGTAAGGGAGATGGTTAAATTCAGACTAACTAATTCTATTTTTCTGTAAAATTTGACCAAATTCAAGTTGAAGTTTTGCTTGTTTGAAGGCATGTGATTAGTCCTTAACAGTTCATAATTTACATATCTCTCCAATTTCTAAGTGTTGAATGTTGTATTTTGTGCACTTGAACCAGGTGCAAAAGAAAGTCTCTGAGTGAGAGAAATACCCAGCTATCTTGTGTGTGGAAACAATTTCACCTATTAACCAGCCAAGCTTGGTCATTATCTTTTGGCCCTCTGGATGTTTTGGAGTTGTGGTGTTGATTCCACAGTTGAGTTTGACAAATTCATCAGCAAATTCACACAAAATGTTGCTAATTTTAATCCTTTTGGGCTGTTTGGGGGCAGGAAAAATATGCAATATAAACGTATATTCCATCTTACATTGCATTTTGGCTGGAATAATCAAGTTCAATGCTAGAAATCCAAGAGAAACTTTCTTTCCTACCTGTTTATTTCAGCGTTGCTTTAACCAATCTACAAAGCTAAAGGCTAATGGCGTTGCTAAATCTTGAGACCTTGGAGATTTTGGATAAATCTCATTCCATGCCTTTGACTTCTGATAATATGAGATTGGAGCTTTTTGAGAGTTTATTTGTTTCTTCCATAGCTCAATTGCATCTTAAACCTGTGGTACAAACCACTTGAGCCAACAAGAAAGGTTTTGATGATTATAGATTGAGTGTGGCTTTTTGATTAGTAAGAAAGTGGAAGGATTGAGGATTATGTTTGGATAATATTTGTATTTTAGGAAAGGGATTAATAGTTGGAAAAATGAACTAGGATTAACTACAGAGAGGCGCTTGAGGAAATCCCTGGTAACCACAATTGGAAGAAACTATTTCAAGGTCATAGAGGCAATAGCACTTTGGGAAGCAAATGTGTTTCTCAAGTTAAGGATTAAAATTTAGTTACTTGACAATATTCTGCACATCTTTAGCAAGATTCAAAGTAACATTTTGGCTATTTATTTTGTCTTTACATACTTTAACAAGCTGTAGGATATACTCTATTGCAAGTTGACACTTTCAAAGACCAACACCACCAACTAATTGAAGCCATGCAATAACAAACAATAAGATTTCTGCATTAAATTAACGGTAATATTAGTTTTGTAGAATTTTTGAATTTAAAAAAATTATGTTAATTACTAACGAATAAGTCCTGTGGAAATATTTATATTGTTTTTTTCAGATTTGTTACTTGCAGAAAACCCAAATGATTATTTCAAAGCCTTTTCAAAGCTATGTTCTGATAATTTGGGTTTTGAAGCAAGTTCTTTAATGCTATTATTTACATGTGAGGGTCTATCCCAATGTTTTTTGCAAGTTCTTTTAAAAGCAAGAATTCCTTGATATTGTTGGCTGGCTTCATTGGGAAAATGAAATTTTTGGCAGTAAAGACAGTTGCAAACTTCAATTATTTAATGGTTAAAATAGAATAAAAAAGACAAATGGAGAACAGAAGTTAAAATATAAGATAAAAAAATGAAAGGAGTGGTTTGGGTCAGGTGAAGCCAAATCATACTAGAATGTAAAGCTACGGCTTACACCTTGGTTCACAATAGGGGTTGGTGCAACACTGCAGCTGCAGAGTCAGCTGCTTTTCCCACTGTGTACACTAATTCAACTGATAGAATCAGTTTCACACCAAAAACCCATTCAAAAAAATTCAAAATTTGCTCCAAATAGCTTTTTGTCAGCCTGTGACTCAAAACCTTAGCACAAGCATGACAGCCAAATACCATAAACCAATAGTAAAGCCAAGATACCACCAAGAGATGGAGCTGATGAAAACCAGCTCAAAAGATATCAAAAGAAAGAGGAAACTCATCCATTTCAAAATATACAACTCCCACCATCATAGGACAAGGAATCACAAAGTTATTCCTGGTCAAAGTTGTTGATGAGCATAAACCTTATTTTTCACCTCTCATCTGGAATCCAGAGGAAAAGGCTTAACCCCATCAAATGGGTATTAAAAATGAAGCTCTAAGGAATTGCTATCCAATGGTACTAAGAAAATTGAGCTAGCATCAGAACTACTGAAGTTATGACCAAAATAAGGTCAAATAAGGGGGAAAACATATTCACCTCTCAACTAACTTCTACAGCTTTAGTTTGAGATACCTAAAGGGGGTCTTTTTGGAAAGGGCACAATCAGGGCTAACTGATGGTGCCATCCATTTCTCCATATGCTCTCTAGAACAAAAGTTATGGGGAAAACAAGCTCCATACAGATTTTAAGCAAAACATACATATGTACAAAAAATATTGTACATGGCATAGCTTTGCCATAGTTAATGATAACCATATCAAATTAGGTACCATTGTTGGCAGTTTTAAGGTCAAAATGGCACAATTAGACCAATACAGCCTTATTGTGGGATATTCTCCCATAATTATGATCATGAGGTGTCAAACAGAAAAAGAAGCCTGTTTATATTCAATACCTCATATTTTGGTTAATACTGGGGTTCTGTACAGGTTCTGTACAGCATTCTACACGTCATACACATCAGAAGATGGCTATGTGGTACCCAGATGAAAGTTTTCACCCTGTATTGGTGAAAACTGCCCAGATGGGGTTTCAAAACCACATATGATCCCAATACAGGTAATACAGGTCTTATGAAAACCACAAGCCAGTCCTTGGAAGTGAAAAATCTTCACTTCCTCTATGTGGAAAGGTCTAAAAGCCTTTTTCACCCAATTTTAGGATAAAAAGGGACCTTTTGTCCACCAAAAAAGGCTTCCTCATCCTGCTCTTGAATTCCTGAATAGTGAAACTGTCAAAAACAGTTACAATTTTGGAAAGCAATCAGTTATTATTCTAATTTTAATTATTTTAGTCTTTATTATTGTATTGCAACAGATAAAGATGCCTCCAGGGATTTCAACAGTGCTCACCACCACTATGACTCAATAGTAAAGCCCTGAATATTCTTTTATTAACCTTTATTATCATCAGTAAGATTTTCATTACTATTCTCACTGTGTCACAGTCATAGTTAAAGCTTGTAAATAGTTATCAATAAACTTCATCATGGACTCCAACTCATATTTTGGTGGCCTGGCCTTTTTTTATATTTTTGGACCTTTTTACACATAAAAGTGAGTTTTTTCCTATTTCCTTTTCTTTATGACATTTTGTTGTTGTTTTGAGGCGTAATTTTATTACAAAAGAAGTGGCAATATATATTTTATATTCATTTTTTGGGTGGTATATGTCATATACCACTGGGCTTTTTGTTTTTTAATTGCCTTTTTGTATGGTTAATTATAATTTAGTTACCAAAAAACCTTCGTTTTTGGCTTTTTTTATGTATATTAAAACACTTTAAGCCATCAATACCATCCATTTTTTTAATTAAAAAGGACACCTCTTGATGTACAAGAAACAGTATTAGAGGCATGAAAAGGTACATTGATAATTTCAATTACCCTTTAAAGAACCACTTTTTGGATTATACTTGCTAATTACAAGTTGGTCTGGGAGATACTGATATAGAAACAGTGTACCAGATATCCATATGCTGTATTTCTGACGTGTAATTGTTAATTTCAATTGCACTGTCATAATACAAGGGCATAATATAGAAATATATTTCCCAGAGGCCATTCTTAGATGTGAAAACATACTTTCAAGAAGTCTTAAGTGAAATTAAGCCCTCTTTCTCCTGTTTGATTCAGTGGAAGAAAACTTCATCCCACTTGAGAACCAGTGACACCCTCAGAACCAGAGAGAAGCAAGGGCAAATGAAAGAGGCACAATGAAGGCATTATCACAGCTAAAATGTGGACACCAATTGCCACTCAGAGGAATATAAACCCACAAAACTCTGCATCAATACAAGGTAAACCAACCTTCAAAACTTGTACAGGGAAGATTACAATCATTAACCAAGTTGCAACCTCTAAAGGCAAATTTCCAAAAGAAGTAGACAGCAACTTTTTATAAGGCACAGTCAAAGGTAAATAACCTACTAACATTAAGTTGTTGACTGCTTGAAAACACTGATATTTCACCTGTCCACCTCAGAAACCTTGGCTTCCAAAGGAACAAGCCAGAGGACAGAGAAGACTTGTCCATAACCAGAAGACCTGGAGGAGGACACCCTGGACACAGTGGTGGATGGCAAGACATTGAGGGAAATAATACCCAATCTGCCATTCACATTCCATTTCAACAGAAACCTCAGACCAGAGGACTGGGAGGATATGTGTGAGCCTTAGAGGTATTTTCATATACCCAAAAGACCACAAATGAAAATTAATATACAAACATAAATAAAATAAATTCATTTATCTTATTAAAATAAAAATTAAAATATTAATATGAATTTATATACAAAATCAAAAAGTTAATTATAATTTAAAAATAAAAATACATTAAATTTGAAAAATTGTAAAAACCACATTTTTACATGAAAAAATCAAGTAAAAATGAATTTTCAACAAAATTACCCAAAATAAAATAATTTTGGAAAAACGTTCAATAAAATTTATCTCAACTTTTTATCTAACAAATAAACATATAAAATTTATTTCAGCATTGGATTCCTTATAAAGGTTTTGTGGGGTCACCTCTGAGTGAAATTTCTGCAACTCAACTCTTAATAAGCTTAAATGAAGTTTTTTGTATTTTCTGTATAAAAGTTGGAAATCCTCAAAACCTTAATTCAATTCACATGACATGTAGTGTTAATCATCAATGTTGTGTTAAAATTGAGGTGTTGCTTATAGCTTAGAATTTATGAGGAATTGAAGTATTTTCAATTGAATTCAACTGAATTGTCAAAATGTGCGTGTTTATCACATCAATGAACTTTGATTCACATATGAGGTGTCAATTATTACAGTAGTGTAATGTAAAACTCAATTGAATTACATATGTAAATTATAAGTATAATACATGATGAGGAATTGAAGTAAAAAAGAAATTGGAAAGATTAAATCTGGGGGGAAAAGGAACTCTAGCTCTAAGGGGGAGCCAGACCCCCAAACTCCTTGCTGAAAGGCGTGAGATGTCAAATTCCACACAAAGGTTCATCACTTTTGGCCTGGAATTGAGTCACAGGGTCTGTGACTCAATTGATGATGAGGATTTGATACCAACCAGGGCAGGTTTAACTGTTGCCAAGAGGGTAAAACTACCCTTAAGATAAAACAATCTTAGTAAAAGAAGTTTTGACTGGTTTCTACATCTCTGACACTCATTCTGATGGGTTTTGGAGGCTCTAGGCCAGGTATTACTATAGTAATGGCTGATTTAATGGTCTAAAATGGCCAAAAATAGCAAAAAAAATCACTAAAATCAGCCCTTTTTTGGTCTAAAACAGGGTTCAATAATGCCATAGATGGCTTTTCTGTTGTCAGAGTGTTTTCTACTACTGAAAAGGGTAAATTTTACTTTTGAAGTAAGAAAAATGATGGCTGTAAAAGAATTTCTTCTTTGCCCCACTTTTCTCTTCATGTTAGAATATTTTCCTTTTATAATTAGTTTAAACATTGTGAAACCAATCAATAAAAGATTCCAACCAACTTTTATAATTCATTTTAAACCTTCTCACTACGTGAAAAAATCATTATAATCATTTTTTGTGCATATTATCATCATTTTTACCCCTGAACCACCCCAAAAGTGAATTAAAGCATCTTTCATCACTGTTTACTTTGTCACTTTGTTTCCAAATTAATTCTGGTCACTTTTGGGCATGTTTTCTCTTTAAATATATTTTTAAAGAATTTGTTATTTATGTAATTTCTTGAAGTTCTTTGCTCAATTAATTCCAATTGAAATTTCTTTTGAAGACATTTCTTTTGTAGCCTTAAATATCTTCTGTAGAGTATTTTTGGATAAATCTTTATTGTTGGTAAGACAATAAATTTTTAATATATTAATTTTTTATACTTAAAAAAGTAAAAACAATAAAACTGCCATGTTTTATCTTTAAAATTACTATTTCTTACTATTTTCAAATAATTTCACCTTATAAAAAGTTTGAGGACAGGAAAAGTACTTGATATTTTATCAAAGTTTTAACACCCACACCTTACAATATGGATCAATTTCTTCAGCTCCACCAACTCCTCAAAGACCTTTTTCAATGGATCATGGACAACAAGAGGTTCAACCTAGCATCACACTGGTCAGAACTTGCACCAAGTTTCCAGAAGATATGTCTCAAAGAGATAGAATTCAAAGAACTCATGGTAATGACAAAAGGTTGGAATCCAACCAGGCATTTCAAACTCCTGAAGGTGAGGGAAAACAGGATAAGGGAGAATCAAGCCACTTCCCAAGCTATAGAAGAACAGCCGACCCGGACAGGGAATACTCAGATTCCTTGAGGCTCACAAGGAGTAGGCCAACCCTGCTCTCCAGTGGCTTCACAACATTCAGGAACCAGCAGATCAATGGCCAAGAGTCACCATTCTTCACAATCCCAGGAAGTTTCCACGAGAAGACAAGGATACAAGGGAAAAAACAAGACCTCTTTCAACCAAAGGCAGAGAGAGTCAGACACAATGAGACAGAAGCTGTTGCACTTGGTTAAAGAAGTATACAAGAACCAGAAATAGTTGTACATACTTCCAGAAGAAGTAGCCCCATTAATAGAAATATTACCCCCACTCAGATTGAAGATAATGTTGTTACACCTGAGAGTAACTTAAACAGTGATTCACTGTGGTTACAAATGTACCAATTTGCTGAGCAAACTCAAAAGAAGTATGCAGGACTCCAAGGAAGCCATGAGAGGATGAAAGCATCAACAGCCTCCATTGAAAAAATTGTCAAATCCCTTTAAGAGGGACATGCTCAATTGAGCAAAGCCTCTGAAGAGACCAACAAAAGACTGAATGAAGTCTTTGAAGAACAACACCACAGAAAAAGGGACAGGGATTGTCTGGATCAAGATGTAAACAAACTGTTCAATCTCTACCATAACATGAAGCCCCAACCACAAGGCCATGTTATAGATAATCTATATCACCAAGAGGACATCAAAACATATTCCATATTGGTGAATAGGGAAGGATCTCCATCTCAATACCAGGATGGAGACAATATGTCTTATTATGAGAAGAAAGCCTTAAAACAGCTTCCAGAGGCCTCAATTCGGCCAAATTCTCTGGCACAGGAGAGTATGATCACATGGAACCCATTGACTATATTGATGGACTCTTCATTGATGTACCAAGAATACCAGATTACTGGATTACTGCTAGACTCAATACAGAATTCAAAGGACATGCTAGTATTTGGTACACAGAAGTGACAGAAATCCATGGCAGGAGAAACTGGCCATGGTGGAAGAGTGAAATCAACCAAAAGTACAGTAATGGTACTTGGATATGGAAGAATACCATGTCATTTGAAAATGAAAAGTGTTCTGTGGATAAAGATCCATATGAATGGTTTTTTAGATAGTCTAAAAGACTTAAAGCCATTGATCCTCACATGAACATTCAGATGAGGAATCACAAACTACTGGCAGTGAAATGCAGATTCAACCAAAGTTGCACTCTAGATGGCATTTCAAAAACCTTACAAGATGTAAGGAGAAGGAAAAATATAGGGAAATATTCCCCATATAAAAGCAGTGGTTTCAGAGAGAAACAACCTTTCAGGGTGGAGTTTAAAGACAAACCCAGAGAAAAAGTGGCAGAAGTGACTAAGAAGAAGAATTCTTGTCACAATTTTGTTTCAACAGACCATTATGCAAATAACTGTCCAAAGGGAAAGAAGAAAGTCTATGCAATTGAGAAAGTCATAGAGGAGGAATCCCCCACAGGGGATTATGAATAAGACTCTATGGTTGATTCCATCAGGGAACAATCTGATGAAGAACAAGACCCCAAAGAGGAATTTCTAGTGGAGTACCAAGAGGAAAAACCACTAATAATTCAGGACATACAGTTAAAAGAAGGCATGCCACAAGACACTGCAAGAAAAAACTTGTGTAAACACACACAATATGCACAAACATTCCTAGTTACACCAACTAAAGGAATGGCATACATACATGGAACACCCACAAATATGACTGTTTCCATAGAAAATGCTCAACACCCATTGATCATTGACAGTAGAGCACACTCCTCAATAGTGGCCAGAAATTCTCTGTATCATTACTTCCTAAATTGGGAAAAACAACTCTTTCCAACCAAGGCAAAGAACTTTGAAAGTGCATCAGGGAAGATTACATCCATTGGGACAATTATCAAAGAGATAATTATACCCACAGGAAAGAGAATATCAGACTCAATCCAGAGTTTGTTGTAATTGAAGTTTCCCACATCCAAGGGTTTTTGCTGGGAACAGACTACCAGAGGATGTATTGCATTGATATCTACAACAGTAAAAGTAGGCATATTACTATTGGTACAAACAAGGAAAAGGAATTTTCACTTGACATATACCATATATCTTCCCATGAACCTCTAGAAGAATTACTGAATGAGTTTAGGGAGGGCTAATTCAGCACTACCCTCACCAGTAAACAGAAACTTAGTTTACTGAAGATGCTGAGGAAAAATAGACCAGTATTTGCCATTGGTGAAGAACAATTAGGCAAAATTAGAGGCCATGATATAGAATTTTATCTGGATGTTGAAAGACCCTATACAACCATGCTACAAAGACCTTTATACCCAGAAAGTCTGAAAACTAGGAAGGAAATTGAGAAACACATCAATGAACTCCTAGAAATGGATGTCATCAGGAAGATAGCACACAATGAAATAGTGGAAATCACCACTCCTGTCCTGATCACCTGGTATGATGGTAAATCTAGGTTTTGTGGGGATTTCAGAGGTCTGACTAACTACACAAATGTTTACAGGTACCCTAGACAAACTGGCAAAAGCTGAATACATAACCAAGATGGATTGTATGAAAGGCTTCCACCAGAATGTACTTAAACCAAAATCCATGAAACTACTCAGAATCATATGCCATATGGGCATTTATGAGTACACCAGGATTCCATTTGGCATCAAAAATGCACCAGCCCACCTCCAAAGGATGATGGACACAATATTTCAAAATGAAATATTGGAAGGCTAGATGGTAGTATATATTGATGAAATCATTATATACTCAGAGACATGGAAAGACAATGTGCAGTAAATAGACAGAATACTAAGTAAGTGCATACCCATTAATCTGAAAATTTCACCTAAAAAGTGCCATTTTGGCCAACAAGAATTAGTGGTGTGGGGACACAAAGTCTCAGGTCTTAGTCCGGCCATAGACCAGAATAAAATAGCAGAAGTACTGCTAAACCAGTACCAAAGAAAATCAAAGAGATGCAATCTTTCCTTGGGTTTGCTAGCTACTACAGAAACCACATCACAAATTTTGCCCACATAACTAGTAGTCTATACAAGTTATGTTCAGAAGATGTAGTTTTTGAAATTACCAAGGAAAGGAGGGATGCATATTAGAGGATCAAATATGAGCTCACAAATGCACCTTTGCTCATCTTACCTGACTTTGAACTACCATTCAGGTTATACATAGATGCAACATGTAGCCAAGGCTTAGGGGCAGCCCTTCACCAGAGACAAATTGTAGATGGTGAACCAAGAGAGGGAGTGAGATGCTACATTTCTAGGCAGCTGAAAGATTCAGAAGCCAGGTATGGGGATACCCAGATTGAATGTCTATGCTTAGTCTGGGATCTAGAGAAACTCCACTATTATTTGGATGGTGCAGTCTTTGAAGTCTACACAAACTTCAACGTGTTGAAGTCTTTACTTAACATGAAGACTACCAATAGACACATGCTGAGGTGGCAAATATCCATCCACGAGTATAGAGGCAATATGAACATCATATACAAAAACGTCAAAGGCCACACCAATGCAGATGGCCTCAGCGGATGGCCACTGGACAATGTCAAAAGCAATCAAGCCTATGACCCTGAAGTAGCATCCAAGATTCCTATCCATTTCATGGAAATAGATAGGAGGAAGAACTTCAGATTCTCTGAATGGGAACCAGGAAATGGTACCCCAGACAGTGCAGACACTGGATCACAAGGAACAGAAACTCCCATATTGGGAATAAGCTCCTCAGACCTGCATAATGAGTTCTTTAATGCAGTGATGAAGACATATGCTAAACACAAACAGTGTGGCATATTGTTGCAGCTCCTTAAACAGGAATACAGGAGCCCAGCACTGGAATATCAGTCAGGGGAGCCCTGGTTGAGGGACTATAAGGAAAAAATGTTTTTCCTTATAGATGGCCTTCTCTACCATAGAGAAACACACACATGTGCAATCACAGTAGTAGACAAGGACCATATATCCCTGATCCTGCAAGAATGTCATGACTACCCCTATATGGGACACATGAGTGAGGACAGGACCAGGGAAAGGGTAGCAAGCAAGGCTTTGTGGCCCAAATGGGACCAAGAGTTGAGTGAATATATCAACACTTGTGAAAAATTCCAGAGGGCAAACAGAAAACATGGGAAAAGTATGGGCTACTCCAACACATGGAAGAACCCAAACACCCATGGGAAACCATCAACATGGACTGGGCTACAAGACCTTTCCCAGGAGGCAAAGAAAACTTCAATGCTTGCCTGATCATAGTGTGGGAACTTCTCTGCATGTGGGATAAAATGAGGCAGTACCTGGAAGGGGAAATTCCAACAAAAAAGTTTGAATTTGTGTTTGAGACTTGTAACCCTTGCTCTGCTCTTGTGCTAGAATAATCTAGACTGCCCTTCCTAATATGCTAAGTTATCTTTACTGAGTTCACCAAATCAATTTTATTATTGATAGTGGTTTGATCAGAAAATATTAGACTCAAAAATATCTAATCAGACTTTGCTCTACTTAAAACCATAGTTAGTTAAAGCCTTAAGAAATAAATACTTTTTAAAACTTCCAGAAAGTCTGGTTGGATTACACCAAGATAGTTTTACAAAAGATAATAAATTAATTAAAAAAAGAAAGAATAACACACTTCTTACTATTAAACAATCCAAACAAAACTCTTATATGTATATATTTTATGGTTTTTTAGGTGAAATAGTACAGTCAGTTAAAATATGAGAGAGAAATAAATAGCACTTAATATCACTTATAACAGTATATGATTATTAAGGGAAAAATAACTTGAAATATATTCAGGTAAAATAAGTTGAATTGACTGGGTCTTGTGCCATATTTATAAACTAAAAAACTCAACTAAGATAGTATTATATGTGAGATGTTTTGTAAGGTTATAAAAAGAATAATAAATTTAAAGCTTATTTTTTCAACAAACTATTTTATCTATATAAGTGTAAGCTGTTGTGCTTAAATATTGATTGTATAATAGGAGTAGTTTTAATTTAATATAAAGTTATTAATTTGGGGATAGTTTATTACTGAAAGAAATATATTTAAAGTATAATATTAAAATTGTTACTTATAACTTCTGAATGAATAGGTGATTAATGTGAATAGGGATGTGAAAATGTTGATCATGTTAAATAACTTAGTTGAGGTTGTTGATGGGTTTTTTTAGTTGCTTATGTATCTTGATGAAATTTAATTGGTTTAAGGGGTTCTACTTTAGCTTAAAAGTAGTAAAATTAATTTGAAAAATGCAGGTTTTATTTTAAAATCTGAGAAAAATATTTTAAAGTGATGGTTTTATTTGAAAACGATCTAAAATTACTTTTAAGGTTTAATCACTAAACTCCAGAGATGCCTTACTGTTGAGCTTCAAGTATTAAGATCTTAATTGTCAGCCTGTGACTCAAAACCAGAGCACAAGCATGACAGCCAAAATACCATAAACCAATGGTATAGCCAGGATACCACAGAAACATGGAGCGGAGCCAAATTATCTCAAAAGGTATCAAATAAACGAGGAAATTTACCCCTTTCTGAATATATAAGTCCCATCACCATAGGACAAAGAATAACAAAGTTATTCCTTCTCAAAGTTGTTGCTGAGCATAAACCTTAGTTTTCACCTCTCATCTAAAATCCAGAAGGAGACGCTTAAACCCATCAAATGGGTATTCAAAATGAAGCTATAAGCCAGGGCTATCCAATGGTACTAGCCAAACTGAGCTAGCACCAGTATTACTTGAGTTATGGCCAAGTTCAGGCCAAATAATGGTTAACAAAACATTCACCTCTCATCTAACTTTTGCAGTTTTAGCATGAGATACCCAAAGGGGAGTCTTTTTGGAAAGAGAACCATCAGGGCTATCTGATTGTGTATTTCATTTCCCCCTATCTCAACTAGAACAAAAGCTATGGGGCAAATAAACTCAATACAGTTTTTTGCCTAAACCACACAAATGTAAAAAAAACTTTTACATGGGATAAATTTCGCATATTTAATGATACCCATATCAAATGAGGTACCATTGTGTAGAGCACATACAGGGCTACACACTGAACTCATTTTGAGGTTCATATCTCAAGAATTGACAAATATATGGCTGTTTTAAGGTCAGATTCTCACCTGCTGTCATATACAGCCTTACCATGGGATAATGTCCACTAATCATGAATATGAGGTGTCAAATAGACAACAAAGCTTGTTTTCACTTCAATACCTCATATGTAAGCCAATACTGGGGTCCCATACAGTTTCTGTACAGCATTCTATGCATCATACATGTCAGAATCAGGCTGTGAGGTCCCCAGAGAAAAACCTTTCAACCTGTATTGGTGAAAACTGCCCAGATGTGGTTTCAAAACCACATCTGAGCCCAATACAGGCTATAAAAGTCTTTGAAAACCACAAGCCTGTCTCATAGAGTGAAAAAATCTTCACTTACTCTACGTGGAAAAGTCTAACACCCTTTCCACCCCATTTCAGGATAAAAAGGAGGCTTTTCACAGCCAGAATTGCTTTCCTTATCCTGCTCTTGAATTCCTACGTAGTAAAACTGTCAAAAACAGTTATAATATTGGAATATAATCAGGTATACTCTTAATTTAGAAGTATTGTAGTCTTGATTATTGTAATCAAACAGGTAAAGCTGCACCCAGGGCTTTCAACAGCACTTACCACCACTATATTAGTATAGTAAAGGCCTTTTATTGTGAATTAAATCAATTATTATCATTATTACCATCATCAAAAATCTTTATAAATCATTTTCACCATGTCACAGTCACAGTTAAAGTTGTAAAACACTATTATAGATCTTTATCATAGACTCAGCCTGACAATAATTATTATGATTACTAGTCTTCCTGCTAGTGAGGGATGAACTAAAATCTTTTCACACTATTGGTTCTCTTGATCTACTTCAAAAACAAACTTCAATCACTAAGCTTAATTTATCAAAAAAATTTCCAATTTAACCTCTTATATAAGGGATTTGGAAAAAATAAGTAGAAGTTACAATTTCCGGATGGGAAAAAGTCTGGAGAGGAAAAAAGTTTGACTATTTGTATTCTTTAGGGGAAATAGGGTTGGGGTTAGAGTTTTCACAAACTGTTTCATGCATATGCATATGAATAATGGCTCTTTTCAGTTTCCTTTGGATTACTAAGCATTTTATGAACCCATAGCTAATTTACTACCACCAAGATAATGTTTTATACATTCACTCTACTCATCACTCTTGTCACCCTTTACACTATACATCCTTAATTATATTTTTTTCATAATAATCAAAACTACTATCAACTCAATAACTTACACAATTAAAATGTAAAGAAATTCCCTTCTGCTATCATCAGCTCAATAGAATGCTTAAAATAATCCACACTACTACTATTCTATATCAAAAAATAGAATGAAATCAAAATAAAATAAATATACCTTCACCAACTCATGATAATAATATTTGTTTCTAATTCAAATAGACCTCACCTCAATACTCTTCTCAACCAAAGCAAGTAAAGAAGGATTCCCAAAAATATTTTGAATTAAAACCAAACACAACTGCACAATTTCCACCAATAAGAGAAATTAATTCCTATGTAATACTACAATAATACAGCTCTCATAACTTATATTATCATTATTTTCTATTAATAACTTACACAAAATTAGAATCCAAAAGTTAAATAACAGGATTTTCCTTTTCTTGAATTCAAATATTCATTACATCAGTAGAATACTGAGTTGTCTTGTTTTGTTTTGTGTTTTTTTCTAGAATATGAGTATTTAAGGTAACACAATATGGTTCTTTTGATTATGATATCTATTTATATTTTTTATATTGGTCCATTAAGCTAAACTGGTATAGGTATACCACATCCCCCTCTCCATTTAATGCTGTCCCCAGCATTTCCAGTGACGCTTAAAGGACAAATCCCTTTCTTTACCACTTTTCTTCCTTCATCCACACCTTACTCCTGCCAAGATGACAACACATAAAAAAATCCTGTATTATTTAAGAGCATTCCCATCAAAAAGTTCATTGTAGGCTTTTTATATTGATTTTGAATCTTCATTTTTTCTTCTTTGAGGTATCAATCTTGAATTTTTTTATTTTTTATTTATTAATGTCTTTTTTGAGAGATGAGGGATGCATTCCTTCTCTATTCAATAAAAAAGTGATTTCTACATAATTATTTTTTTACTCTTTCTTCAAAATATGTGTATGATAAGAATACCTGTATGAAATCTAATAATGGTATTTCCTCAACTAACTATACAAGAAAAAATATCCAACAATAAAACTTATTGAAGAGCCACTTTCCCCAGAAACCTTCACATCATAAGTAGTGATGAGAAGAAATAAGTACCACCCCTTATTTTCTATAATCATCTCATTTTTTAACTACTTATAATTCCTAAGTAATACAATTATTCCCCACGACTTGCCATAAAAAAAGTAATAAACATGAAAATTATCAAAACTAAGAAATATAAACTATTGACACAGCTTAAGATCTTATCCATGACCTTGGATTTAGTCCTGATACTATAATGAAGATAAAATATATTGATGAGGCAGTTTAAGGTCATACTCCGGACTTTATTTGTAGTTTTTATAGTAATGAAAACATTCTATCATTTAAGATAATGATTGGAAACCTTATCCTCCTTTTTTATTAATAATAGTTTTTATTTATTATGTCCAGAAAAAATTTATGATTAAATGAATAAACCAAAATGAAATCTATACTTCATTCTTCATATTATGGAAGAGAAGCATAATATTAAAATGCAATTTTATCTTTATATATTCACTCTTTTCACTTTCTTATGTTTTTTTCGTTTTTTTATTTTATTATTTTTGATAATATCTGTCTTTTTACTTTAATATTATGAGTTTTATTATTATTTTACATCTATTCAATAATGTTTTATTATAACTATTATTTATTCTAAATAAATAAATAAAAAAACAATCAAAAAAACTAATCAATTAAAAAATTTTTACATTTAATATAGTACCAAAAATAAAATAAAATAAAACAAGATCCGTATTGATGCGCTACTGCAGCTACTGTTTATTTTCTGCATCACGCACAAGGCATTTTGCTCAAACCTATTGATTTATTTATTTATTTTACTTTATACTCTTTTTTTTTAAAAAAAAAATAACTAAAATATTTAATAATAAAAAAACTAATTATAATGTTTTTTTCTATACATATTTTAAAATCATTGCATTGCAAGGAGAAACTAAAATCAAAGGAATCGTCGTGGAGAATAGCTGCATTACTGTAGAATTTCTTCACATTCTAAGGTCGCGTGGTGTGTTTTCCTATTATACTATATTTTCTTTTATTAAAAAAATTTTATAATGGTATGCTTTTATTATTTTAGTAAGTTTCCTTTTTTATTTTTAATTATTAATTTCAAATATTTTCTTTTTTTTAAAAAAGAAAAAAATAAATAATTTGTTCAAAATTCTTTACACTCAAAGAATTGTAACATCAAAATAAAATAATATAGAAGGAATCTGCTGAGAATTGCTGCACTACTGCAGCATCTCTTCTTTTATTTAGTCGCGGACTGAGATTTCTTTTATTACTAATATTCTACTTTTTTTTGTAACTTTATATCTTTTTTTATTTCAAATTATTTAAACAATTAATTTTCTATTATTATTATATTATGTTATTTTTAATAACAAAAAAAACTAAATTCTTTTCTCTTTACATTTTAGCTCATCCCAATGCAAGGAAAGAACCAAATTGACTTACCTAGATGAGCAGCGCTGAGCTGCTACAGCATTTCCTTGGATCCTCTGTCATTGTAAATTGAGTTTTCTTCTTTTTTTTTCAAAAAAGAAATTATTCAAATATTTAATATATATAAAAAAATTAATTAAGGATGGTTTTTTTTTGATAGGTAATGTTTTAGATGGAAGGGGTTGATGCAATGGTGGCTGATAACCCATGGGTTTACTGCAACAATTAATCCCAATCTTCTTCGCCATCATCTGTGGGTTTCCTTTACAGGTAATTCATGATTCTTTACTATATTTGTTTTTTTTTATCTAAATTCTCTGCTATCTCCATCTCAATGCCAATCAGTGATCTTCAATGCCACTGATGTATGCTAATGAGTGCTTTTCTCTTTTTATTTTTTTTCATAAATATTCCAATCAATTTCTTTTTCTATCTTATTCATTTCTCTAGGAAATAAACTTTCAACCTGGGATCAGTAACCCCAGCGCCACCTAAAATTTTAATTCCAAATCCCAACAGCACCGCCAACTTTTGAATTTTTGGGTTAGTTATTTTTTTTCTTATATTTTTTATTCTCAATTTCCATTGTTTGATGACACCTTTTTGTAGTTTAATTTGTTTAATTAACTAATTGTTTTCTTATGTGTTGCAATAAAAATTTAAATTACAGTTAATTTCTTGAATTGTATGTGGGAACTAAAAAAATATGGGGTGAGCTAGTTTTTTATTGCTTGTATTTTGCTGACCCCTTTTTTTTGCTAAATTGTCTGATGTTGATGTGAGTTAAGGTAAGTGGGTTTATAAATAGTCCATTGTTCCTTCACTACCCCAGCTTTGTTTCTCTACCTTTATATTTCTTTTTTTGTAGTCTAAATACAAATTTTTTTATTATATTATATTATTTATTTATTTTTATTTTTTTAATATGATTATTCCATTTATGTTGGACATTCAACCTATTTCTGACGGTGACCAGGAAGTCACTATATCTATTGACTCCATCAATTATAGCTTCATGATTCCTTCTTGTGGTCTACCTACCTTCAATTTATACACTTGCTCCAAACATGAAGAGCCAACCCCAATTTATCCTATAGTTGGCCATGTTGGCCTTGCACCAAGCTTTCCTCCAGCTCTCTCGACAAACACTCAACCAACCACACCAGAGTCAGACAGCAACAACCCTTTTTTTGACAATATTACTACTCCTCCCTTGATTCAATAACTATGAGCCAATTTCAGCTATTATTTCCACCTTTTTAATGGTGAAATGAAAGACTTACATGCTCACATGGAAAGCTTTTATGTGAATTGCACACCAAATTCTTTTTCATTTCAACAAGAGCACCAAATCATAAAAAACTCGGTGAAATAATTCTTACATTGGTACAGGCATATGATTAAGTAAGTTCAAGTTTTCTTTATATATATTTTTATTATTATTAATTTATTTTTATACTATATATATAAATCTTTTTTTTAAAAAAAGTGCTGCTGTAAGATTGGCCAAGCAGCAAGAAACTCCACCATTATATTTTTGCTAAACAGTAAAGTATGTAATTTTTTTATTCTTAATAATCAAATCTAATTGAATATATCTTTACTAATACACAGTTTTATTTATTTATTTCATTTTATTTTTTGTATAGCATCCTGGTTTTAGTAATCCCAAAAGCACTCAGCAGCACTTTTCCTTTTTTATTGAGGAAAAAGAATCTTTAAAAAATCAAGAAATCAAAAAATTAAAATAAAAAAGAATTCTTGCTTACTAAATAAATAAATTTCAATCAAATGAGAAGCTTGTTAGTTTAACTATTCAAGGCTAGCAAAGTGATTTTCTCTCTCTCTTTTTTGCTTCTATATTATTTTACTTTATTTTGTGCTATGTTATTGAAATTGAAGGAAATTTAAGAAATAATAATCATTATTATTTAGTTTTTCTGATATCTTGGCTTTAAGCCTCCCCCCCATTAATCAGATCAGAGAGAGAAAAAAAATGAATAAAAAAATAGATATTGAAGTTAAAGAATTAAAATAAATAAATAAATATAAAAAAATGAAAAATAATAAAAAATAATTGAAATAAAACAACATAGAATAAATAGATCAAATAAATTGAATAAAATTAAATAAAATAAAGAAATAAGAAATAAATAGAAAATAGTTGATTAATTTTTAAGAAAAAGTTTCAACATTATTTCCTTTCTCCAAATTTGTATTTAGATCCTCTACTTTATTTATTTCTTCTTTCAAATCTAAAAGACATTTTACTTTCCATTTTACTGTTGAAAAACATATTCAACTCCTTTTTTAGGTTCAATTGAAGCTTTTTAAAGAAATATGGTCTTTCTATCTTATTACTAAAATCTAAGTTTAAGCTAACACTGACCTTATTCAAAGATATAAAATTATCTTTCTGACAATTTTTATTAAATTGCTTGACCCTTCTATTTCTAGTAATTTTCTTTTCTTCAATAATTTGTATTTGATTATTTGTAGTATCATTTTGAGAATGGGATTGAATATTTGGGATTTCTTCAGGGTAAGTGTATTTATTATTAAAGTAATCAGGATTATTTAACTCCATATTTTGGGCTAAACCTTTTGCTTCTGAGTCTTGAGATTCAAAATTAAAAAAACCATTGAATAATTCTAGTATTTCTCTTTCCTCTTCTATGAGCTTATTCTGATTATCTCCACGATTCTCTTCAGGTAAATTCACTATACTGGTCCAGGATTCTCCAATATATTCAGCTAAGTGCTTTATTAAATTATCTTTTCTTTCATATTTTATTGATAATTCTTCATAATTTGTTTCCATTAGCTTGGAGCTATTTGAATTGAACTGATAATCTTCATCCTTCTCTTCATCTTCACATAGCTTACTAAATTTCTGAACCAAGGAAAAAGAATCGAAAAATTCTTTTACTAAGATTAAATGATTTTCATTCCCCTCAATTGTCAGGGTGAGTCTATATAGTAGCTATAAAATGTAGTTACAAGCTAGTATTATGACTGTGACACGTCAAAAACAAATAAAATTAAATCTTCAGGTCCTACTGCCACGTGGTAACAGTGGCGATGAGTCTATTGAGGACCTGGGTTGCAATACTCTAATATCTTTGACTGTGTAGAGGTACTACAATAATTATATTCTAATTATATCTTTAATAATAATTCTAAGTACACTACTGATTGATAACAGTTTTGTCACATAAGAATATGGATAATAATACAAGATGATGGGTTTTCAAGGAAAAAACCCTTCCTTTTATATCTTTCAAGACTTTCAAGAGTTATCAACTCTTCACACGTCAGAGGAGTGAAGATTTTCACTCCAATGATCAGCCTGTTGTTCTGGATCATCAATTCTGACGTCAATAGAGGCAGAATTGTGGTTTTGGAACCACAAGTGATCATTCTAGATCAATACAGGGTGAAAAAACTTTTCACCTGCCATGTCAGCACTTGGATGACCTTGTTCTGGTGTCTGTATGATCAATAATGATCATTTTGGAGAGGTTATATCTTCATAAGTATATTATGTTAGGTATGGGAGCAATACTGTTTGATACAAGTTTGATACAGTCATGTATTGCTAGAAAAACCTTCCAATCAAGATATCTCAGCCCGTTTTTAAGATATCAAGAAACCAAGAGCAAAGAATTGAAGGGCTTAATGAGCTCTTCAGTTTGATATGCTTCATTTTTACCCTTCTTTAAAATAGCAAAAGTTATAAGGGTTTTAAGTTTTTGGATGTATTTTTGTACATCAGTATGAGGCTTCAAAAACTTCCATACCAGATATCTTCCTCA
Source organism: Austropuccinia psidii (assembly GCA_023105745.1). Taxonomy (NCBI): domain Eukaryota; kingdom Fungi; phylum Basidiomycota; class Pucciniomycetes; order Pucciniales; family Sphaerophragmiaceae; genus Austropuccinia; species Austropuccinia psidii. The sequence goes on from JALGQZ010000003.1 coordinate 40,046,402, forward strand.
ATTTGGAAGATATCTGTATTCTGATGATACAGTCTTGTAGCGCTTGATGAGCTCTACAGTTTGGTATATTACACTGTACAGTTGTATGAGTGTATGCCAAAGATACAGGGGATTGTTTACATTGTTGTTTTTCAGGAAATCTGTATTTTGGTTGTTAAACCTTTGAACCAAGATCCCTCAGTCAGTTTGAGTGATACAGAGGTCTAAGGTGTCTCAAATTAAAGCTCTTGTTTAGATCTTTAATTTGGTTATACTTCTGTACAGTTTTGTACAAGCCCTCTTTGACTTTCAGGGGGGTCTTGGTTTTAAAATAAAGGTCATATGGTATCTCCAGTTGTAGTGGTGTTACAGCAACATGGATGATACCATTGTGTAGCTCTCTATGTGAGATTTAAAAAAAATACCATTTTGGTATAGAATAACTTAAATATGCATAAGTTAGATGAGAGGTGAAAATAAGGGTTTTGACTTGTTTATTCTCCTCTAGGTTTCCTCATTCTGTTTGGATAAGGTTGGTGTTTAATTTAAGAGGAGTTTTTTCCTCTTATTTATTACCTGTATTTACTATGTTTGTTCAATAATTGTCATACCATTATTTATCGTATGTTGGATGTCATGCTAGTGCTCTGTTTTGAGTCACAGGCTGACATCAATCATGAATAACATGTAGATTGTTTCATCTGTAGGTAGTACTATTTGAACTCTGTTCATATACCTTTTAGTGAGTTAATTTTCTAGCTTTCCTTTTTATTTCCTATTATTAGGACTTATTCCAATGTGTAAAACCATTTTCATTGGTATAATATTTATTTCTACATTTGGATTCATTATTTCCATAACAGGATATTCCTACCAACCTACTCTGACATATACTGGTGAAAAACTAGGAAAACTAGGATTCAAGCTATCATAAAATTAAGTTTCTTTTTCAAAAGACTCACCTTTCTCACTTCCAATGGATTTTCCTTCCATTTTAATATAGCTTATGTTCAATTTTGGTTTGGGTTTAGGTTATATGATTTGTTTTCCTTCACAAGCTTTATGCTCCTTCAGTTCATTTTATTGATAAAGGGTTGGTTGCAATGTGGTTGAAAAAGGCTGAACTTCATCCACATTCAAAGGTATAGAATTTTTTTCCAATATGGTTGGTGTAGCACCTTTAAATTGGAAATCAAATTTAATAACCTCATTTTTATTCCTCCTCATTTTCCCGATTTCCTTTGATAACATCTTTTTGATTTCATGATATGATTCTCCTTTGTTACCACTGTAGGTTCTAGTTCTTTTTGTTTTTGGTTGACTTTGATTGGTTTTGAAAACTTCCATTTTTTTAAAAAGGATTTTAGTTTCCTAGGTGGGTTTGACCTAATGGATAAGTTCTGACCTTGACATGGAATATTACTCTTATTCTCATTATCTGATTCTTCTTGGATATAGAGCTTAACATTTTTTCTTCTGTTTTAAGTGACAACATTTGATATCTCTCTGGGTTTAATTTTAGAATTCTCCTCATCTGCATCTTTCCAGTCTGAAGATTTCACCATGTTACATAATTCCATCCCTTTTGGTGGTACTGAATGCCATCCTTTTGCTTCAGGTGAGCAAATTGGAATACAAAGTCTTTTACCATCCGATTCTCTATAACTCAATATTTCTTCTTGATCTTGAGAATGCTAAAGTCTAATTCCATTATCAGCTAAAAATGGCCTACCAATTTCAGTATGAACTGAACCTCTGGCAACAGAAAAGTGAATCTTCCTCTCCTCACCAGATGGTAGAACTAACAGGGTATTTTCAGCAAGTCTAACAGCTGCTGTACCATGGCCTCCAATACCTTTGAGACGCATATTCAAGGCTCTCATGGTTAATTGTGCCTTAATAGACTCAATCTATGAGATAATATTCAGATCAGCACCAGTATCAACCAATTATTTCAGTTTATAGCCTTCTTGAGCAATTGCTACATCCATCTTACCTAGGGGACAAGCATAGTGCATTTTTTTGTCAATCATCACTTCTTCTGGAGTTACTCATTTCTCTTGGTTGTTAATTGACTTCATTGACATTATATAATTCTTCTCTTTTTCAGATAAGAACTTGAGTTGGTCTGTAAAACTGGGTGAAATTGTCAACATTTCTTCCAAAGTTAGATGAATCCTTTGATCTAAAACTTTTTTCATAAACTTTTCAATTATTGAATCTCCATCTTCTTCTTTTATTACTCATCTTCTAGGTGCTGAATCTTTGTGAGTTAGCTTTGAAAACAGTTTTTCTGATTCTTGTTTCTTCAGAGGTGTTTTTTCTTTAATCACTTTAAGAATTGGCTCTTGACCTGGCTTAGGTTCTGGCTCTTTAATAATATTTGGCTCCTTAGGCTCCTTGTATTTTGAAGGTATAATAACTCTTTCACCTTCTCTGTATCTTCTTCTTCAATTTATCCACCTGGAAAACTAACTTTCTTTTTCAATACCTCTTTGAATTGTACTGTTAGCTTTTCAGGAATATTTTGAAAATGTGCTTTATTTCTTTCTTCCCTTTCCATTTTTTTCTTAGTCTGTCGTAATCCAAAATTAATATTTGATGGCTCTATTCCAGTAGAAATGCATGGTGGTTGTCATTCACCCCAATCCTCCATTGACACTACAGCTGTTGACTTTTCTTCTTTCTTTTGTTCTTCAGATTTTGGTACTTGTTTATCTTTCTCTTCTAGAAACTTCTTTGTGAGAACCTCTTGTTCATCTGAATACTGTCTTACTAGATCCCTTGGTATCTTTTCTCCTTTAATTGGGACTCTTTGAAAATTAGGAAAATAGAAAGAACTTCCTGTTTTATGTACAATACCTTTTTCAATATCTTCTGTTAAATCATTACACCTGCTAACAGTATGTCCAACCTTTAGACAATAGGTACACTTATACTGTGGTCTAGGTCCTTGTTGTGCTGGAATATAAGGGAAATGACTTTATGAAGCTGAAATTTGATTACATTTTGGATTTAATTCCTGATTTGATGTCTGAAATTGAATCTGGTTTCTTTTCTGAGTTTTAGCAAGACTTGTTAGATCACTAAGCTGATCCATAAACTGTTTAATATCATCCTTTTCCTTGAATCTTTCTTTTTTAGATGGTTCCTGCTGTTCTTTGAGGAATTTTGTAAGCTATTTTGTCTGCTTCAGTGCTTCTTAAATTCCTTGAAATCAATCTTCTTTGAACTGTACTTTTCTTTCTTTCACTCCATAGTCACCTCTGTCAGGATGATACTATGATAAAGGTATAACTAGGCTAATTACAACTTTAACTGTGTATGTGACATGGCAGAAAATGATTTAAAAAGATTTATAAAGGTTTTATAATAAGATAAAAGGGTTCTACTATTGAGAAATAGTGGTGGTGAGTGCTATTGAGAACCCTGGGTGCAGGCTTTATCTGTTGGATTACAATAATAAAGTCTACAATAATTAAAGATTATAATTATACCTGATTATTTAACCAAGAGTAAAGCTGTTTTTGACAGTTTACTACGTAGGTTATTCAAGAGCAGGATGAGGAAAGGTTTTTGGCTGTGAAAAGCCCTCCTTTTATCCTAAAATTGAGGTCGAAAGGCTGCTAGACCTTTCCACGTAGAGGAAGTGAAGATTTTTCACTCTCTATGACAGGCTTGAGGTTTGCAAACAGCCTGTATACCCTGTATTGGGCTCAGATGTGGTTTTGAAACCACATCTGGGCAGTTTTCACCAATACAGGGTGAAAATTTTCATCTGGGGACCTCACAGCCTGATTCTGACGTGTATGACGCGTAGAATGCTGTACAGAAACTGTATGGGACCCCAGTATTGACTGACATATGAGGTATTGAAGTAAAAACATGCTTCTTCATCTATTTGACACCTCATATTCATGGTTATGGGATATTATCCCATGGTAAGGCTGTATCTGACAGCAGGTGGGATTTTGACCTTAAAATGGTCATAACTCTGTCAGTTTTTGAGATATCAAGCTCAAAGTTGGTTCATTGAATAGCTCTGTATGAGCTCTACACAATGGTACCCAACCTGACATGGCTATCATTAAATATGACAAAGTTATCCCATGTACAAGTATTTTTGTACATTGGCGTGGTCTGGTCAAAAGCTGTATTAAGCTTGTTTGGCCAATAACTTCTGTTGTAGTTGAGGTATGAGGAAATGGATGGCACCATCAGATAGCCCTGATTGTGCTCTTTCCAAAAAGACCCCACTTTATGTATCTAACACTAAAACTGTAAAAGTTAGATGAGAGGTGAATGTTTTGTTCACCCTTATTTGGTCTGAATTTGACCATAACTCAAGTAATACTGGTGCTAGCTCAGTTTGGCTGGTACCATTGGATATCCCTGGCTTAGAGCTTCATTTTGAGTACCCATGTGATGGGGTTAAGCCTCTCCTTCTAGATTTTAGATGAGAGGTGAAAATTAAGGTTTATGCTCAGCAATAACTTTGAGCAGGGATAACTTTGTTATTTCATGTCCTATGGTGATGGGACTTATATTTTCAGGAAGAGGTGAGTTTCCTCTTTCTTTTGATACCTTTTGAGCTAATTTGGCTCAGCTCCATGTTTTGGTGGTATTTTGGCTATACCATTGGTTTATGGTATTTTGGCTGTCATGCTTGTGCTCTGGTTTTGAGTCACAGGCTGACATACCCTCCCTCTAAAAAAGGCTCATCATTGATGAGACTGTTCAGTCCTCCTAGAGGCTCTGAATCTCCTTAAATGGAGGTTCCCATCTGGTATGGCATCCTATGCCAACCATTTGTCTTTGTCAGCTGTCTGGTTCTTGAATCTGACTAGATATTGTCTCTGATCCTTCCCATTAAGTCTTATTTTTCTGGCCCTGATGATTTTACTCACAGGTCCAGGAGAGTCTTCTACTTCCACTATTTCTGGTGGAGTGGTGTTCTTCTTCCTGGAGGGGAATTTATCCTCCTCTGTTTGGAAGTATGGTTTGACCAGGATTACTGGAAAGACTGGGTGTTTTCTAGAAAACTCCTCAGTGAGCTTTACCTCTACTGCATTCTTCCCTATCAACTTTATGATAGTGAAGGGCCCTACAAATGAGTCTCTCATTTTCTTGGGTCCTTTGAGATTGTTAAAGTTCAGTGTAGACACTAACACCTGGTCCCCTTCCTTGAAGTCAGGTTCCATATGTGATTTGTCCCACCTTTGCTTATTATACTCTTTGGCCTCAGCTATGCATTTGGCAGCAGTATCACAGGCTTTCTTCCACATATCATGGAAGTCTTTGGCTGTGGGGTGGATGGTCAGAAGATTCTTCTTCAAGTGATCCACAGGTAACAGGGGATTCCACCCTTTCTCTACCAGTGCAGGTGTTTTTCCTGTGGTAAAGTGCTGGCTTGTATTATAAGCCAGTTGGACTGCTGGTAAGAGGGTGACCCAATCATGGGTATATCCCTCATGGTCCTTGTATTCCATGCCATAGGCACAGAACCTCCTGAGGATGTCCTACATTGTTTGTATCATCCTCTCAGCTAGGCCATCTGTTTGTGGATGGTAAGCTGTGGAAAAAGCAAGCTTGGTGCCAAGCATGTCATATAAATTGGTCCAAAATTCAGATGTGAATTTTGGGTCCCTGTCACTAATTATGATCTTAGGGACTCCACAGGTGGATATGATGTTATTCCAAAATAACAGAGCAGTGTCCATGCCTGTGTCCTCTTTATGGCATGGTAGACATCTCATGCTCTTGCTGAACCTATCAACTATGATTAAGCAGGCATTGTAGTTTTCTTTGCCTCCTCGGACAAGTCCTTTGACCCAGTCCATGTTGATGGTTTCCCATGGGTGTTTGGGTTCTTCTATGTGTTGAAGCAACCCATATTTCTTCCCATGCTTTCTATTTGCCTTTTGGCATCTTTCACAAGTGTTGATGTATTCACTCAACTCTTGCTCCCACTTGGGCCACCAAGCTGTGCTTGCTACCCTCTCTTTAGTCCTGTTTTCACTCATGTGTCCCATGTAGGGGCAGTCATGGCATTCCTGCAGGATTAAAGAGATGTGGTCTCTGTCTATCACTGTGAGTGCACTGGTGTGCTTATCTCTGTGATAAATCAGCCCATCTATAAGGAAGAATTTATTGTCCTTATAGGCCCTCAACCAGGGTTCCTCCAGCTGGGTTTCCAGTTCTGGGCTCCTGTATTTTTGTTGAAGGAGTTGGAGTAGTATGCTACACTGTTTGTGTTTAGCATATGATTTCAGCACTTCATTGAAAAATTCATTGTGCAGTGCTGAGGAACTTATTCCCAGTATGGGGGTTTCTATCCCTTCTGAATCAGTGTTTCCACTGTCAAGGGTACCACTCCCTGGTGCCCATTCAGAGAATCTGAAGTTCTTCTTCCTATTTATTTCCATAAAATGGATAGGAATTTTTGCAGAAACTTCAGGGTCATAAGCTGGATTGCTTTTGACATTGTCCAGTGGCCATCTGCTAAGGCCATCTGCATTGGTATGGCTTTTACCTTCCTTGTATATGATGGTCATGTTCCCTCTATACTCCTGGATGGCTATTTGCCATCTCAGCATGTGTCTATTAGTAGTCTTCATGTTTAGTAAAGACTTCAAGGCTGTTCAGTCTTTGTAGACTTCAAAGACTGCACCCTCCAAATAATAATGGAGTTTTTCTAGAGCCCAGACTAGACATAGACATTCTGTCTGGGTGGCCCCATACCTGGCTTCTGAATCTTTCAGCTGCCTGGAGATGTAACATATTACATCTTCTCTTGGTTCACCATCCACAATTTGTCTTTGGTGAAGGGCTGCTCCCAACCCTTGGCTGCATGCTGCATCTATATATAACTTGAATGGTAGTTCAAAGTCAGGTAAGATGAGCACAGGTGCATTTGTGAGTTCATATTTGATCCTCTCATATGCATCCCTCCTTTCCTTGGTTATTTCAAAAACTACATCCTTTGAGCATAACTTGTATAAACTACTAGTTATGTGAGCAAAGTTTTTGATGTGGTTTCTATAGTAGCTAGCAAATCCAAGGAAAGATTGCATCTCTTTGATGTTCTTTGGTACTGGCTTTTGCAGTACTGCTGCTACTTTGTTCTGGTCAATTGCCAGACTAAGGCCTGAGACTTTGTGTCCTAGAGCTAGTAGCTCTTGTTGGCCAAAATTACACTTTTTAAGTGAAATTTTCAGATTGATGGGTGTACATTTACTTAACACTCTGTCTATGTATTGTACATGGTCTTCCCATGTCTCTGAGTATATAATGATATCATCAATATACACTACCATCCAACCTTCCATTATTTCTTCTTGAAATATGGTGTCCATCATCCTTTGGAAGTGGGCTGGTGCATTCTTGATGCCAAATGGCATCCTGGTGTACTCATATATGCCCATATGGCATATTATTCTGAGTAATTTCATGGAGTTTGGTTTAACTCCATTTTGGTGGAAGCCCTTCATACAATCCATCTTGGTTATGTATTTGGCTTTGGCCAATTTATCCAAGGCATGAGGTATCCTTGGTATAGGATACCTGTCTGCTTTTGTGTAGTTGTTCAGGGCTCTGAAGTCTCCACACAATCTAGACTTGCCATCATGCCAGGTGATTAGGACAGGAGTGGTGATTTCCACTATTTCATTATGTCCAATCTTCCTAATGACATCCATGTCCAGGAGTTCATTGATATGTTTCTCAATCTCTTTCCTGGTCTCCAGACTTTCTGGGTAAGGAGGTCTCCTTAACATGGGTGGATAAGGCCTTTCTACATCCAGATATAGTTCTATATCATGGCCTTTGATCTTGCCTAATGGTTCTTCACCAATGGCAAATGCTGGTCTGTTCTTCCTCAGCATCTTCAGTAAACTTAGCTTTTGTTTACTGGTGAGGGTAGTGCTAAACTGTCCCTCTCTGAATTCTTTCAGAAGTTCTTCCAGTGGGTCCTGAGAAGATATCTGGCATATATCAAGAGAAAATTTCTTTTCCTTGTTAGTACCAACAGTAATATGACTATTTTTACTATTGTAAATATCTATGCCATACATCCTCTGGTAATCTGTTCCCAGTAAAAACCCTTGGATGTGGGCATCTTCAAGCACTACGAACTCTGGGTTGAGTCTGATATTACCTTTTCTGTGGGGTATAATTATCTCTTTGATAATTGTCCCAATAGAGGTCATCTTTCCAGATGCACTCTTAAAGTTCTTTGCCCTGGTGGGCAAGAGTTCTTTTTCGCAGTTTGGGAAGTCGTTATGCAGATAATTTCTGGCCACTATGGAGCAGTGTGCTCCACTGTCAATGATCAGTGGGTGCTGAGCATTGTCAATACATACAGTCATTTTTGTGGCTGTTCCATGTATATATGCCATTCCTTTGGTTGGTGTAACCAGGAATGTTTGTGCATCTTGTGTATGTTTACACAAGTTCTTGTTGGCAGTGTCTTGTGGCATGCCTGCTTCCAACTGTATATCCTGGATTTCTAGTGGGGTTTCCTCTTGGTATTCTACTAGAAATTCCTCTCTTGGGTCTTGATCCTCATCAGATGGTTCTCTAATGGCATCACCCATAGAGTCTGATTCATAATCCTCTGTTGGAGGTTCTTCTTCAGGGACTTTTTCTATAGCATAGACTTTCTTCTTTGCTTTTGGACAGTTGTTGGCATAGTGGTCTGTTGAACCACAATTGTGACAAGAATTCTTCTTCTTTGCCACTTCTGCCACTCTTTCTCTGGGTTTGTCTTTAAACTCTACCCTGAAAGGTTGTTTCTCTTTGAAACTATTGCTTCTATATGGGGTGAATTTCCCTATATTAGTCCTTTTCCTTATGTCTTGTAAGGTATTGGCTATATCATCTAGAGTGCAATTTTGGTTGCATCTGCACTTTACTGCATGCTCTAGTTCTCCTGGCAGTTGTGTCAGAAGTTTATGATTCCTCATTTGAATGTTCATTTGAGGATCATTGGCTTTAAGTCTTTTAGACTGTCTAAGACACCACTCATATGGATCTTTGTCCACAGAGTATTTGTCATTTTCAAATGACATGATCTTTTGCCATATCCAAGTTCCATTACTGTACTTTTGGATTATTTGACTCTTCCACCATGGCCAATTTCTTCTGCCATGGATTTCTTTCATTTCAGTGTACCATATACTTGCATGACCTTTAAATGCAGTATTCAGTCCAGCAGTAATCCAGTAATCTGGTATGCTTGGTACATCAATGAAGAGTCCATCAATATAATCTATGAGTTCCATATGATCATATTCTCCTGATCCAGAGAATTTGGGCCAGTTTGAGGCCTCAGGAAGCTGTTTCAAGGCTTCCTTCTCTGAATAAGACATGCCATCTCCATCCTGGTATTGTGATGGAGATCTTGCCTTATTCAACAACATGGCATCTGGTTTGATGTCATCTGGTTGATATGGATTCTCCATAGCTTGGCCTTGTGGTTGGGGCTTTAAGCTATGGTAGGAATCAAACAATTTGTTGATGTCTTGGTTCAGACACTCCCTGTCCCTGTTGCTATGGTGTTGTTCTTCAGAGACTTGATTCAGTCTCTTGTTGGTTTCTTCAGAGGCTTTGCTCAGTTGAGCATATCCTTCCTGAAGGTTTTTAACTATCTGCTCCAATGAGGCTTGAGTTTTTCTCATCCTCTCTTGGGCAGTTGCAAATTCTGCAGCCTGCTTTGCAGATTGCTCAGCATATTGGGACATTTGCAACCACAGTGTGTCACTGTTGATGTTGGTCTCAGATGTGATAATGATATTTTCAGTCTGAGTGGGGGTAATGTTTCTATTACTAGGACTACTGATTCTAGAGTGGTTTACAACTACTTCTGGTTCTTGTGTACTTCTTTTACCAAATCTAACAGCTACTGGATCATGGTGTCTGACTCTTTCCTCCTCTGGTTGAAGGAGGCTTTGTTCTTGCCCTTGTTGCCTTGTCTTCTCCTTGAAACTTCCTGGAATTGTGAAGAATGGTGACTCTTGGCCACTGATCTGCTGGTTTCTGAATGTTGTGAAGCCACTGGAGAGCTGATTTGGCTTGCTCCTTGTGAACCTGAAGGAATCTGAGTAGGCCCTGTCTGGGTTAACTGTTCTTCTATAGCTTGGATAGTGGCTTGATTCTCCCTTATCCTCTGTGCCCTTGCCTCCAGGAGTCTGTGCTGCCTGGTAGGGTTCCAACCCTTGGTGATTACCATAAGGTCCTTGAAGTCTATCTCTTTGAGACAGATCTTCTGGCAACTTGATCCCAGTTCTGCCCAGTGAGTTGCTAGGTTGAACCTCTTGTTGTCCATGCTCCATTGAAACAAATCCTTGAGGAGTTGGTGGATTTGAAGAACTTGATCCATATCCTTCCAGTCCTCTGGTTTGAGGTTTCTGTTGAATTGGAGTGTGAATGGCAAGGTTGATATTATCTCCCCCATTGTTTTGCCATCCACCACTGTGTCCAATGTGTCTTCTTTCAGGTCTTCTTGTTCTAGACATTCCTGCTCTATCCTCTGGCTGGTTCCTTTGGAAGCCAAGGTCTCTGAGGTATTCAGGGGACATATCAGTGTTTGCAAGCAGTCAAAAACTTTATGTTCTTAGGGTATTTACCTTTGACTGTGCCTTGTACAAATTTGTTATCTGCTGATTTGGGCAGTTTGCCTTTGGAGGTTACAACTGGGTTAATAATTGTAATCTTCCCTGTACAAGTGGTTAAGGTTGGTTTACCTTGTATTGAAGCAGAGTTTCGTGGTTTTCTACTCCTCTGAGTGGCTATTGGTGTCCACTTCTTGGCTGTAATGAGGCCTTCACTAAGCCTTTTTCCTTTACCCTTGCTGCCCTCTGGTTCTGAGGGTGTCAATGGTGTGTTGGCCTGTGACTGGGTTTCAAGTGGGATGTAGTTTTCTTCCACTGAATCAAAACAGGAAAAAGAGGGCTTATGTCAGTTAAGACTTCTTAAAGGCTGGTTTTGCACGTCTAAGAATTGCCTCTGGGCTTGTATATTATTACAGTATGCCCTTGTATAATGACAGTGTAATTGAATTAACAATTCCACGTCAAAAATACAGCTTATGGTGTCCTGTCACACTGTTTGTGTGTCAGTATCCCTCAGATACACTTGTGGTTTGCAAGTGTATTCTGTAAAAGTGGTTTGTATACAAGTGTTATTGACTTAACAATACACTTGACCACGCCTCAACTGATGGTTTTTCAGTCAGAGGTGTCCTTATTCAGTCAAGAATACAGGACTTTATTAGTGGCTTATGTGTTTTTATATGCAAAACACACCAAAAATAATAAATTACTGTGGGTGTTAACCACATAAAAAATACTCTTATGATATGAGTATATAAAAAAAAGGTAGAAATATATAAAATATATATATTTAAATAGAAATTATGCCTAAAAAGGATAAAACAATGTGTTAATAAGTCATAAAAAAGAGAAAAGACTTACTTGTAAGGTCCAAAAAAAAGTCAAAAACACGGCCAGGCCCCCAAAATGTCAGGATGATACTATGATAAAGGTATAACTAGGCTAATTACACCTTTAACTGTGTATGTGACACGGCAGAAAATGATTTAAAAAGATTTATAAGGGTTTTATAATAAGATAAAAGGGTTCTACTATTGATAAATAGTGGTGGTGAGCGCTATTGAGAACCCTGGGTGCAGGCTTTATCTGTTGGATTACAATAATAAAGTCTACAATAATTAAAGATTATAATTATACCTGATTATTTAACCAAGAGTAAAACTTTTTTTGACAGTTTACTACGTAGGTTATTCAAGAGCAGGATGAGGAAAGGTTTTTGGCTGTGAAAAGCCCTCCTTTTATCCTAAAATTGAGGTCGAAAGGCTGCTAGACCTTTCCACGTAGAGGAAGTGAAGATTTTTCACTCTCTATGACAGGCTTGTGGTTTGCAAACAGCCTGTATACCCTTTATTGGGCTCAGATGTGGTTTTGAAACCACATCTGGGCAGTTTTCACCAATACAGGGTGAAAATTTTCATCTGGGGACCTCACAGCCTGATTCTGACGTGTATGACGCGTAGAATGCTGTACAGAAGCTGTATGGGACCCTAGTATTGACTGACATATGAGGTATTGAAGTAAAAACATGCTTCTTCGTCTATTTGACACCTCATATTCATGGTTATGGGATATTATCCCATGGTAAGGCTGTATCTGACAGCAGGTGGGATTTTGACCTTAAAATGGTCATAACTCTGTCGGTTTTTGAGATATCAAGCTCAACGTTGGTTCATTGAATAGCTCTGTATGCGCTCTACACATTGGTACCCAACTTGACATGGTTATCATTAAATATGACAAAGTTATCCCTTGTACAAGTATTTTTGTACATTGGCGTGGTCTGGTCAAAAGCTGTATTAAGCTTGTTTGGCCAATAACTTCTGTTGTAGTTGAGTTATGAGGAAATGGATGGCACCATCAGATAGCCCTGATTGTGCTCTTTCCAAAAAGGCCCCAATTCAGGTATCTCACACTAAAACTGTAAACGTTAGATGAGAGGTGAATGTTTTTTTCACCCTTATTTGGTCTGAATTTGACCATAACTCAAGTAATACTGGTGCTAGCTCAGTTTGGCTTGTACCATTGGATAGCCCTGGCTTAGAGCTTCATTTTGAGTACCCATTTGATGGGGTTAAGCCTCTCCTTCTAGATTTTAGATGAGAGGTGAAAATTAAGGTTTATGCTCAGCAATAACTTTGAGCAGGAATAACTTTGTTATTTCATGTCCTATGGTTATGGGACTTACATTTTCAGGAAGAGGTGAGTTTCCTCTTTCTTTTGATACCTTTTGAGCTAATTTGGCTCAGCTCCATGTTTTGGTGGTATTTTGGCTATACCATTGGTTTATGGTATTTTGGCTGTCATGCTTGTGCTCTGGTTTTGAGTCACAGGCTGACAACCTCTTTATTTCCTATGTGGGGAAGGAATTATTCTGGTTACTAATATTCTAGCTTATGATTCCTGCTCAATATACTTTTTCAATACCCCCATAGGTGGTATAAGATATCCTACATCTTCTGATCTAACCATTATATTTTCCTTAATAACTTCTTTGCTAATAGCTCCTTTGACATTGTCAGCCTGTGACTAAAAACCAGAGCACAAACATGACAGCTAAATACCATAAACCAATGGTAAAGCCAAGATACCACCAAAACATGGAGCTGAGCCAAATTAACTAAAAAGGTATCAAACGAAAGAGGATAATCATCTCTTTCCAAATATACAAGTCTCATGATCATAGGACAAAGAATAACAAAGCTATTCCTGCTGCAAGCTATTTCTGAGCATAAACCTTAATTTTCACCTCTAATCTGAACTACAGAGGAAGAGGCTTAGCCCCATCAAATGGGTATTCAAATTGAAGCTTCAAGTCAGGGATATCGAATGGTACCAGCCAAACTGAGCTAGCACCAGAATTACAGAAGTTATGACCAAAATAAGGTCAAATAAGGGTGATTAAAATATTCACCTCTCATCTAACTTCTACAGTTTTAGTGTGAGATACCTAAAGTAGGTTCTTTTGGAAAGAGCACAATCTGGGATATCTAATGGTGCCATCCATTTCCCCATATCGTATCTAGAACAAAAGATATGCAGCAAACAAGTTTCATATAGATTTTGGACAAATCATAAATGTGTACAAGAAAACTTGTACATGGCATTACTTTGCCATATTTAATGATAACAATACCAAATGAGGTACTATTGTGTAGATCACATCCAGGGCTACTCAATGAACAAATTTTGAGCTGAATATCTTAAAACCTAACAAAGCTATAGCAGTTTTAAGGTCAAAATCCCACAGTTTGGCCAATACAGCCTTACAGTGGGATACTATCCCATAAGTATGATTATGAGGTGTCTTGTTTATACTTCAATAACTCATATTTAAGTTAAATACAGAGTTCCATACAGGTTCTGTACAGATTCTGACGTGTCAGAAGCACCAGCACACACCTGTAAACTCCATTGGTGAAAATTCTCACCCTGTAGAGTGTAAAAATCACTACTTGTGGTTTTAAAACCACATTTCCACCCAATACTAGTCTGTATTGAGTGTGTAGAACCACAAATCAGCCCACAGTAGTGAAAACGTTCACTCTGTGGTCTTGTGCAGAGGTAAACCACCTCCCACTACCCCAGAACAAGATAAAAGGAGGCTTTGCCTCACAGGGAAGCTAATCCAGCATCCTCTTCTTAGTATTCTTATGTGGTATAACTTCTTAAAAGAAGTCTTACCCTGAGAATTGAACAGGTATACTTTAAACTTAAGTATTGTAGGGTTTTTTATTGTAAACCTACAGGCAAACACTGCACCCAGGGCTATCAGAAGCACTCACCATCCCTAAATTCATTTAGCATAGCCCTTTTTACCCTGTATTATCTTAATTATCATCTTCATTTTTGTGTCACAATCAGAGTTATAGCTTTTATTTATCATTGTACAGCTATATCATAGAGTCACCCTGACATTTTGGGGACCTGGCCTGGTTTTCTACCTATTTTAGACCAAATTATAGCTTGTTTTCACTATTTTTAGCTTATCTTCATGCTTTTTAGAGTTATTATACTTGTTTTTTTGCTTGTTTTCAATTTCTGTTAACCACAAGAAGCCCTGAAGGGGATTGATTTTGTGGTTTTCTCTATTCTGATTTTTTTTACTTAAAAAAAATAAAAAAAACTGTATACATATTCCTTTTGAAAAATAATGTTTTTCATCATTTTTGGAGAGTTATAAATATATAATTTATATTTATAAAATACTCTTTTTTCAGAATAAAATAACAATAATATTTTATTATTGTTTTTTTCATAATATATACAAAGTATATATTATTTGAGGTTTTATTAAAGAAAAACTCTAATAATTCATTTTTTCACCCAAATTGGAATGAAAAATTGATTATTATCATGATTATTGATAATCTCAGTAATAATACTTCATAATAAAATAAAAATCATATTTTATTATTGATATTCTTTTAATAATATATACAAAGTATATATTGGTTGAATGTTTCTCAAGAAAAACTCTGATAATTTATTTTTTCACCAAAATTGGTGGAAAAATTGATTAATAATAATACTTCATTATAAAATACAAACCATATTTTATTATTTATCTTTTTTCAATATATAAAGAGTATATATTGGGAAAAGTTGGTTTGATAATCATTGAAATTTTCAATAATAACTTGTCCAAAGGAACTTATAGATTCCTAAAAAAACAGGGATTTAATCAACTAGCTGACACTCTCACTTTACAAATCAGAAATTTTATCACCTCATTCCAACAACTTTGGATTTCCGAGGGATTATTCCTTACAAAGAGAAACAACCATCAGCTGGAATAGAGGCCTAGAAAAGAGAGAAGTTGAAGTTGTTGAAAGTCATAATACATGGCAAAATTAACCTTCCTACACCTTCCAAGATGGCTTTCAACAGAAAATCTCCAGGAATGGCCTGCATAGAATAGTTTATTCTAACCCATCATATTCTTAAAGAACTTCTCCAATGGAGAATGGCAGACAGGCAATTCAACCTGGAGTCCCACTAAAAAGAACCTGTAGAAAGTATTCAGAAGATTTCCCTCAAAGAGATATTCTTCAAAGAGCTTATTATAGAAGAGAAATGGAACCAGAGATTAGATACTCTGACCCTCTCAGGCTAATGAGGACTGGTAACCCAACCAGAATTCCTAGTGGCTTCACACCACTCAGGCACCAGCAGATCAGTGACCAAGAGTCACTATACTTTCCAATCCAAGATAGAATCCAGGAGAGGAAGAGGATCATACGTCAAGAACAAGACTTCTTTTAACCAGAGGCAGAAAGAGTCAGATCCTATGATCCAGAAATTGCTGGACCTGTTGCAAGAAGTACAAAGAAACAACAAACAGTTGTAGATACTTCTAATGCAGCTAGCATCCCTATGATAAGAAATGATATCTCCACCCAGATGAAACACAATGTTGTGATACCTGAGAGTACCATAAGTAGTAATACTCTATGGTTACAATTTTCCCAATTTGTAGAACAAACTCAAAAAGAGTTTGAAAGACTCCATGAAATTATTTAAAGGTTACAAGAGGTTTATACCTTACAAACCAAAACTATTCATACTCTTCAAGAGGGCTATACTGAATTATATAAAGCCTCAGGAGATACCAAAAGAGGACTAAATCAAGTCTTAGAGGAGAAAAATCACTGCAAAAGGGATAGGGAATACCTGGATCAAGATATTGAAAAATTGTTCAATTACTTCCAAAAAATGAAACCCCAAACACAAGGGCATGTTTCTGGAAACACCCCATACCACCAGGAAGACATCAAACCAGATGCCTTTTTGGAGAAGAAGCCATGATCTCAATCAAAATACCAAGATGGAGATAAGATGACTTATTCAGAGAAGGATGCATTAAAACAGCTTCCAGAGGCTTCAAGGTCGCCCACACTCTCTGGCGTTAGAGAATATGATCATATGGAACTCATTGATTATATTGATGGACTCTTCACTGATATACCAAGTATACCAGATTAATGGATTACTGCCAGACTCATTACAGCTTTCAAAGGACATGCTAGTATTTGGTACACAGAAATGAAAGAAGTCTATGGCAGAAGAAACTGGCCATGGTGGAGGAGCCAAATAATCCAAGATTAAAGAAATGATACATGGATATGGAAGAAAACCCTTTCATTTGGAATTGATAGATACACAATAGACAAAGATCCATATGATTGGTGTCTGAGAAAGTCAAAAAGGCTAATAGCCATTGACCCTCACATAACAACAGAAATGAGAAATCACAAACTGTTGACCAAGCTACCTGGAGACTTAGATCATGCAGTAAAATGAAGGTGCTCCAAAGAATCCACCTTGGATAAAATATCAACTAATTTGCAAGAAGTAAGGATTAGAACATCTATTGGCAGATACAATACCCATAGTACTGGTGATAACAGGGAGAATCCAGCCCTGGAAGCCATGGAGACTCATTATTCAGAATCTTAAATCACAACAGGATTTCACAACTGGGAATAACCCAATCACTATGCAGAAAATTCCCCCAAAGACAGGGAAGATATGTTTTTCAGAGAGGAAGAAACAAGAGAAGACCAAGAAGTTCATCAAGCTGACTCTGATAGTTTGGGGAATGGCTGTGGAAATAATTCATACAGTGAACCCAACCCCCATGTGGAATATTTGGTGGAATTTAAGAACCATGTAACAGAAGAAATTGGTTCAGTTCACTCCAAAAGGAGGAAACTAATGACCAAACACCTGGATGATTTGAAACATAAGCCACCAGACAGGGAGGGTATGACCACAAGAAAGTTGTTGGCTCAAAGTCACATGAACCCTTGTAATACCTCAAAGAAGAAAGGGAAGTCTCATCAATGATGAGCCTTTTTTAGAGGGAGGGTATGTAAGCCTGTGACTCAAAACCAGAGCACAAACATGACAGCCAAATACCATAAACCAATGGTAAAGCCAAGATACCACCAAAACATGGAGCTGAGCCAAATTAACTCAAAAGGTATCAAAAGAAAGAGGAAAGTAACCTCTTTCCAAATATACAAGTACCATAATCATATGAAAAAGAATAACCAAGTTATTCCTGCTACAAGCTATTTCTGAGCATAAACCTTAATTTTCACCTCTAATCTGAAATCCAGAGGAAGTGGCTTAACCCCGTGAAATGGGTATTCAAATTGAAGCTTCAAGTCAGGGCTATCCAATGGTACTAGACAAACTGAGCTAGCACCAGAATTACAGAAGCTATGACTAAAATGAGGTCAAATAAGGGTGATTAAAATATTCACCTCCTATCTAACTTCTACAGTTTTAGTGTGAGATAGAGGGCACAATCAGGGGTATCTAATGGTGCCATTCATTTCCCCATATCATATCTATAGCAAAATATATGGAGCAAACAAGTTTCATAAAGTTTTTGGAGAACTCATAAATGTGTACAAGAAAACCTGTACATGGCATTACTTTGCCATATTTAATGATAAACATACCAAATGAGGTACCATTGTTTACATCAAATCCAGGGCTACTCAATGAACCAATTTTGAGCTCAATATCTTCAAAACTGAAAAAGGTATAGCAGTTTTGAGGTTAAAATCCCACAATTTGGCCAATACAGCCTTACAGTGGGATACTATCCCATAAGTATGATTATGAGGTGTCTTGTTTATACTTCAATAACTCATATTTAAGTTAAATACAGAGGTCCATACAGGTTCTGTACAGATTCTGACGTGTCAGAAGCACCAGAACACACCTGTAAACTCCATTGGTGAAAATTCTCACCCTGTAGAGTGTAGAAATGACTACTTGTGGTTCTAAAACCACATTTCCACCCAATACTAGTCTGTATTGAGTTTGTAGATCCACAAATCAGCCCACAGTAGTGAAAACTTTCACTCTGTGGTCATGTGCGGAGGTAAACCACCTCCCACTACCCCAGAAAAAGATGAAAGGAGGCTTTGCCTCACCAGAAAGCTAATCCAGCATCCTGTTCTTAGTATTCTTACATGGTATAACTTCTTAAAAGAAGTGTTACCCTTAGAATTTAATAGCTATACTTTCAGCTTAAGTATTGTAGGGCTTGTTATTGTAAACCAACAGGCAAACAGTGCACCCAGGGCTATCATAAGCACTCACCATCACTAAATTCATTTAGTATGGCCCTTTTTACCCTCTATTATCTTAATTATCATCTTAATTTTCGTGTCACAATCAGAGTTATAACTTTTATTTGTCATTGTACAGCTATATCATAGAGTCACCCTGACAGACATCAGAAGAAAGACAATCAAAAATATCTTCATCGTAGATATTATCCTGGTGAATATATTTATATCTTAGAAGGTAAGTGATAATTGTTTCATATTCTCCACTAAACATTTTATACTGTGAAATAGTACTAGTTACTCCATCATCTTGGGTATAATTGAATAATTTTAGAAGGGAATCCTTTCTGTATCTCCTCTCAGGTGCAACTATTCCCCACTTAGTAATGAGATATTTCTTGAGCTTTTTCCAGTTTCCTTCTTCATAACCAGGCATAGCTTCTATTGCATCACTGATATTGGAATCTGTTTTCCAGAAGGCCATCTGCATTGCCAGATCTTCTTCTGTTGCACCTCCTATTTGAGCTATCTGTTGAATATTTTTAATAAACTTTTCAGCTTCTTCTCCATTGGAATTAAGATTATAATTTTTTTGCTTTTATTTTTACTCCAGATCTTTCTTGTCTTGGAATTTCCTGATGTAATGGACTTGGATGTGTTGGTGTTTAAACAAAAACTTTTCTTGGAACATTTGATGATCTTGGCTCTGTTTCTGGAGTAAAGGTTTCTGTAGGTCCAGGTGTTGGTGATATTGGTGATTCTTCAGGTATAACATGTCTAGGTAAACTAGGTTCACTGGGACTAGCTCCTGGTGTATATGATGTTGATTCTCTTCTTTTAACTTTCTTCTTCTTTGATCCTGTCAGAAGAATCTGCAATTGACTTAAAATATTTTTTGCATGTTCAGATTGATCTTCTTCTTCACTCTATTTGTCATACTGCTCTTCACTATTATCTTAAGGTAAAGGTGGTAATTTTGATGTTGACTGTTCCATTTTTTTTCCTTTATAGGATCTTCCTTCAAATTTCCCTTCTTTCTGATTTCTGCTTTTGAAGTGTTGAATAAGGCTGAAAAAGAATCTTTCAACCTTTCCTCTTACTTCTTCCTTGTTTTTGGGGTGGAAACCAGTAAGCTAGAATCTACTTGTAATTCCTGTCCTGGTGGTGTAAATTGTTTTAATGGGCAATAGTAATGATATGATTCCGATGAGGCTTTTGATGATGAATGGGGGATAATGATGTTTCCTTCTTATATGCAAAATTATTTGATTTCAGTTTTCAAAAAATATATTTATTTTATTAATTTTTTTAAGATCAAGCTAAAAGTATTCTGATTGTATTCCCATCTGCCAGCCGCTGTTGGGACACCAGATGTGGGAGCTCCTATGCGTGTGAGATAAAATGAGGCAGTACCTGGAAGGGGAAATTACAAGCAAATGGTTTTGAATTGCTGTTTGAGACTTGTAACCCTTGCTCTGCTTGTGTGCTGGAATAATCTAGACTTCCCTTCCTAATATGCTAAGTTATCTTTACTGAGTTCACCAAATCAATTTTATAATTGATAGTGGCTTGATCAGAAAATGTTAGACTCAAAAATCTCTAATCAGACTTTGGTCTACTTAAAAAAATGTTTATTTAAAACCTTAACAAATAAATCCTTTTTAAAACTTCCAGATAATCTGGTTGGGTTACACCAAAATAGTTTTACAAAAGATAATAAATGCAATAAAAAAAGAAAGAAGAAAACACTTCTTACTATCAAACGATCCAAACAAAACTCTTATATATGTATATATATTATGTTTTTTTAAGTTAAATAGTACATTCAGTTGCCATATGAGAGAGAAATAAATAGCACTTGGTATCACTTATAACAGCATATGATTATTAAGGGAAAAATAACTTGAAATATATTCAGGTAAAATAAGTTGAATTGAATGGGTGTTGAGCTATATTTATAACCTAAAAAATTCAGCTAAGATAGTATAATATGTGAGATGTTTTGTAAGGTTATAAAAAGGATAAGAAATATATAGCTTATTATTTCAACAAGCTTTTTGATCTATATAATGGTAAGCTGTTGGTTTTGAATATTGATTGTAGAATAGGAGTAGTATTAATTTAATCTAAAGTTATTAATTTGGTGATAGTTTATTACTGAAAGAAATATATTTCAAGTATGACATTAAAATTGTTACTTATAACTTCTGAATGGATAGGTGATTAATGTGAATAGGGATGTGAAAATGTTGTTTATTATGTTAAATAATTTAGTTGAGGTTGTTGATGGGTTATATTGTAGTTGTTTATGTATCTTGATGAAATTGAATTGGTTTAAGGGGTTCGACTTTAGCTTAAAAGGACTAAAATTACTTCAAAAAATTCAGTTTTTATTCCAAAATGTGAGAAAATTACTTCAAAGTGATGGTTTTATTTGAAAACCATCTAAAATTACTTTTAACCTTTAATCACTAAACTCCAGAGATGCCTTACTCTTGAGCTTCAAGTATCAAGATCCTAATTATTATGATTACTATTCTGCCTGCTAGTGAGGGATGCATTGAAATCTTTTCACACAATTGGTTCTCTTGATCTATGTCAAAAACAAACCTCAATTACTAAGCTTAATTTATCAAATCAATTTCTAGTTTAACCTCTTAGATAAGGGCTTTGGAAAAAATAAGTTGAAGTTACAATTTACAGATGGGAAAAATTCTGGAGAGGAAAAGAGTTTGACTATTTATATTCCTTAGGGGGAATAGGGTTAGGGTTTAGGGTTTTCACAAACTGTTTCATAAATAGGCATATGAATACTAGCTCCTTTTCAATTTGCTTTGGATTACTAAGCATTTTATGAACCCATAGCTAATTTACTACCACCAAGATAGTGTTTTATACATTCACTCTACTCATCACTCTTGTCACCCTTTACACTATACATTCTTAATTATATTTTCTTTCATAATCATCAAAACTACTATCAACTGAATAACTTACATGATTAAAATTCAAAGCAATTCCCTTCCACTATCATCAGCTCAATAGAATACTTGAAATAATCCACACTACTACTCTTCTATATCAAAAAATAGAATGACATCAAAATAAAATAAATATACTCTCACCAACTCAGAATAATAAAAATTTTTTTCTAATTAAAATAGAGCATATCTCAATACTCTTCTCAACAAAAGCAAGTAAATAAGGATTCCCAAAGATATTTTGATTTAAAACCAAACACAACTGCACAATTTCCACCAATAAGATAAATTAATTCCCATGTAATACTAAAATAATACGGCTCTCATAGTTTATATTATTATTCTTTTTTATTAAGAATTTACACAAAATTAGAATCCAGAAATTAAATAACAGGGTTTTTCATTTTCTTGAATTAAAATATTCATTAAATCAGTAGAATACTGACTTGTCTTGTTTTGTTTTGTGTTTTTTTATAGAATATGAGTATTTAAGGTTACACAATCAGGTTCTTTTGATTATGATATTTATTTCCATTTTTTTATATTGGTCCATTAAGCTAAACTGGTATAGGTATACCACAATAGTTGATAGGTTCAGAAAGAGTGTGAGGTCCCCACCATGTCACAAGGAGGATACAGCAATTTATACTGCCTTGTTATTTTGGAATAACATAATATCCATCTGTAAAGTCCCTAAAATTATCATTGGTTATAGGGACCCAAAATTAACATCAGAATTTGGGACCACCTCGTATGAAATGCTTGGTACTAAACTTGCATTCTCCAAAGCTTACCACCCACAGACAGATGGTTTAGCTGAAAGCATGATCCAAACAATGGAGGACATCATCAGAAGATCTTTTGCATATGGCATGGAATACAAGGACCATGAAGGATACACCCATGATTGTGTTACCCTTTTACCAGAAGTCCAACTGGCTTAAGACACAAGCCAGGACTCCACCACAGGTAAATTACCCTCAGTGGTCAAAAGAGGGTGGAACCCCCTATTGCCTGTGGATCACCTGAAGAAAAATCTTCTGACTATCCACCCAACAGCTAAAGACTTCCATGAAATGTGGAAGAGGGCTTGTTATACAGCTTCTAGATTCATAGCTGAGGCAAAAGAATACAATAAACAGAGGTGGGACAAATCTCACATGGAACCTGACTTCAAAGAAGGGGACCAGGTATCAGTTTCCACATTCAACTTCAACAAACTTAAGGTACCTAATAAAATGAGAGACTCATCTTAAGGGCTCTTCACTATCACTAATCTGATGGGGAAAATCAAGTGGAAGTCAAACTCACAGAGCAATATTTTAGGAAACACCCAGTATTCCCAGTGAGTTTGGTCAAGCCATACTTCCAGACAGAGGAGGACGAGTTCCCCTCCAGGAAGAAGAATCCCACTCCACCATAAAGAGTCGAGGTGGAAGACGGCCTGGCCCTGTGAAGAAAATCATGAAGGACAGGAAGATCAGACTGAATGGTAAAGACCTAATGCAATACTTGGTCATATTGAAATACCAGACAGCAGATAAAGACAAATGGTTGGCAGAAGATGCCATACCAGATGGGAACCTTCATTTAAGGAGATTCAGGGCCTTTAGGAGGACTTAATAGTCTCCTCAATGATGAGCCTTTTTTAGAGGGAGGGTATATCAGCCTGCGACTCAAAACCAGAGCACAAGCATGACAGCCCAATACCATAAACCAATGATAAAGGCAAGATACCACCAAAACATGGAGCTGATCCAAACCATCTCGGAAAATAGCAAAAGAAAGATGAAACTCATCTATCTCCAAATTTACAAGTCCCACCATCATAGGACAAGGTATCACAAAGTTATTCCTGCTCAAAGTTGTTGCTGAGCATAACTCTTATTTTTCACCTCTCATCTGAAATCCAGAGGAAGAAGCTTAACCCCATCAAATGTGTATTCAAAATGAAGCTCTAACTCAGGGCTATCCAACAGTACCAACCAAATTGAGGTGGCATCAGAATTACTGAGGTTATGACCAAAATAAGGTCAAATCAGGGGGAATAAAATATTCACCTCTCAACTAACTTTTACAGTTTTAGTGTGAGATACCTAAGGGGAGGTCTTTTTGGAAAGAGCACAATCAGGGCTATCTTCTGGTGCCATCCATTTCCCTATATTGCATCTAGAACAAAAGTTATGAGGAAAACAAGCTCCATACAGATTTTCAGCAAATCATACATATGTACAAAAAGTCTTGTACATGGCATAACTTTGTCATATTTAATGATAGCTGTACTAAATGTGGTACCATTGTGTAGAGCACATCCAGGGCTACACAATGAACCAACTCTGAGCTTTCTATCTCAAAAGTAACAAAGTTATGGCACTTTTAAGGTCAAAATCCCACAATTACACTAATACAGCTTTACTGTGGGATATTCTCCCATAATGTGATCATGAGGCGTCAAAAAGACAAAGAAGCTTGCTTATACTTCAATACCTCATAGTGTGGTCAATACTGGGGTCCTGTAAAGGTTCTGGACAGAATTCTACATGTCATACACTTCAGAAGAGGGCTATGTGGTCCCAGATGAAAATTTGCACCCTTTATTGGTGAAAATTTCCTAGATGTTGTTTCAAAGCCACATCTGAGCCCAATAGAGGCTATACAGTCCTTTTGAAAGCCACAAGACAGTCCTTGTAAGTGAAAAAGCTTCACTTCCTCTACATGGAAAGGTCAAGAAGCCTTTTTCACCCAATTTTAGAATGAAAAGGGACCCTTTCTCCACCAGAAAAGGTTTCCTCATCCTGCTCTTTAATTCCCACATAGTAAAAATGTGAAAAAGAGTTATACTCTTGGAAAATGATCAGTTATAATTATTGTAACCCAACAGGTGAAGCTGCATCCAGGGCTTTCAACAGTGCTCACCACCCCTATTACTCAATAGTAAAGCCCTGAATATTCTTTTACTGACCTTTATTATCATTAATAAGCTTTTTATTACTATTTTCACGGTGTCACAGTCATAGTTAAAGCTTGTAAATAGCTATTAATAAGCTTCATCATAGAATCAACCTGAAAGTTTTTTTAAACATGAAAGAAAAAAATTCAATGTTAAAAAAATTCAACATAAAAAAAGAAAACCTTTTCTGCATATAGAAATTAAACAGAAAATTTTAAAATATAAAGATGAACAAAAAATGGGGCTTTTTTCCTAAAACAACAAAATAAAAAGAGACAGCTAACAAAAATGAGTCCTTGTATGACTTTAAACTTCAGGGTGGTTCCCATACAGCCAAGATCAGTCCTTGTATGACTTTAAGCTACAGGGTAGCAACCTTAAGTCTCAATAATAGTCCTTGCATTGCTTTGAACTACAGGGTAGGAATATTAAGGCTAAAATTAGTCCTTGTATGACTTTAAACTTCATGGTAGAAAGCTTAAGGCAAAATTGGTTCCCAGATGGCCATGATCAGTCCTTGTATGACTTTAAACAGCAGGGTAGCAACGTTAAGGCTGAAATTAGTCCTTTTATTACTTGAAACTACAGGGTAGCCACCTTAAGGCTAAAATTAGTCCTTGTACAGCTTTGAATTTCAGGGTGGCACCCAGACGGCCAAGATTAGTGCTTGTATGACTTTAACCAACAGGTTAGCAACCTGAAGGCTAAAATCAGTCCTTGTATGACTCAAACTACAGGGGTAGAATACCACAGCGCTGAACATGCAATTAAAATCAAGGAATAAAGAAAGATAAAAAAATAAACATATCAAGAGGAACAATAAAAGTTGAATAATTTAATATTGAAGACTTAAAGATGAAATTAATGAAGAATATTCAATAAAAATAAAAATATCAATTTTAATCTGCTTTTTCATGAGTAAGAAAGTAAATCTCTCCCTGGTGTAATTCTGTACTAGCAATTTCAAATGTACTTGTATGACATTAAGCTCCAGAATTTGGTATACCTAATATACTTGTTTTTATCCACCTATATGCAAAGCCATTGCATGACTTAAAACTACAACTCAGATTTAATTAGGAAGGAAATTAAGAATAAGATACTAGGAAGATTTTTTATTTCACTGAAAAATTGAAACAAGAAGAAAAATAATAATATTAATTGATACTTTCAGCCAGCTCAATAATCATGCAATTTCAAGAAAATGGAGCTAAATATTAATAACTACTCAAGAAGGTTATACAAGTAAATGAAGCTATGCCTAAATATCTGAATCCACCTTTGTAAATACCTGAATTATCAAGCGATCCTTATGAAACACCTTTATCACCAAACCCACCTCTATTCATTGAAACATTAAAGGTTAAAGAGAGAATTAATTTCAGTTAGAAATTCTGAAACATTTGGATGGTTATCAGAAGAAGATTTACATTTACTAAAAAGTGTTATAATACTAAGGCAAAAGGTTACAGAATTATTTGAAGAAGAAGGAGACATACTCAAATATTATTATGGAAAACCTAATAAAATACCAGATATACAAAGTTAACCATGGAAAAAGAAACCAATACAAAGACCAAAAAAAATTTCACCTCAATTACTCGAAATAGTCAGGAAAAGAATACATGCAGGACTCTGTTAGCAATAAACTTCAAGCTATAACAGTCCTGAATTTTGTGTGGCTAAACAAAATGGAAAATGTGAAGTATTTAATGATCTTCCATATCTCAATAAGGTAAAAATAAAAGATGAAGTATGGCCTTAAAATTTTTATAAGTGTGTGTAATAATTTCAAGGAAGATAATTTCATGGATTAGGAGCTATTATGGGAGGAAATGATGAAATAGAGCTGTATATGACTTCGTGACCCCTGATGCCTTTGAAATAACACTTGGAAGACTTCAGCTTAGCAGACTACCTCAAGGAGAAAAATAAATTGTGGCACTTTATAAAACACAAATGACATGGATAATTTGAGAGAAAATAGAAGAGCACCTTGGAATATTTATACATTATGCAGGGATTAAAGGACCTGGATCAACATATCAGACTGGAACATTGAAGGAGAATCTGTCCATAAGAAGATTTGTTTGTATATATGCAGTAACATTGGAAAGAATACTTTTCAGGGTATATGAGGCAGGACTCACAATTTTAGGATCAAAATTTGCATGCTGTGTTCCTGCACTTTATATTGTAGGGCATTTTCTATCTTTGGGAGGAAGAAAGATTTCAAAAAAGAAGATAAAAAAGATACAAATTTGGCCTAGAACAATAACTAAGAAGGAAGTTGGAGGATTTTCAGGACTATGTGCATATGTCAGAATGTTTATCAAATACTTTTCACAAGCTTTAGCACCATTGAGAAGATAGACAAGGGAGGGTGTATTGTTGAAATGGGATGAATTTTTTATAAAGCTCAGGAAGGTAGTAGGAGAGGAAATTAGTTTGAATACATTGAAGTGTACAAAGGGTCAGGAAAGATAAAATTAGCAATATATTCAATTTATATTTCATCTGATGCAGATTTTATGCAATATTATGAGAATACTCTCAGCCAAAGTTAGAATTGTGTGTTGTTTCAAGAATACTCAAAAAGCATCAAAAATTCTTATGGGGAATCACTCTGAGCTTCAAGTAGATGCTAAATCTTTGATAGAAATGATTAGCACACGATTTTTAACAAATGAACCAATGCCAAGATGGGTAGCATTTATTAAGCTTTTTTCTTTTCATGTGGTACACAAAACAGGGAATACATTTACTATTCAAGATTGGTTATCAAGAAGACAAAATGGGGAAAATGAAGATGAAGGAAGAAGGAATAATTTTGATTTAGAGGAAGAATGGATCAAATCTCATACAGTATTTGGCCTAAAAGAAGAAAATACAAGCAAAGTGGGAAAAATATTAATAGACAAAACAAATAATATTGAATTTCTAATAAGACAGGAAGTATTTGAAAAAGATATGCAGGAATATTCTAATAGTTTGAAAAAGCCACAAAGTATTGGGGAAGAATACTTCAAGAAAATTAGAAGAATATCAGTAAGTGTTTATATAGAACAAGGGCAGCTGAAAAGGGGAAATCAAGAGAATTCACAGATATTTGTTTATAATGAAAAAGCACAGAAACATATTCTAAAGAAAATGCATGTATAATTGGTTCATTTAGGGGAAAATGAAACATACAGAACAATGAAGAAAAGATATTGGTGGGAAGTATAGAAAAAGATAGTCAAAAAATGGGTTAAATGATGTCAATAATGTCAAAAGTGGATTCATTTTCAAAAAAAAAAGAAGAAAAGATATATGTAAAATCCACTTTCTCTGAATGAGTCATTGTCAGCCTGTTACTCAAAACCAGAGCACAAGAATGACATCCAAATACCATAAACCAATGGTAAAGCTAAGATACCACCAAATCATGGAGGTGAGCAAAACCAGCTGAAAAAAAATCAAAAAAAAGAGGAAAATAACCTGTTTCCAAATACCCCAATCCCCTCCACACAGCACAAAGAATAACAAAGTTATTCCTGCTCAAAGTTGTTACTGAGCATAAACCTTAATTTTGACCTCTCATCTGAAATCCAGAGGAAGAGAATTAAGCCCAGAAAATGTGTATTGAAATTAAGGCTACAGGTCAGGGCTATCCAATGGTACTAGCCAAATTGAGCTAGAAAAAAAACTACAGAAGTTATGACCAAAATAAGGTCAAATAAGGATGAATAAAATATTCACCTCCCTTCTAACTTCTACAGTTTTAGTGTGGGATACTTAAAGTGGAGTCTTTTTGGAAAGATAACAATCAGAAGGATCTGATGGTGGCATCCATTTCCCCATATCCCATCTGGTACAAAAGCTATGAGGAAAACAAGTTCCATACAGATATTGAGAAAATCATATATCTGAATAACCAAGATTGTACATGGCATAAATTTGCCATATTCAATTGTACCCATATTAAATGGGGTACCATTGTGTAGATATCATCCAGGGCTACACAATGAACAAACTTTGAGCCCAATATCCTAAAAACTGACAGAGGTATAGCAGTTTCAAGGTTAAACTCCACAATTGGGCCAATACACTTTTTCTGCGGGATACTACCACATAACTATGATTATGAGGTGTAAAAATGAAGAATAAGAATTTTTATACTTCCATACCTCATAGTTAATTCAATACTGGGGACCCATACAAGTTATGTGCAGCATTACACACATCATACATGTCAGAAGAGGGCTGGGTAGTCCCAAGATGAAAACCTTCACCCTGTATTGGGGAATACTTCCCAAATGTGGTTTCAAAACCACATGGGAGCCAAATACAGAGTACAAAGTCCTTTTTAAAGCCAATAGCCAGTATATTTAAGTGAAAAATCTTCAATTCCTCTACATGGATGGTCTAGAGGGCCATTCCACCCATTTGCAGGATAAAAGGAGGCCTTTTTTCTGCCAGAAAAGGAATCCCCATCCTGTTCTTGAATTACTATGTAGTACAACTTTCAAAACAGTCATACTCTTGGAAAATAAGTCATGTATATCTTAAAAGTAAGTATTGTAGCTTTTATTATAGTAGCTCAACTGATAAAACTGCACCCAGCGCTTTTGGCAGCGCTCACCACCACTATTCTACAAATAGTAAAGCTCTTATATTTTATTCAAAACCCTTTTTTATCATTATTATCTGTGTCAAAGTCATATTTCAGGTTGTAAATACTATTATTATCACCTCTTCATAGGCTCAGCCTGAAAGTCAATATGGATGCAGCCCATATTAAGACAGGAAGATGGAGATATTCAGTGGTGGAAAGAGATGACTTTTAATGATGGCAAGAATCTGTGGCATCATCTGGGATAACCACAAAATCAGTCTCAGAATTTATTTTTAGATATGGAGCACCCAAAGAAGTAACAGTAGATGGAGGAGCAGAATTTATAAAGCAACTGAAAAAAGAAGTAAGAAGAGCAGGATCAAGGATCAGGATCACTCAGCCTTACTACCCAGAATCACAAGGAGTGGTTGAAAGAGACCATATACAGTTGAGGGATATACGCTTAAATATTTGTGCTGAAAATTGATCCCAATGGAAAGAATATGTTAAAATTGTGACCTTGGCAGATAGAATTTTCAATAAGTGAACAATAGGATACTCACCATTTGATCTTCAATTTGGTCAGCAGGCTGTCCTCCCGATTGGAATTTAAACAAACACATACCTAGACATAGAATGGAATAAAATATAAACAAAAGAGGAGCCATATATATTTTAGCAAAAGAGAAAACAAGACTAAAAGCCAAAAATAAATTTTGAGATTCAAGAAACAAATAAGTTCAAAACTTGGACAAAAGAATGGTACACCAGCTTAGAGATCCACTTCAACCAGGGAATTTGATATTAGTTTACAATAGAACACTTGTTTTACAGTGGGGTTAACTATTTGAAAACTGTTGGAATAGACCCTTTAGAGTTATAAGTCAGTTTAAGAATGGAGCTTATGAGCCTGATGAATTGGATGGCACCAAACTGAAAATGAAACCTGCAGAAAGTCCCATCAAGAAACTTTATCCAAGCAGGAAGATAGTTTACTTAACTTCAGAATCAGAAAATAAAAGCAGTGATAAAAGTGAAGTTGAAGAGGCAATCTTAGAGGAAGAATAAATTTAAAATCCTACACAATCTGATTGATATTGGAAATTGTTGAGCTGTAATTCTGGGCACAGAGCTGAATGGAGAGGCAGATGTTGTATTCCATACCAATTATACCAGTTTCAAGCTCAACAAATTAATATTTAAAAAAATTTCAGCGTTATGAAAAAATCCCAGGAAAACTCTGGAGTAGAAAATAAAATTTCATAATAAATTTGGAGATGGAAAGAAGATTGGGAAATTTCAGAAATTGAAGGACAACTCTGAAGATAGGACATAAATTTATGGCATATCTCAATACACAAAAAGATAAAATGGTGTAATTTTTGAGAAGAAATGGGAATAAAAACTGGAACTTGGGAGGAATTATGGAAGTTACTGCCAAATAGCTCTGGAGATGGACATAGAATTTCAGAATTATAGACCAACCCTAGAATAACTTTGGAAAAGAAAATCAAAAAGCTGAATGATTTTATATATGGAAATAGGATCGTGGAATGATTGCAGAGATCAAAATAGAATTTCAGGATAAATCTGGAGATAGAGTCAAATTGGGGGATAAAGTGGAGATAGAAAGAAGATTAGAGAGCTTTGGATATTTCAGAATAACTCTGGAGATGGAAAGAAATTGCAGAATGAATTTGGATATGGAATGAAAATTGGTGAATTTTCAAAAGTGCAGAATAACTCCAGAGATGGAAATATGATTGCAGTGCTAAAGAAGAGTTTTGCAATACCTCGGAGGAATAAAATCAGATTGAAGAATAATTACAGAGATCGAAATAAGATTGCAGGATTACAGAAAATTTGTGGAATAATTCCAGAGAAGAAAACAAAATTTTGGCATAACTTTGGATATGGAAAGAAGATTTTGAAATTATAAAAATATCCCATAATAACTCTGGAGAAGAAAATAAAATTGCATGATAATTCCATATATGGAAATAGGATTGTGGAATTACAGAAGAGGTGTGGAATAATTCTGGAGATTAAAATAAAATTTCAGAATAACTCCAGAGAAGGAAATCAAATTTCAAAACTCCGGAACTAGGTGAATCCATCCAGTTAAAAGAATTCCTAGGGAATAATCAAGAGGTTTTCAAATCTAGGAAACTAAATATTCAATTAAAATAATAAAGACCAATTTTTCTGCCTTATTGCATCATCCATAACAAACTTTCACAGCTCAATGGAGGTAAACTGAATACATTTATTTACATTTAGATTGAGAACAGCATTAGAACTGTATTTTATACACCTCAATCCAATTGAAAGAAACACTTCAAGGCTAGGAATGAAATTAAAATGGATTTAACAAGAGAAAATGGTTTCTTATTAATATTAACACACATGTTATTTAATAGAAATCATGCAACATCTACATGAAATGACAGAATAATGAAATAAACAACCAGAAAAATCCTCTCAAGATTTCATATCAAAGCTGGAATTAGTAATAATTTGAACTACAGGAGATTTGGAAGAAAAAAATTCACCACCTTTGTTCAAATCCAATGGCAGTGCACTCAATAGCAAATTCTGTATTTTCCCCACTTTCTCCACTTTCAAGAAAAATGTCACAAGATAAATTCTCTCAAAGATATCATATGACTAGAACAAAGTTCCATTGTCACAAACTGTATTTTCACCACTTTATTCGCCAGAAATCAGCTCTTACCAGCCAAATTATCTTGATGGCCCCACATGATTTTTATAAGAAAAAAGACCATCCACAAAACTCTCTCAGAAAACAAATTTCTACACCAAAACTACATGCCTCACCAGCTAATACATTGCCACAACCATGGGAAATATCCCCCTTAATGGGTCTTTATGGAAGCTCACTGGGTAACCCCTTTACGGCCACTCAGCCTCCCTTATGGTTCTTAGTGGCCTCTGGTCTACTCCAACTATCCCTGGCCTCTTGGCAAATTTTCAATCATCTTTTCCTTCAGGCCTTTCCTACTGAAATGGGCCCAGGGGTCTCCCTAACTCTTCAAGGGGACTTTGAACCCTTCAATCATCACCAGGGCCTCTGGCCAACCCCCTTTTATTTGGGGTTTTTGGGCCATTAGGCCCCTTACAGCCTCTATGGCACAAGGACCATATGCTGGGGCTGATAGACCCATTTGGCCCCACTTTGTCCTGAATCTAATGGTACCAAAGGGCCATACCTCTGGCCACCAAAGCCTCAAATTTTCCATTCCTGACCATGGTTTGAAAAACCAATTAATGGCCTATGGAAGTCACCAGAGGCCACCAGCGACCCTTCCCAGGGGCTTTCCCTCAAAATAAGAGAAGGCCTTCCCTAATGTTGGACCCAGGGCTGCAGGAATAATGGATGAGACATATATGGTAATATATGACTATGCACCATTTTCCCCCATCAATTTCATGGTGGCCATTGAAAGCATCAATTCTTTCATCTTGAATCAAGTCACCAGTCCATCAACTCAATTTGAGGGAAGTTTTTCAAAATACTCAATATTGTTATTTGTGGGGAAACTCAGAAGACAATTTAAGGAAACCAAATCCCTGGTGTCAGCCTGTGACTCAAAACCAGAGCACAAGCATGACAGCCAAAATACCATAAACCAATGGTATAGCTAAGATACCACCAAAACATGGAGCTGAGCCAAATTAGCTCAAAAGGTATCAAAAGAGATAGGAAACTCACCTCTTTCTGAAAATATAAGTCCCATCACCATAGGACAAGAAATAACAAAGTTATTCCTGCTCAAAGTTATTGCTGAGCATAAACCTTAATTTTCACCTCTCATATAAAATCTAGAAGGAGAGGCTTAACCCCATCAAATGGGTATTCAAAATGAAGCTCTAAGCCAGGGCTATCCAATGGTACCAGCCAAACTGAGCTAGCACCAACATTACTGGAGTTATGGTCAATTTCAGGCCAAATAAGGGTGAACAAAACATTCACCTCTCATCTAACTTCTACAGTTTTAGTGTGGGATACCTGAGGTGGGGTATCTTTGGAAAGAGAACAATCAGGGCTATCTGATGGTACCATCCACTCCTTCATATCTCAACTATAACAGAAGTTATGAGGCAAACAAGCTCAATACATCTTTTTGCCCAAACCATGCCTATGTACAAAAAACCTTGTACATGGGATAACTTTGCCATATTTCACTATAGCCATACCAAATTGGGAACCATTATGTAGAGCTCATACAGGGCTATCCAATGAACCAATTTTTAGGTTGATATCCCAAAAGCTGACAGAGTTATGGCTGGTTTAAGGTCAAAATCCCACCTGCTGTCATATACAGCCTTACCATGGGATAATATCCCATAATCATGAATATGAGGTGTCAAATAGACAAAGAAGCATGTTTTTACTTCAATACCTCATATGTCAGTCAATAATGGGGTCCCATACAGTTTCTGTACAGCATTCTACGCGTCATACACTTCAGAATCAGGCTGTGAGGTCCCCAGATGGAAATTTTCACCCTGTATTGGTGAAAACCGCCCAGATGTGGTTTCAAAACCACATCTGAGCCCAATACAGGGTATACAGGCTGTTTGCAAACCACAAGCCTGTCCTGGAGAGTGAAAAATCTTCACTTCCTCTACATGCAAAGGTCTAGCAGCCTTTCCACCCCAATTTCAGGATAAAAGGAGGGCTTTTCACAGCCAAAATCATCTCCTCATCCTGCTCTTGAATAACATACATAGTAAACTGTCAAAAACAGTTTTACTCTTTGCTAATAATCAGGTATAATTATAAATTTAATTATTGTAGTCTTTTATTATTGTAACCCAACAGATAAAGCTGCACCCAGGGCTTTCAGCAGCGCTCACCACCACTATATCTCTATAGTAAAGCCCTTAAAATCTTAATTTAATCATCCATTATCAACTTTATTATCTTTTAAAACCATTTTTACCGTGTCACAGTCATAGTTTCAGTTGTAAATAGCCTTATTACTTCTTCAACATAGATTCATCCTGACATTTTGGGGGCCTGGCTGTGTTTTAAATCTTTTTTTGGACCTTATAAGTAAGTCTTTTCTCTTTTTATGACTTATTAACAAGTGTTTTATCCTTTTTTTGGCGTAATTTCTCCATTAAAATATATATTTTATATATTTTTATCTCTTTCTTTATATATACTCATATTATAAGAGTATTATTCACGTGGTTAATACCCACTGAAAATCACTATTTTTGGCGTGTTTTGTATATAAAAACACATAAGCCATCAATAAGTCCTGTATTATTGACTGAATAAGGACACCCCTGACTGAAAAACCATCAGTTGAGGCGTGGTTAAGTGTATTGTTAACTCAATAACACTTATATAAGCCACTTGTACAGAATACACTTGAAAACCACAAGTGTATCTGTGGGATACTGGCACACAAACAGTGTGACAGGTACCAAAAGCTGTAATTCTGACGTGGAATTGTTGATTCAATTACACTGTCATTATACAGGGCACATTGTAGTAAAATACAAGCCCAGAGGCCACCCTTAGACATGCAAAACCAGCATTTTTGAGGCGTCTTAACTGACATAAGCCCTCCTTTTTTCCTACCTTGATTTCAGTGGAAGAAAACTACATCCCACTTGAGACCCAGTCACAGGCCAACACACCAGTGACACCCTCAGAGCCAGAGGGCAGCAAGGGAAAAGGAAAGAGGCACAGTGAAGGTCTCGTTACAGCCAAAACGTGGACACCCATAGCCACACAGAGGAGTAGAAAACCACGAAACTCTGCTTCAATACAAGGTAAACCAACCTTAACCACTTGTACAGGAAAGATTAAAATTATTAACCCAGCTTTAACTTCTAAAGGCAAACTGCCCAAGTCAGCAGACAATAAATTTGTACAAGGCACAGTCAAAGGTAAATACCCTAAGAACATAAAGTTTTTGACTGCTTGCAAACACTGATATGTCCCCTGCATATCTCAGAGATCTTGGCTTCCAAAGGAACCAGCCAGAAGACAGAGAAGGATTGTCCAGAACCAGCAGACCTGGAAGAAGACACCTTGGACACAGTGGTGGATGGCAAAACAATGAGGGAGATAATATCAACCTTGCCATTCACACTCCAATTCAACAGAAACCTCAAACCAGAGGACTGGAAGGATATGGATCAAGTTCTTCAGATCCACCAACTCCTCAAAGATTTGTTTCAATGGAGCATGAACAACAAGACGTTCAACCTAGCAACTCACTGGGCAGAACTTGGATCAAGTTGCCAGAAGATCTGTCTCAAAGAGATAGACTTCAAAGACCTTATGGAAATCACCAAAGGTTGGAATCCTCCCAGGCAGCACAGACTCCTGGAGGCAAGGGCACAGAGGATAAGGGAGAATCAAGCCACTATCCAAGCAATAGAAGAACAATCCACCCAGACAGGGCCTACTCAGATTCCTTCAGGTTCACAAGGAGCAGGCCAAATCAGCTCTCCAGTGGCTTCACACCATTCAGAAACCAGAAGATCAGTGGCCAAGAGTCACCATTCTTCACAATTCCAGGAAGTTTCCAGGAGAAGACAAGGAAACAAGGGCAAGAACAAAGCCTCCTTCAACCAGAGGAGGAAAGAGTCAGACCCCATGATCCAGAAGCTGTTAGACTTGGTAAAAGAAGTACACAAGAACCAGAAGTAGTTGTAAACCACTCTACAATCAGTAGTCCTAGTAATAGAAACATTACCCCCACTCAGACTGAAAATAACATTGTCACATCTGAGAGTAACATCAACAGTGATACACTGTGGTTACAAATGTCCCAATATGCTGAACAATCTGCAAAGCAGTTTGCAGAAATTAAAGCTAGCCAAGAGAGGATGAGACAAAATCAAGCCTCCTTGGAACAAATAGTTAAAAATCTTCAAGAAGGCTATGCCCAACTGAGCAAAGCCTCTGAAGAAACCAACAAAAGACTGAATATATTCTTTGAAGAACAACACCACAGCACAAGGGACAGGGAGTGTCTGGATCAAGACATTAACAAATTGTTTAATGCCTATCATAGCTTGAAGCCCCAACCACAAGGCCAAGCTATGGAGAATCCATATCAACCAGATGACATCAAACCAGATGCCATGATGTTGAATAAGGCAAGATCTCCATCACAATACCAGGATGGAGATGGCATGTCTTATTCAGAGAAGGAAGCCTTGAAACAGCTTCCTGAGGCCTCCAACTGGCCCAAATTCTCTGGATCAGGAGAATATGATCATATGGAACTCATAGATTATATTGATGGACTCTTCATTGATGTACCAAGCATACCAGACTACTGGATCACTGCTAGACTGAATACTGCATTTAAAGGTCATGCAAGTATATGGTACACAGAAATGAAAGAAATCCATGGCAGAAGAAACTGGCCATGGTGGAAGAATCAAATCATCCAAAAGTACAGTAATGGAACTTGGATATGGAAAAAGACCATGTCATTTGAAAATGACAAATACTCTGTGGACAAATATCCATATGAGTGTTGTCTTAGACAGTCTAAAAGACTCAAAGCCATTGATCCTCAGATGAACATCCAAATGAGGAATCACAAACTCCTGACACAACTGCCAGGAGAACTAGAGCATGCAGCAAAATGCAGATGCAACCAAAATTGCACTCTAGATGACATAGCCAACACCTTACAAGACATAAGGAAGAGGACAAATATAGGGAAATTCACCCCATATAAGAGCAGTAGTTTCAAAGAGAAACAACCTTTCAGGGTAGAGTTTAAAGACAAACCCAAAGAAAGAGTGGCAGAAGTGGCAAAGAAGAGAAATTCTTGTCACAATTGTGGTTCAACAGACCACTATGCCAACAACTGTCCAAAGTCAAAGAAGAAAGTCTATGCCATAGAGAAATTCCCTGAGGAAGAACCTTCAACAGAGGATTCTGATTCAGACTCTATGGGTGATGCCATCAGAGAACCATCTGAGGATGATCAAGACCCAAGAGAGGAATTTCTAGTGGAATACCAAGAAGAAACCCCACTGGAAATCCAGGACATACAGTTGGAAGCAGGCATGCCACAGGACACTGCTAACAAGAACTTGTGCAAACACACACAAGATGCACAAACATTTCTGGTTACACCAACCAAAGTAATGGCATATATACATGGAACAGCCACAAAAATGACTGTTTGTATTGACAATGCTCAGCATCCACTGATCATTGATAGTGGACCACACTGCTCCATAGTGGCCAGAAACTATCTGGATACCCACTTCCCAAACTGGGAAAAACAGCTCTTGCCCACTAAGGCAAAGAACTTTAAAAGTGCATCATGGAAGATGACTTCCATTGGGACAATTATCAAGGAGATAATTATACCCCACAGGAAGGGTAATATCAGACTCAACCCAGAGTTTGTAGTGCTTAATGATGCCCACATCCAAGGGTTTTTACTGGGAACAGATTACCAGAGGATGTATGGCATAGATATTTACAACAGTAAAAATAGGCACATCACCATAGGTACTAACAAGGAAAACAAATTTTCACTTGACATATACCAGATATCTTCTCAGGATCCACTGGAAGAACTTCTGAAGGAATTCAGAGAGGGACAGTTTAGCACTACCCTCACCAGTAAACAAAAACTAAGTTTACTGAAGATGCTGAGAAAGAACAGACCAGCATTTGCCATTGGTGAAGAACCATTAGGCAAGATCAAAGGCCATGATATAGAACTATATCTGGATGTGGAAAGGCCTTATCCACCCATGCTGAGAAGAACTCCTTATCCAGAAAGCCTGGAAACCAGGAAAGAAATTGAGAAACACATCAATGAACTCCTGGATATGGATGTCATCAGGAAGATTGGACATAATGAGATAGTGGAAATCACCACTCCTGTCCTAATCACTTGGCATGATGGCAAATCTAGATTGTGTGGAGACTTCAGAGCCCTGAATAACTACACAAAAGCAGACAGGTACCCTATACCAAGGATACCTCATGCCTTGGATAAGCTAGCCAAAGCCAAATACATAACGAAGATGGATTGTATGAAAGGCTTCCCCCAAAATGGAGTTAAACCAAACTCCATGAAATTACTCAGAATAATATGCCATATGGGCATATATGAGTACACCAGAATGCCATTTGGCATTAAGAATGCACCAGCCCACTTCCAAAGGATGATGGACACCATATTCCAAGAAGAAATAATGGAAGGCTGGATGGTAGTATATATTGATGATATCATTATATACTCAGAGACATGGGAAGACCATGTACAATACATAGACAGAGTTCTAAGTAAATGTATACCCATCAATCTGAAAATTTCACTCAAAAAGTGTAATTTTGGCCAACAAGAGCTACTAGCTCTGGGACATAAAGTCTCAGGTCTTAGTCTGGCAATTGACCAGAACAAAGTAGCAGCAGTACTGCAAAAGCCAGTACCAAAGAACATCAAAGAGATGCAATCTTTCCTTGGGTTTGCTAGCTACTATAGAAACCATATCAAACATTTTGCACACATAACTAGTAGTTTATACAAGTTATGTTCAAAAGATTTAGTTTTTGAAATAACCAAGGAGAGGAGGGATGCATATGAGAGAATCAAATATGAACTCACCAATGCACCAGTGCTCATCTTACCTGACTTTGAACTACCATTCAAGTTATATATAGATGCAGCATTCAGCCAAGGCTTAGGAGCAGCCCTTCACCAAAGACAAATTGTGGATGGTGAACCAAGAGAGGGTGTAATATGTTACATCTCTAGGCAACTGAAAGATTCAGAAGCCAGGTATGGGGCCACCGAGACTGAATGTCTATGTCTAGTCTGGGCTCTATAAAAACTCCATTATTATTTGGAGGGTGCAGTCTTTGAAGTCTACACAGACTGCACAGCCTTGAAGTCTTTACTGAACATGAAGACTACTAATAGACATATGCTGAGATGGCAAATAGCTATCCAGGAGTATAGAGGGAACATGACCATCATATACAAGGAAGGTAAAAGCCATACCAATGCAGATGGCCTCAGAAGATGGCCACTGGACAATGTCAAGAGCAATCCAGCTTATGACCCAGAAGTTGCAGCCAAAATCCCTATCCATTTCATGGAAATAGATAGGAGGAGGAACTTCAGATTTTCTGAATGGGCACCAGGGAATGGTACCCTTGACAGTGGAAACACTGATTCAGAAGGAACAGAAACTCCCATACTGGGAATAAGCTCCTCAGAACTGCACAATGAATTCTTCAGTACAGTACAGAAGTCTTATGCCAAACACAAACAGTGTAGCATACTACTCCAACTCCTTCAACAAAAGTACAGGAGCCCAGAACTGGAAACCCATCTGGAAGAACCCTGGTTGAGGGCCTATAAGGACAGTAAATCTTTTCTTATAGATGGCCTGATCTACCACAGAGAAAAGCACACAAGTGCACTCACGGTGGTAGACAGAGACCACATCTCATTGATCCTACAGGAATGCCATGACTGCCCCTACATGGGACACATGAGTGAAGACAGGACCAGAGAGAGGGTAGCAAGCACAGCTTGGTGGCCCAATTGGGAACAAGAGTTGAGTGAATACATCAACACTTGTGAAAGCTGCCAAAAGGCAAATAGGAAACATGGGAAGAAGTATGGGTTACTTCAACATATAGAAGAACCCAAGCACCCATGGGAAACCATCAACATGGACTGGGTTACAGGACTTGTCCCAGGAGGCAAAGAAAACTACAATGCCTATTTGATCATAGTTGATAGGTTCAGCAAGAGCATGAGGTGTCTACCATGCCATAAAGAAGACACAGC
Source organism: Austropuccinia psidii (assembly GCA_023105745.1). NCBI lineage: Eukaryota > Fungi > Basidiomycota > Pucciniomycetes > Pucciniales > Sphaerophragmiaceae > Austropuccinia > Austropuccinia psidii. Next base: position 40,086,438 of record JALGQZ010000003.1, read on the forward strand.
CATGGATACTGCTCTTTTGTTTTGGAATAACATCATATCCACCTGTGGAGTCCCTAAGATCATCATTAGTGATAGGGACCCAAAATTTACATCTGAATTCTGGACCAACTTATATGACATGCTTGGCACCAAACTTGCCTTTCCACAGCTTACCATCCACAAACAGATGGCCTAGCTGAAAGGATGATCCAAACAATGGAGGACATCCTCAGAAGATTCTGTGCCTATGGCATGGAATACAAGGACCATGAGGGATACACCCATGATTGGGTTACCCTCTTACCAGCAGTCCAACTGGCTTATAATACAAGCCAGCACTCCACCACAGGTAAAACACCTGCACTGGTGGAGAAAGGGTGGAACCCCCTGTTACCTGTGGATCACTTGAAGAAGAATCTTCTAACCATCCACCCCACAGCCAAAGACTTCTGTGATATGTGGAAGAAAGCCTGTGACACTGCTGCCAAATGCATAGCTGAGGCCAAAGAGTATAACAAGCAGAGGTGGGAAAAATCACACATGGAACCTGACTTTAAGGAAGGGGACCAGGTGTTAGTGTCTACACTGAACTTTAACAATCTCAAGGGACCCAAGAAAATGAGAGACTCATTTGTAGGGCCCTTCACTATCATTAAGTTGATAGGGAAGAATGCAGTAGAGGTCAAGCTCACTGAGGAGTTTTCCAGGAAACACCCAGTCTTTCCAGTGAGTTTGGTCAAACCATACTTCCAGACAGAGGAGGATAAATTCCCCTCCAGGAGAAAGAATCCCACACCACAAGAGATAGTGGAAGTGGAGGACTCCCCTGGACCTGTGAGTAAGATCATCAGGGCCAGGAAGATCAGACTCAATGGGAAGGATCAGAGACAATACCTAGTCAGATTCAAGAACCATACAGCAGATAAAGACAAATGGTTGGCAGAAGATGCCATACCAGATGAGAACCTTCATTTAAGGAGATTCAGAGGCTCTGGGAGGACTGAACAGTCTCATCAATGATGAGCCTTTTTTGGAGGGAGGGTATGTCACCCTGTGACTCAAAACCAGAGCACAAGCATGACAGCCAAAATACCATAAACCAATGGTATAGCTAAGATACCACCAAAACATGGAGCTGAGCTAAATTAGCTCAGAAGGTATCAAAAGATATAGGAAACTCACCTCTTTCTGAAAATATAAGTCCCATCACCATAGGACAAGAAATAACAAAGTTATTCCTGCTCAAAGTTATTGCTGAGCATAAACCTTACTTTTCACCTCTCATATAAAATCTAGAAGGAGAGGCTTAACCCCATCAAATGGGTATTCAAAATGAAGCTCTAAGCCAGGGCTATCCAATGGTACCAGCCAAACTGAGCTAGCACCAACATTACTGGAGCTATGGTCAATTTCAGACCAAATAAGGGTGAACAAAACATTCACCTCTCATCTAACTTCTACAGTTTTAGTGTGGGATACCTGAAGTGGGGTATCTTTGGAACGATCACAATTAGGGCTATCTGATGGTACCATCCACTCCTTCATATCTCAACTATAACAGAAGTTATGAGGCAAACAAGCTCAATACATCTTTTTGCCCAAACCACGCCTATGTGCAAAAATTCTTGTACATGGGATAACTTTGCCATATTTCATGATAACCAAACCAAATTGGGTACCATTGTGTAAAGCCCAGACAGGGCTATCCAATGAACCAATGTTTAGGTTGATATCCCAAAAACTAACAGAGTTATGGCTGGTTTAAGGTCAAAATCCCACCTGCTGTCATATACAGCCTTACCATGGGATAATATCCCATAATCATGAATATGAGGTGTCAAATAGACAAAGAACCATGTTTTTACTTCAATACCTCATATGTCAGTCAATACTGGGGTCCCATACAGTTTCTTTACAGCATTCTACGCATCATACACGTCAGAATCAGGCTGTGAGTTCCCCAGATGAAACTTTTCACCCTGTATTGGTGAAAACCACCCAGATGTGGTTTCAAAACCACATCTGAGCCCAATACAGGGTATACAGGCTGTTTGCAAACCACAAGCCTGTCCTGGAGAGTGAAAAATCTTCACTTCCTCTACGTGGAAAGGTCTAGCAGCCTTTCCACCCCAATTTCAGGATAAAAGGAGGGCTTTTCACAGCCAAAATCATCTCCTCATCCTGCTCTTGAATAACCTACGTAGTAAACTGTCAAAAACAGTTTTACTCTTGGTTAATAATCAGGTATAATCATAAATTTAATTATTGTAGTCTTTTATTATTGTAACCCAACAGATAAAGCTGCACCCAGGGCTTTCAGCAGCGCTCACCACCACTATATCTCTATAGTAAAGCCCTTAAAATCTTAATTTAATCATCCATTATCAACTTTATTATCTTTTAAAACCATTTTTAGCGTGTCACAGTCATTGTTTCAGTTGTAAATAGCCTTATTACTTCTTCAACATAGACTCATCCTGACACCTGGCCCTTCAGGTATTTGTCCGTTCCAACTCAATAGTATTCCCATAAGGGAATACTGCCCAAGGATTTTCTAAGGGTAATTTCAAGAGGTTGTTACTTCTCAAATAAGTTTTCATGTCATCAGAAGCTCCAGAACTCCTTGGGAGACACAAATGATCCATACAGGCTTTATTCAAGAAACCTGTATGGAATTGACCCTTTTGGGTCAATTAACCTTTTACTGTTGGAATTCAAGACACACAGTTCATTTCTAAAGATCTCCAGATCTATATTTTCCCAAAAACAGTAAATAAAGTTGGGTTCTCAATGCTGCAGGATCACTCCTTCACACTTTTACATATACTGGTCACCTTTTAACCCCTGGGTTATTTTTCCCCAGTTAATTCATCTATTGGATTTCTTTCTATTACTATTTTCTTCTCATTCTTTGAATTCAATACTTTTATTCATAAGCTGGTAATTTTCACCTTCTTTTTCCCCTATCAGTGGATATTGGTGGACATATCCTTTACTAATTCCATTTTCCTTTCTGGAAGGTTGGAACCGTGAATTGAGGATTCATTTGGTTGGCTCTTTGACCTTTGGCTTGCTTTCTTATCTTCTGCATAATTGTAATTCCTCTTATTATTTCTTGAAGAAATATATTCTTCATTTATTTTTTTATTCTTTTGGAGCTCCCCAAGTGAGTTTTTGCATTCCTGAGGGCCAGGCTGCTTTTGTTCCTCCCAAGGGTCCATGTGACAAACATTTAAAATATAATTTTGTGGAGTCCCCTGTTTTGAGAAGCTCTACGGAGGCCAAAAAGGTATAAATAGAGGTATTCCCTCCCTCAATATTCCAAAGCCAATGGAACAAGTTCCACTATTAAGGATCACAGCCATCCCCAAACTAGAAGGATTATAGTGAAGTAGTATTCTCTTAGTTACGAAATTCTCAGTAGCCTTGCTCAGTAGCTTATTATTATTGAAGGATTGTAGTATGACTGTAGTGAAAATCTCATTAGCCTTGATAAATACTTTTAGTATTAGTGAACAATAGTTGCATAAATGTAGTGAAATTTTATTAGTCTTTCTCAGAAGAATAGTAGTATTAAAAGGAACCAGTATGGATATAAACATATTATTGAAGCTTTAAGGTGTGGATATGAAACTTTGATCAAAATTAAGTACTTTTCCTGTCCTCAAAATTTGTATAAGGTAAAAAATGATTAAAAATAGTATGAAATAGTATTTTTAAGAGAAAATAGGCCAATTTTATTTCTTTTAACTTTATAAGTATAAAATAATAATATTATACAGATTTATTTTTTTACCAACAATAAACATTAATCCAAAATACTCTAGAAGATATATTTAAGGCTACAAAAGAAATTTCTTCAAGAGAAATTTCAATTGGAATTAATTGAGCAAAAAACTGCAAGCAATGGATTAAAGAACAAATTCTTTAAAAAAAATCATGGAAGATGAAACATGCCAAAAGTTACCAGAGTGAATTTGGAAACAAGGTGACAAACTTAACAGTGATGAAAGATGCTTTAATTCACTTATGGGGTGGTTCAAGGGGTATAAATAATTATAAGGTTACAAAAAATGATTATAATGATTTTTTCACTTTGTTTAAAGGTCTAAAATGATTTAAAAAAGGTGTTTTTAATGCTTTATTGATTGGTTTAACAGTGCTTAAATTAATTATAAAAGGAAGAGATTCTAACATGAACAGAAAAGTGAGGCAAGGAAGACATTCTTTTATAGCCATCAATTTTCTTACTCCAAAGGTAAAATTTACTATTTTCAGTCGTGAAAGACACCCTGACAGCAGAAAAGCCAATTATGGCATCATTGAACCCTGTTTTAGACCAAAAAAAGGTTGGTTTTAGCCATTTTTGGCTATTTTTAGCTATTTTAGACCCTTACATCAGCTATTACTATAGTAATACCTGGTCTAGAGCCTTAAAAACACATCAGAATGTGTGTATGAGACAATTTTTAGGTTAAGGTTAGTTTTACCTTCTTGGCAACAGTTAAAACTACCATAGTTGGTATTAAAACCACATCATCAATTGAGTCACAGACCCTGTGACTCAATTCCAGGCCAAAAGTGATGAACATTTGTGTGGATTTTGACACACCACCCCAGTCAGCAAGAACTTTGGGGGTCTGGCTCCTCCTTAGAGCTAGAGTTCCTTCCCCCCCAGAATTAATCTTTCCATTTTATTTTTTCTTTAATTCCTAATCATGTAATATACTTGTAATTTACAAATGCAGATCAATTGAGTTTTTACAGTAAACAACTGTAATAATTGATACCTCATATGTAAATTACAGTTGACTTATGTAATACATGTGCACATTTCGACATTTCAGTTGAAAATACTTCAATTCCTCATAACTTCTAAATACACACAACACCTCAATTTTAACACATAATTTGATGGTTAACACCAAATTTGATGTGAATGAAGTTAAATTTTTGAGGATTTTGAACTTTTGTACAGAAAATACTAAAAGACTTAATTGAAGCTTATTTAGAGTTGAGTTACAGAAATTTTACCCAGAGGTGACCACACCTTATTTTTTATGAGGAAACCAATGATGAGATAATTTTCTTATGTTTATTCATTGGATAAAAAGTTACAATATATTTTATGTAAATTTTTACCAAAAATATTTTAATTTCATTAATTTTATTAAAAATTCATTTTTAATTAATTTTTTTCAAGTAAAACTGCATTTTCATAATTTTAAGGTTTAATGTAATTTTATTTGAGATTATTTTTGTATAGAAATTTGTATTTATATCTTAATTTTTATTTTGATAATATAAATAATTTTCTTTTCTTTATATTTGTATCTTATTTTGTTATTTGTGGTCTTTTGGGTATATGACAATACCTCTAAGGCTCACATTCCCTCCCCCTGAAAAGAATATTACTTTTTAATATTGTTTTTTCTAGCTTTTCTGAACCTTCTGAGAATTTTAGTAGCTTCTGGTATGTCCTTTTCTGATAACCATTTATCTTCACAAGTTGGGTCACGGTACCTAACAAGGTATTCCCCCACTTTATTGGTTATCAACTTTTGTTCTTTGAAAACTTTGGTAATTTTCTGAATACCAAACTATTCAATAGGAGGTATAACTTGGGGGACTTTATTCCTCAAGTTAAATTTTTCAGTATCACTAGATTTAAATGGTTTTATCGAGCTCACTGTAAATGTAGGATGCTTGTTGCTAAACTCTTCAGATAGTTGTACTTCAACAGCATTTTCTCCATGAAGGGCCTTAATAACTAAAGGTCCTGAAAAGGAGTCTTTGAGATTTTTACATCCTTTGATGTTATTAAAGTTAGTGGTGGATACAAGTACTAAATCCCCCACTTTGAAATCTGGAGTGGAATGTGATTTGTCCCATTTGTCCGTAGTATATGCAAAAGAGTCTTCCATGCACCTCACTTCAGGATTTCTAGTTTTGTCTAGAATTCCTTTGAAGTTAGCAGCTGTAGGATATATCTCAACCAAATCTTTCCTCAAGGAATCTTGAGGTAATTTGGGATTCCATGCTTTTTCTAAAATAGCAGTAGATTTATTGGTACTGGCATGAATGGATGTCTCATATTCCAATTCCAGTTCTGGTAAAAGAGTACACCAATCATGGGTAAATCCATCAAAATCTTTAGATTAAAGGCCATATGCACAAAATCTTCTTACCATGTCTTCCAAGGTTTGGATCATCCTTTCAGCCAGACCATCATTTTGTGAGTGGTAGGCTGTAGAGAAGAATGATATTGTCCCAAATAGTTGGTGAATATTTGTCCCTAGTGCTGAGGTGAATTTGGGATCTCTGTCACTAATGATGTTTGTGAATATGCCAGTCCATGATACTACTCTATTCCAAATCAGAAGAGCTGTATCCATGGCTGTATCATCCTTGTGACATGGTAGAAAGATTGGCGTCTTACTAAGTCTTTCAAAAATCACTAGGCAAGAATTATAACTTCTATCACCCCCTGGTGGCAAGCCAGTTACCCAATCCATATGGAACATTTCCCAAGGTCTGTTGGGTTCTTGGATCTGGATCATATTTGCAAGTCTGTTGCCAGTGGATTTATTTTCTTTTTGACATCTGTCACAGGTTTTGCAATACTCTGCAACATCTTTCTGCCACATTTGCCACCATATGCAGGTTTTTACTTTTTCTCTTGTTCTGTCTTCAGACAGATGTCCTGAGAAAGGGCTGTCATGGCATTCTTCAAGTACAAGATTGATTAAGGACCTGTCCGCAACTTTCATGACACATGTATGCTTAGTTAGGTGGTAAACTATACCATCCAGTAAGTGGAATCTTCCTTCATCATATTATTCTTTCCATATCTCATCTAAGGCATGTATTGAAGAATTGTATTTACAGTCCTTAGTAAGTAATTGGCATAAAATGCTACAATTCTTATCCTGAGTATAACTGTTTCTTACCTCTTCAAAGAAGTGGTGTTCAGGTCTGTAACACTGATTCCTTCTACAGGGATCTATGGGGAAGCTTCTTGTGGCACATAAGAAGTATTATCAATATTATTTGGTAGTGGCCATGTGCTCAGTCCATCTGTATTTTCATGAATATTCCCATATTTGTGAAAAGTGGTCATATTGCCCCTATACTCTTGTATAGCTATTTGCCATCTGAGAATATGTCTGTTAGGTGTCTTCATGTTTAAAAGTGACTTCAAAGAGGTACAATCTGTTATAAATTCAAAAGCACATCCCTCCAGGAAGTAATTTAATTTTTCCAAGGCCCAGACAAGGAATAAACACTTGATTTGACTTGCTCCATATCTGGCTTCAGTTGGTTTGATTTGCCTGGATATGAAAAATATGGGTCCTTCCACAGTCTTATCATTTATAATCTGTACTTGATGAAGTGCATCACCCAGCCCATGAACTGATGCATCAATATGCAGTTTAAAGGGCAGTTTAAATCTGGCATCAGTAAGAGTGGAGCAGTGGTCAAGGCTTGTCTCAAAGACTCAAAGGCTTTGACTCTGTCAACATTCATTTCAAATACTGTGTCTTTGTCACATATCTTATAAAGAGGTCTTGCTATTGATGCAAAATTCTTAATATGTTGCCTGTCATATCCTGCAAACCCCAAAAATGACTGAATTTCTTTGTTGTTCTGAGGCATAGGTTTCAGCAATACTGCTGCAACCTTTTTTTTGTCAATTCCAAGGGACAAACCAGATACTACATGTCCCAGTGCTTCAAGTTTCTTAAATCCAAAATGGCATTTACTCAGAGAAATTTTCATGTTCACAGATTGGATTTTTGTAAAAATTCTGGATAATCTGTATATATGTTCTTCCCAAGTCTTGGACCAGACAATAATTTAATCCATGTAAATGATTAACCATCCTTCTGAAAGGTCTTCAGGGAAGATTTTATTCATCATTCTTTGGAAGTGCAAAGGTGCATTCTTGATACCAAAAGGCATCCTCAAATATTCATATACTGCACAATGAAAAATACTTCTCCAGTACTTTCTTGCCCTTGGTATCACCACATTATGATGTAATCCTTTAAGGGTATCCATAGTGGTTATATACACTGCTTGAGATATCTAGGTAAGGGAAATTTGGTTTTTTTGTATTGGGTATCTGTCTGGAACAGTGTAAGTTTTCAGAGCTCCAAAGTCCCCGACCATTCTAGTTTTTCATTATGCCATGCCACTATGACTGGTGTAGGTATTTCTACTTTCAAATTATGGCCAGCTTTCTTATTACACCAAGGTCTAGAAGTTCTTTAATATGAATTTCAAGAGCTTCTCTTGATTTAGGACTTGCTGGATATGCAGGTCTTCTTAAGAGTGGTGGATAAGGTCTCTCAAGTTTAAGGATGATTTCAACTTCCTGACCAATAATAGCCCCCAAAGGTTCTTTGTCTGATGCAAATGCTTCTCTGTGGTCATATAAAAGGACAGAAAGTTCATTTTCCTGTTTATCAGTCAGATGAAGGCTTATTTCAGCTTCATTTAACTTTTCAGATTTGAATCGCTCCAACTCTAAGCTGACTGGTGCTACTTTTCTTACTGTAATTTGTCTTTTAAGCTGTAAAAAGGCAAATTTCTGATGCTTATTGTCTCCAATAGTAAAGTATCTGTCTTTGTTGTTATGTAAGTCTATGCCATACATGATCAAATAGTCATTTCCCAATATAAAATGGGTTTTAGAGCAATTTTTCATAACAACAAATTCAACAGTTATTCTTAGATTTCAATTAATATGTGTAGATATGAAAGTGGTCTCAAATATTTCCAATGCTCTCATTGGATTAATTCCACTATTTAATGTTATGCCATCAATTGGTAACGATTGGTCTTCAAAATTTGGTGCACAAGGTTTAAGAAAAGATTTTTCAACACAAGAGCAGAAGGCTCCTTGGTCAAGTAAAAGCTTAGTGGGTTTGTTTTCAATTTTGACTTCTGTTACACAGGAGTTATCAGCTTTATAACCTTTTCTCCTGTTCTGTTTGGTCTTCATAAGCTGTGAATCTTGAATTTTTGACAAATAAAGTTGACCATTTTCTAATTAAGGAAGGTGGGCATAAGATTCCTTGATGTCAAAGGTGGCATTGATATTTTCTATATCTTTTGAAGATTCAGAAAATATTGATGACTTATCATCTGAATTTTCTTCAATTATATTATCATATTTTTCAACATCAGCTTCTTTTTCAATTTCAATTTCATTAATTTTTCCCCTTTTTGGACATGTATTGGCTAAGTGGGTGGTGCTTTGGCAAATATGGCACTTTCTGATTATATCTGTAGATTTATACTTCATATTATTAGAATTTGCTTTGGGATTTTTGTCCACAGAATCTTTCCAAGGTGTATTAAACCTTGTTTTGAGATTCACCCTACTAAAACAAATTCTGGTTCTGGTCCTTACTTCTTCTAATATATTCATAACATCTTCTGCTGAAGATTTTTCAGTAGTCCTTCTTTTGACAGCATGCTCTAAGTGACCTCCACATTGTCTCAGAATTTTTCTGTGGATCATAAATTCTGAAATGTCAGGATACAATGCTGGTAATATGTCCTTTTGTTGGCAAAATCATGGTAAATCTTTGGCTTTATCAGCATTTAATTTTTCTGATTCAAAGGCTGTTTCTACTTTAACCCTCCAAGCATAATTGGCCCATTTTTTGATAATTTTGGTTTTCCACCAAGTGCAACTTTGGTGTCCATGTGCTTATCTTAATTTGATAAAACATCTGTGGGCTTATCTGGTAAAGAAGGTGTTAAATCCTGCTGTTACCAATCTGTATGGTAATGCAAAATCTTATTCAATCATGTCAATACCTCTGATGAATTCCATATGGCCATATTCTCCTTCACCACTGAAGCGAGGCCATTCTTTAAGTTTTGGTACTTCTTTAAAATTTCTGGGCCCATTGATGGTTCCAAGTTATGAAAAGAAGTGGACAGTTCATTTCTTAACTGTCAATTATAAGGATCCAATAATTGTGGATTTGGAATCCTTGTACACTCATTTTGATTCAGAGGTGTAGACATTCTTGGTAAGGTGTTCAGTATCTGTTCAATATCATTCATTTGACTGTGGCTACACCTTTGGGAATTTCTGAATTCATTTTGGAAGGCTTGTATTAAACTTATTACTTCAATTCTATAAATGTCTCCTTTATGTGTCAGTTCTTGCCAGAACTCTGTTTGTCTTGTAATATCAGCAGTGGCTTGATTCAATTTCATTGTTCATTTCGATACTTCCTTATGTGAAGCATAAAAACACTTTTTCAAGGAAATTGTATATGTCTTTACTTCAGTAAATGATTTTGAAATTTTATCAAGGACTTTCTTGTTATCTTTCTTGATAATATTTATGGCTTGTTTAATTCTTTTTTCAATTATGTCATCAATATTTAATGTAGAATATTTATCTGTTAATTCTTTGATAATGTCAGATTTTTCATTTATCTTATTGTCAAAAGAATTATCATTGTTAGAATCTCTACTTGTTCTTAAAACTTTCTCAAAACACATAAGTGTTTCATTTATTTGGCTCAGCATTAATTTTTTTGTTTTAAGATTGTTACAAAGGGATTAAGTTTTATCAGAAACATGACTTTTTGCATCATTTATAGCTCCATACAACTCTGGGATAGCATCAAAAATGTCAGAAATCATTTCTGATATTTTAATCTGGCTTCCTCCTTTTTCTGTAATTCCATCATTGTTCTGGCCATCTGGAATACATTTTCCATTGCAGCCTGCTGAATCTTTGGGATTCTGTAACCCTGGCTGTAAGGCTTTGTGCCTGGTGCCTTTCCTTTGCCATTTTTCTGAGCTTGCAGCTTCTTTTTCAGGTTTGAATTTTTTCTGCTGGCTACTAGGGCTGTTTTTGGCACTTGCTTGGGTGGTGGAGGGTTGTTTTTCCTCCATTCTTCTGTTAAAAGCATCATGTTCTTCTTTTCCATCAATGGATGCCATCCATTGAGTAACTTTCAAGTGGTTGGATGGCCCAGGAGTTTTTTCACATTCAGGTAAGAATTAATGCAGTTTTTCCACAGATCTTCAAGGATCTGGTACTCTTTGTGCTGCAATGCATTGTTGTAGGCCTTCTGGCTGGCTTTTTACATGTCCACAGAGGCTTCTTGTGGTGGTGTCAGCTCCATTTGAAGGTAAAACAGTATTATCAGATTCACAATGACATGATTTATTAATTTGGAACTCATCAACTTACCCTTGTCCTTATGTAACTGATTTGTTCCTGCCATAATCACGTCTATGACCTTTTTTTGAGCTTCTTAGGGGTTATAGCTGGCTCCTGATCTTGTTTAAGGCATATTTTTGAATTAAAGAAGCTTAAAATAGTAATTTTACTTCAAAAAACTTACTATTGGCCAAATTCTTTGCCTTCTGGAGAGTATTACTTATATCCAAGTTAATCAATTCAGAAGAAATTGGTTCTTGTTGATTATTCTGATTTATAATAATTGTACTATTATGGTCAGATTTCACAGTACTTGCAGGAATAATGCTTCTTACTGTTGAGGCTGTTTCAATATTTTCTTGTCTTATTACATTGTCAGACACTAAAGCTAATGAAAAAGCCAATTGATTAAGTAAAAGAAAGATTTTTTTCAAAAGCAAAATGAAAAATAAAGCCTCACTTATAATATGAAAAAAAGAATCTTTTATGGATTTTTTGAATTATAAGTTTTTTTATATGTTTTTAAATTTTCCAAAATAAGAAGAAAGATTTAAAAAGAGTAAAAAATTATATCAAAGGTAAAATATCACAGCTGGGCTCCCAAATTTAAGGTGTGGATATGAAACTTTGATTAAAAATCAAGTACTTTTCCTGTCCTCAAAATGTGTATAAGGTAAAGAATGATTAAAAATAGTATGAAATAGTATTTTTAAGAGAAAAAGGGACAATTTTATTGTTATTAACTTTCTAAGTATCAAATAATAATATCATAATGATTTATTGTTTTACCAACAACAAAGATTTATCCAAAAGTACTCTACAAGAGATATTTAAGGCTACAAAAGAAATTTCTTCAAGAGCAATTTCAATTGGAATTAATTGAGCAAAGAACTGCAAGCAATTAATCAAAGAACAAATCCTTTAAAAAGACATTGAAAGAGAAAAAACACCCAAAAGAAACCAGAGTGAATTTGGAAACAAAGTGACAAAGCTAACAGTGATGAAAGATGCTTTAATTGACTTATGGGGTGGTTCAAGGGGTAAAAATGATTATAAGAGTTACAAACAATGATTATAATGATTTTTTCAAATGGTTAAGAGGTTTAAAATGATATAAAAAAGGTGGTTGGAATCTTTTATTGATTGATTTAACCGTGTTTAAACTAATTATAAAAGGAAAAGATTCTAACATGAAGAGAAAAGTGGGGAAAAGAAGACGTTGTTTTATAGCCATCAATTTTCTTACTCCAAAGGTAAAATTTATTCTTGTTAGTCGTGGTAAAAACTCTGAAAACAGAAAAGCCAATTATGGTCCATTGAACCCTGGTTTAGACCAAAAAAGGGTTGGTTTTAGTCATTTTTGGCTATTTTTAGCCATTTTAGACCCTTAAATCAGCCATTACTATAGTAATACCTGGTCTAGAGCCTTCAAAACACATCAGAATGTGTGTAAGAGACTTAGAAACCAGTTAAAACTTTTTTGACAAATATTGTTTTAACTGAAGGGTAGTTTTACGCTCATGGAAACAGTTAAAATTACCCTGGTTGATATTAAAACCTCATCATCAATTGAGTCACAGACCCTGTGACTCATTTCCAGGCCAAAAGTGATGAAACTTCTCCTGGATTTTGACACCCTACCCCAGTCAGCAAGCAATTTGGGGGTCTGGCTCCCCCTTAGAGCTAGAGTTCCTTTTCCCCCCCAGAATTAATCTTTCCAATGCATTTTTTCTTTAATTCCTCATGCTGTAATACATTTTCAACTTACACATGCAATTCAATTTATTTCTTACAGTACACAACTGTAATAATTGATACCTCATATGTAAATTACAGTTCACTTATGTAATACATGCACACATCTCAACATTTCAATTGAAAATACTTCAATTCCGCATAACACCTAAGCTATACACAACACCTCAATTTTAACACAAAATTTGATGGTTGGAACCACAGGTGATGTGAATTAAGTTAAACCTTTGTACAGAAAACACTAAAAACTTAATTTAAGCTTATTTAGAGTTGAGTTAAAGAAAATTTACCCAGAGGTGACCCCACCTTATTTTTTATGAGGAATCCAATGATGAGATAATTTTTTTACGTTGATTTATTGGATAAACAGCTATAATATGTTTTATGTAATGTTTTACCAAAAATATTTTAATTTCATTAATTTTATTAAAAATTCATTTTTACTTAATTTTTTTCAAGTAAAAATGCATTGTCATGATTTTAAAATTGAATGTAATTTTTATTTTAAATCATAGTTAACTTATTTATTTTTGTATATAAATTTGAATTTATATTTATACTTTTATTTTGATAATATAAATAATTTAATTTTCTTTATATTTCTATCTTGTTTTGTTATTTGTGGTCTTTTGGGTATATGAAAAAACCTCTAAGGCTCACAGAAGCATTCTTTTTATGAATGTCAGATCCTGTAGTCTTATTCTGAGTATTCATATTGAAGAGACCATCATAATCAAAATATAAAACAAAAAAAAACCTTTTATTAGTCTTATTAAATTAAAATAAAATAGTAGTCTTGAGTTCATCGTAAATTATAGTGTCACATCAGAGGTTTGGCTATAGACTTATTGATAGCTCTTATTTAGAGACTGTTGATACACTTTTCTATCTATTCAAATGAGAAATCTTTTCTTTTGTTATCTCCCATAGGCTGACTAATCAATATTATTTAGAGGGGAAGCTAATACATCTTAGCACCCATAGTTATTGGACAATTCTCAAATTCAAAACAGACTTACCAATAATTTCCCTCTGAAGGTACCTCATTATCTCATCCCACAATGTGTATGATATGTAGAATTCTATAAGGATCCTGTATTGAGACCACATACTGGAAACACTATGAGGTATTGAAGGATAAACAATCTCCTTCATAGAATTTATACATCATATTCTAGTATATGGGATAGTATTCCACACTATTGGATTTTTGACAGTGCTATGGGATTTTGAGCTTATAGCTGCTTTAGGTTTGTCAGTTTTGTATATAATGAGCTCAAATTTGGTTCATTGTGTAGCCATGGATTAGTTCACACAATGGTTTCTTGTTTGTTATGGGTAACATTAAATATAGCAAATTTATGCCATTTTTAAATCCCATTATTCAGATATGGAGTCCCTTTAAATCCTGTATAGAGTTTGTTTTCTCCATAAGGATTTTATGAGATGGGTTATGAGGAATTAAATGGCACCATCAGAAATTCCTGAATTTTCTCTTTCCAAAAATACCCCACTTTAGGTATCTCACCATAAAAATGTAGGAGCTAGATGAGAGGTGACTTTTTTGTTCACCCTTATTTGGATTAAATTTTGCCATGACTTCTGTAGTTATGATTCTAGCTTAATTTGACTAGTAAAATTTGATAGCCCTGACTCAGGGCTTCAAACTAAAAAGAAACTGATGTGGTTCTGCCCCTTTTATTTCATTTTATATGAAAGGTGAAAATTAAGGTTTATGCTAAGTTCTACCTTTGAGAAGGACTATCTTTGTTATTCTTTTTCTTATGCTTATAAAAGTTATATATTTGGAGAGAAAGGCTTTCACACTTTCTTTATATACCATTTATGAGCTACTTTTGCTCAGCTTCATGTTTGGTGATATTTTGCTCTACAATTGGTTTATGGTATTTTGGCTGTCATGCTTGTTCTCTGTGATTGAGTCGCAGGCTGACATACTCTCCCTGTAAAGAAGGCTCATAATTAATGAGACTTTTAAGCCCTCCTAGAGGCCCTTATTATTCTCAGGTAAAGCTTGCCATCTGGTAATAAATCTTCTGCCATTGGTTTGTCTTTATCAGATGTCTGTTTCTTGAATCTGACTAAGTACTGTCTATGGTCTTTATTATTGAGTCTGATCTTCCTGTCCTTGATAATATTCTTCAATTGGCAAGGGTGTTCTTCCACTTCTACTATGTCCTGAGGGGAGTTACTCTTATTCCTTGAGAGACCTTTATGTTCTCCAGTCTGGTGGTATTGTTTGATCAAGCTCACTGGAAACACTGGGTTCTTCCTAGAGAATTCCTCTGTGATTTTGACTTCCATTTCATTTTCCCCTATCAGCCTAATGATAAATAATGGTCCCAAAAGTGAGTCTCTCATTTTCTTGGGGCATTTGAGATTATTGAAGTTCAAGGTAGAGACCAGCACTTGGTCACCCTCCCTGAATTCAGGTTCCTTGTGGGTCTTGTCATATCTTTGGCTGTTATATTCTTTTACCTGATCTCTGCATCTTACCGCTGTTTCACATGCTCTTTTCCACACATCATGGGAATCTTTGGCTGTGGGGTGGATGGTTAGAATATTTTTCTTTGGGTGATCCACAGGAAATAAGGAGCTCTACCCTTTTCTCTATCAGAGAAGGTGATTTCCCTGTGGTAAAGTGCTGGCTGGTTTTTTAAGAAAGTCCCATAGCTGGTGAAAGTGTAATCCAGTCATTGATTTACCCTCCATGATTTTTGTATTGCACGCCACAGGCACAGGGCACAGAATCTTCTAAGAATTTCCTCAATTGTCCAGATCATCCTTTTGGACAGTCCATCTGTTTATGGATGGTAATGTGTAGAAAATTCAAGTTTATTCCCAGGCATATCATAGAGGGCGTTCCAAAATTATGATGTGAATTTTGGATCCCTTTCACTAATGATAATCCTAGGTACTCAAAATTTAGCTATGATTTTATTCCAGAATAACAGTTCTGTGTCCATAGCTGTATCTTCTTTGTGTAATTGTTGGCATCTGACAATCTTTCTAAACCTGTCTACTATTACTAGGAAATGGCTGTAGTTCTCTTTTCCTCCTGGGACAATTCCTGTTACCATGTCCATGTTAATTATTTCCCAGGGTTTTTTGAGCTTCTCTATGTGCTGGAGTCATCCATAATATTCCCATACTTTTTTCTTCCTTCTTGAATCTTTCACAATTGTCAATTTATTCACTCAACTCTTATTCCCACTGAGGGAACCAAGCTGTTCTTAATATCCTCTCCTTGGTCCTATCTTGACACATGTGTCCCATATAGGGGCATTCATGGCATCCTTGAAGGATTAGTGAGACATTTTCTCTTTATATTACTTTGAGAGCCCCAGTTTGTTTTTCTCTGTGATTAAGGAGTCCATCTATAACAAAATATTTGTTTTCCTTATATTCCCTTATTCCCTTAACCAATCTTTGTATATATGGAATTCCAGTTCTGGGCTCCTATACCTTTTTGGAAGGAGTTAAATTAATATGCTAAACTCTTTTGTTGTGTATAAGATTTGTTAACTGAATGAGAAATTTATTGTAGAGTTCAGAAAAGGTTATTGCTAATATGAATGTTTCTTTCTTGTCTGCTCCAATATGGTCAGTGTCTTGGTTAACACTTCCTGGTGCCCATTCTGATAATTTGAAGCTTCTATTCCTATCTATTTACATCAACTGGATAGTGATTTTATCAGATGCTTCTGGGTCATAAGCTGGGTGGCTCTTGAAACTATATAGTGGCTCTCTACTAACGCCATCTACATTGGTGTGGCTCCTTCCTTCCTTGTATATGATGGTCATATTTCCCCTATACTATTTAATTGCTATTTGTCACCTCAAAATGTGCTCATTTTTAGTCTTCCTGTTGAGAAAATACTTCAGTGCAGTGATTTCATGGTATACTACAAAGAGTGAGACCTCCTAATAGTTATAGAGTTTTTCTAGAGCCCATACCAGATGTAAACATTTGGTCTGAGTTTCTCCATACCTGGCCCTCAATCTTTTAGCTTACTAGAAAGATAGCAGATTACACCTTCTCTGTCCTCACCATCTGCAATTTTTCTCTGGTGTAGGTCTTCTCACAAACCTTGACTGAAAGCTGCATCCATGTACAAACTGAATGGCAGCTCAAAGTCAGGTAGCATAAGGACAGTTGCATTAGTGATTTCATGTTTTATCCTCTCATATGCATCCCTCCTTTCCTTGGTAATCTCAAAAACAACATCTTCGCAAGATAACTTGTATATATCTCTATTTATGTGGAAATGTTTCTTATGTGGTTTTTATAGTAGCTGGAAGACCCAGGGAAACATTTTATTTCCTTACTGTTATTTGGTACTGCCTTCAGTAGTACTTCTGCTAATTTATTTTTGTCTATGGCCAGGCTAAGGCCCGAGACTTCATGTCCCAGTGCCAAAATTACACTTTTTTCATAAAGGTTTCAGATTAATGGGTTTGCACTTACTCAAGACTCTGTATATGTATTGCATATTGTCTTCCCATGTCCCTGGATATATACTGATATAATAAGGGTGTTGGTAAACACACGTAAGCTTTTAGTAAAAACACGTAAGTGACATTAATTTTCAAAAAACATTCCTCAGGCTCAGTTTTGAGGATTTTTTTAATTTTTCTTTGCCATATCTTTCTTGACTTGGCATGTCAATAAGCACAAATTTTTTCAAATTTTTTTTTTGCCAAATTTCACAAATTTGGCCAATATGCCAAAATGGCATATTTTTTTCAAAAATTCATTTAAAATCTTCCCACTTATGAATTTCCTTCATTTTTTTTAAAAAATGAAGGGTTCAATGTGAAGAATAAAGCACCAGAATCCCATAATTTTGGGAATTTTTTTGGGTGGGACAAGTGAAGGTGCAAAAAGGGTTTTTTTTTCAAATGTCTTATCCTGTCATTGTAATATTCCTATTTTTAAAAAGTGAATATAATAACTTCCCACTTATGAATTTCCTTCATTTTTTTTTGAATTAAAAGGTTCAATCTGTACAATAAAGAACCAGAAGCTCATGAATTGGGAAAAATCTTTGGGTGGGACAACAAGAAAAGGCGCAATGAGTGTTTTTTTAACTGTTTTTTCTCTTGTGGGTAATATGACTATTTTAAAGTACAAAGGTTCCACATGTTTGATGAAAAATGAGACTGAGGTGTGATTTAAGCAATAAATATGACTGAGGAGGGCGATAATTGGCATAAATTGTATATACAAAAATCATTCAATCAGAATCAACCTCCAAAATAGTGGGTGTTTTCTGAGAGGGGGAGGAAGATTGGACAAATACAACATTCTGTGTTTCTTATATTTATCAGCCCACCCCAGGGCTTGTGTTTGGGCATGAATCTCCCAGTTCACAGTAATGGGGGGGACTGGATAGACTTTAGAAATGATGATGTCCAAAGGAACAAAATGAGCACAACTATTCAAGAAGCAGATGAAAATGGGGGGATTATCATTTGGAGGACAGAAATAAGGGAAAAAAGAAAAAGATTGGGTTGTGGAATAAAAGAGAACTGCTCTTTTATAATTATTTGCAATTGGATCCCCCATGTCAGGCATGGACATCCACTTGCTTTTTGGAGCCTGGCCAACATCTTCATACCATTCAATTCTTTCCAAATAAGAGGATACTGAGGGAGTTATGGTGTTCATGGCTTCATAAAGGTCTTGATTTTGTTGAATTTCTTCAGCCAAGTCACCTCTGACATCAGCCCATTGATCTTGAGTCTTGTAAATGAAGTGGGATACTGTTCTGTAGCCACAGTTTCCATCACCCTAGACATTGATGGCCTTGAAGGTGTATTTCAATATAAACTTGGGAAAGTCTTCTGAGCCAGTTATCTCATAAAATAAGTTCAAAAAATGAATAAAGATCAAAATAAACAACATAAAATTACATTAAAAAGAATCAGAAACTCACAAACAGCTTGGAGCATTCATCACTTGTATGATAGTTGCTTTGACAATGCTCACAGGTCAAGTCAATTGCATCATAGATATTCAAACTGGTGGCAGGCTTGTGTGATTTTCTTTGTGATGTTTTTCTTCCAATTGCCAACTTCTGGACCTTCTAAGGGTTACTTCTGATTTATTTAATTCAGTTGCTGAGGGTAGTGAATCTGATGAACTGATGGATTTAGATAATGAGTCCTCAGAATCTTCAGAATCTTCAGATGAGTCCACTTCCATAATTGGAGAGGGGACATTTGACTGGGATCTTGAAGTTGTTGTGCTGGTCACTTTTGATGGGGGTGTTCCTCTTCTCTTGGATTGACTTTCAATAATTTCAAATCTTGAAGGTTCTCTTTTGTTTTTATTCTTGGGTCCTTGGGGTCTTCCACGCATATTCTTGCATTCTAGAGGGTCTTCATAATATTGATCATCCTCTTGACTCTTGGGAATTTGATCAAATGGGACTTTTCCAGTCAAAACATCTTGAAATTGTTGGAGTATTGGAGTTATTTCTGCCATTGGTCTTTGAAACAGGTCTTCCCCAATGTCTTCAAATATTTTCTTGGCTTCATTCTTTCTTTCTTTTTCAACACTTTGATCATCACCTTGAAAACCAGTCTGAGAAGAATATGACAAATAAAATCAGTTAATAAGAAAAAAAAATAAGAAGAAATCAAAAAACTCTCACAGGCAAATTCAAATTCCATTGAGGATGGAAGTCTGATAATTCAAGCCTTTGGCGCTTGGCAAATGCCTTTTGGGTCTTATTCTTGCAAGGAATGCCTTTATAATTGTTGTATTTGTTGGTGCATTTTTTATTTGGAGGAAATTTTGTTTCAAAATTTTCAAAGGCAATCTGAAGAGCATAATGAGACACCTTGCCATTGAGGGCACAGATGCGTGGAGGAAAATTCTTGACATGGACAATCATTTCTTTGGAGATTCTGTTGATAATTTCAATAAATTGTTTTCTGAATGCCATGTGGAGTGCCCTGACTACCTCCAGGAGAGTGCCAGTGGCCTTTTGTAGCCAAAGCTTAACCATGGCATGGGCACCTTCAACTCTGGAGGTGGATCCCACACCCAGGTGGCAATGGTGGTTGGTCCAGGCTGGCACATAATACTCCTTTAGAGGAAGCCAGGTATTTTCCAAATACTGCAAGACCTCAGCATTTTTAACTTGCTTTTGAAGCTTCTTCCAGTTGTCTTTGAAAGACTTTTCAGTGGGTGAATACATAAGCTGAGAAAAGACTCCCAAAGTCATTAATAAAGACAATGATAAGAAAAAAAGTGAAATAAAATGAAATAAAGTGAAGAAGTATATTACTTGATTCCAAAGGCCCATAAAATTTTCAAAATCAGTTCCATGACCAATTTTCTTCATGCAATGAGCAGATAGATCCTTGTTGATGTGCCAAATGCATAGCATGACTTTGGAGTCTGGGAAGAGCTTCTTAATAGAGTTTTTCAAGGCCAGATCCCTGTCAATAACAATAACTGGAGGGGGAACAAGATTGGTGTTGTTGATGACCTTTTCAATATATTGATTTAATGCCCAAGTATAGTGAATCCAAAAATATGAAAAAGGGGCATTTTGTACTTATTGGTTTTATAAGTACAATCCATAAGAATGACATGAGGAAAGCCATGAAGAATTTTTATGGCCAGGGGGTGAGTGAGAAACAAGGAGTTAATGTGTCCCTCAGCATCCCTTGCAGAGGACCAAGCAAACTTTTCTTCTTTGATAGTGTCAATAAGAGCATCAAGGGGCATTCTGACTTGCAGTTTGTCTTTCTTGATTTTCTTGACTTGCTTATAAATGTCTTGAAGGATTACAGGCCTGTCAGACTCCCTCTGGCTGCATAATTGGGCCTGAATTTGCCTTGGAATGAGGAGTGATTCAGACATCTGAGCAATTTGGGATGTTTCTTGCTCATTAAATTTCCTGAAAGCAGGATGTGCCATGATATTTTCAGTGGCATCATGGCTATGTTCAGGATTTTTGACTTTAAGAGTCCAAGTGGTACTCTTGGCATATTTCCTGGCATAAAGTCTAAAAGGACAGTCAAGCTTTCTTGAGGTGACTGTTTTGGAGGGGCTTTTGTTGGGATTTGGGGTGCCAGACCTGTCACAACATATTTCAATTTGGTTGTGGGTCATATCGGACCTCAAGGTGGACACAGCATACCCCTGAGACCTGGCAACATTATGCACATGTTGCCAAAGAAGCTCAAGGGTCTGGAATTCACCTTCAGTGGTGGGTTCAAGCATTTCTTTAATGAAAATTATGTATAAAAGTAAAAAAAGGGGGAATTGGGGGATTTGGAATGGGGTAAGAACCTTTTGAAATGTAAAAAAGAGGTGAAAAAAGGTGTGAAAAATAAACAGAAGTGGTTAAGAGTGACAGAAAGTGGTTTAAATGTGGGATTAATAGATGAGGGATGGTAAAAAATTGAAAATTGAGAGGCTTGAAAGCAGGTTGTTGTGGTGGAAAATGCAGTCTTTGGGTGAAAAAAAGAAAAAAAAGTGTGAAAAGCTTTGCAAAATGGCTTTGGTAATGCTGTTTTTCCAAAAAAAAAACAATGGTTTGGGGTGGGGATAATGTGGATTATTGGGGTGTTTGAGCTTGTTTGTTTTTTTTGGGGGGGGCTGGGCAAAAAAAATCTGAAACAATTTGGAGTTAGAGAGGTTTTGTGGGGAAAAAACCTCTTTTGGGCATGTTTTGGCCCAATACAGGCCCAATGGTGTTTCATTTTAATTAAAAATGGGCCCAGGTCACCCCTTACATGTTTTTACCAATACCCTATAATAAATATATACTACCATCCATACTTCCAATATTTCTTCTTGAAATATTGTGTCCATCATCCTTTGGAAATGGGCTGGTTTATTCTCGATGCCAAATGGCATTATGGTGTATTCATATATACCCATTTGGTATATGATCCTAAGTAGCTTCATGGAGTTTAGCTTAACTCCATTCTGGTGGAAATCTTTTATAAAATCCCTCTTGGTAATATATATTTGGTGTTTTCCAGCTTATGCGGGGAATGGGTTATCCTTGGTATAGGGTACATTTCAGCCTTAGTGTATTTTTTAAGTTCTCTGAAGTCACCACACAATCCAAATTTTCCATAAATCCAAGGTATCAAGACAGGTGTGGTTACTTCCATAATTTTATTATGTCCAATCTTTCTGATTCAATCCATATTTAGGAGCTCATTGATATATTTTTCAATTTCTTTCCTAGTTCTAAAGCTTTCTGGGTATGGAGGTCTTCTCAGAATGGGTGGATAAGGTCTGGCCACATCTGGATGAAATTCTATATCATGGCCTTTAATATTTCCTAAGGGTTCTTCCTCTATGCCAAAAGCTGTTCTGTTCTTCCTCAGAATTTTTAGTTTACTAAAATTTTTGTTCCTAGTGAGGTTAAAAGTGAATTTTCCCTCTTTTCATTCATTCAGTAATTCTTCCAAGGGGTCCTTTTTGGACAATTGGTATATATCAAGTTAAAATTTCTTTTCCTTGTTTGTGCATATGGTAATATGCCTGTTTTTACTGCTTCAAATATCAATACCATAAACTCTTTGGTGGTCTTTACAAAATCAAAATCCTTGGGTATGGGCATCCCCATGCACTAAAAAGTCTGGGTTGAGTCTCATATTACCTTTCCTATGGGGTATCATTATCTCTTTGACAACAGTCCCAATGGAGGTTATCTTACCTGATGCACTCTTGAAATTCTTTTCCTTGGTTGGCAAGAGTTGGCTTTCCCAATTTGAAAAGTGCTTTTCCAATTAATCTTTGGCCACTATTGAGCAGTGTTCACCACTGACAATTATTAATGGGTGTTGATCATTCTCAACACAAACAGTCATCTTGGAGGCTGTTCCATGAATTTATGCCATTTCTTTAGGTGGCGTGACTAGGGATTTTGGTGCAACCTGTGTATGTTTGAACACGTTTCTGTTGGCAGTTTCTTGTGGTAATCCTGCTTCCAAATTTATTTCCTGTATTTCCAACTGGGTTTCCTCTTGGTAATCCACAAGTAATTCTTTTATTGGTTTTTGGTTATCATCAGAGCTTTCTCTGATTGCATCACCCATAGAGTAGCATTTAGAATATTCTGCTTGGACTTCTTCCTTTGGTACTTGTTCAATTTCGTAGATTTTCTTTTTTTATTTAGACAGTTGTTAGCATAGTGGTCTGTGGATCTGCCATTATGACAAGAGTTCCTTTTCTTAAGTACTTCTGCCAATTTTTCTCTGGGCTTGTCTTTTTTTAAATCCCTGAAATTCTGTTTCTCTTTGAAACTATTTTGTTGATATAGGGAATACTTCCCTCTATTTTTCTTTTTCCTTACTTCTTTTAAGGTATTGGAAATATCATCTACAGTGCAGTCTTTGTTGAACCTTCCTTTTTATGAATGTTCTAATTCACCTGAAAATCTTATAAGGAGCTTCTGATTCCTCATAAGATTATTATTATGAAGATCTATGGTCTTAAGTCTCTGAGACTGTTGAAAGCACCACTCAGAGGGAGCATTGTCCACTGAGTACTTTTCATTTTGAAATTAAATGGTCTTTTCTTTTATTTCTGTGTACCATATTCTAGCATGTTCTTTAAATTCTGTGTTCAGTATAGCTGCTATCCAGTAGTCTGGTATGGTTGGTACATCATATAATAGTCCATAAATATAATAAAGGCTTTTCATATGATCATCTTCTCCTAAAACAGAGAATTTTGGCCATTTTATGGCTTCTGGAAGTTGTTTCAAGGTTTCCTTCTCTGAGTTAGTCATATTATCTTCCTATTGATATTTTGATGTGAATCTGTTAGTACTCTCAGTTGGGGTATCTGTTTTGATTTCCTATTGGAGGTGTGGATTATTTCTAAAAACATGGCCCTGTTTTTGGGATTGTATATTCTGTCAGAAATTGAACAATGTGTTTATTTCTTGATCCAGAAATCCCCTGTCCTTATTTAAGTGATATTGCTACTCTAAGAATTTATTTTGTCTCTTGTTTGTTTCTTCTGAGGATCTGCTTAGTTTAGTATAGTACTCTTGAAGAGTATGAATAATTCTGGTTTTTAAGGTGTTTACCTCTTGTAACCTTCAAATATTTTCATGAAGTCTTTCAGACTCTTTTTGAGATTTTTCTGAAAATTGGGGAATTTTCAACCATAATTCATTACTGTTTATGTTACTATCAGGTGTAGAAACACTGTTCTCATTCTGATAGGGATATCATTTCTAATCTTAGGTGGACTGATTCTATCAGATGTATTTACAACTTTTTCTGACTCTTGTGCACTTCTTTTACTAAGTACAACAGCTTCTGGATCATTGGTTCTCACTGTTCCTGCATCTGTTTGAAAGAATTCTCAGTCTTTCCCTTTCATCCTTGCCTTCTCCTGGAAACTACCTGGGATTGTCAAGAATGGTGACTCTTTACCACTGATCTTCTGGTTCTCAAGTAGTGTGAATCCACCTGAGATTCTGGTTGGCTTACTCCTTGTGAGCCTG
The DNA here is from genome assembly GCA_023105745.1 of Austropuccinia psidii. Taxonomy (NCBI): domain Eukaryota; kingdom Fungi; phylum Basidiomycota; class Pucciniomycetes; order Pucciniales; family Sphaerophragmiaceae; genus Austropuccinia; species Austropuccinia psidii. The sequence goes on from JALGQZ010000003.1 coordinate 40,110,888, forward strand.
AAGGAATAAGGTTATGCTCTTTATGGTTTAACTTTTCTTCTATGGCTTGGATAGTGGCTTGCTACCCTCTTATCCTGGCTTCCCTTTCCTCCAGGAGTTTGAACTGCCTATTGGGATTCCAAATTTGATGATTACAATAAGGGTTTTGAAAGGTAACTCCTCAAGAAATATCTTCTGAGAGCCTTTGCTAATCTCTGCTTAGTTTGAAGCTAGGTTGAACCCCTTGTTGTCCATGCTCCATTGGAATATGTTTTTGAGGAGTTGGTGGAGCTGAAGAACTTGATCCATATCCTTCCAGTCCTCTATTTTGAGGTTCCTGTTGAATTGGAAGCTGAATGGCATCATGAGCATGATTTCCTTGAGTTTTCTGCCATCCACCATGATGTTCAGACCCTGATACTCTGGCTCTGAAAAGTCCTGGTATGTCCTCTGGCTGGTTCCTGAGGTTTACAGGGGACATTTTATTAGTTTTTTCTAACAGTAAAAAGCTTTTTTTGCTCTCAAGGTATTTACCTTCTACTGTGGTTTGTATGAATTTGTGTTCTTCTGCTTTGGAAATTTCCCTTTAGAAGTTATAACTGGCTTAATTATGGTAATCTTCCCTGTAAAAGTTATCAAGGTTTGTTTAACTTGTATTTAGGCAGAGTTTTGTTGTTTTCTAGTCCTATCAGTGGAAATGGGTGTCCACCTTTCAATGAAAATCTGGGTTTTACTGTGCCTCTTTCCTTTCCATTCTGCACGTCTCTCTCTGAGGGTGCCACTGGTGTATTGTGCTGTTACTGGGTTTCTAGTAGTATGAGATTTTCTTCCACTAAAACATAAAATGGGGGTTTATGTCATTTAATACTCTTAATATGCTGTTTGCATGTCTAAGAATGGCCTCTGGTACAATATCTTTGTGTATTGTACCCTTGTATTATAGTTCATAATTGAAATTATTAATGATATGTAAAAAATCAAGTTTTGTGGATTGATGGCTTACTACTTTCTCCCAATTATATCACAGATTATCTTGTAATTAAAAAGAGTAACCTTACAAGTGGCTATGTAATAGACAATTGAAATTATCAATATGTCAAGCCACACTTGTGAGACTGTTGTTTACAGTACAGAAGTATTTATTTGAGTAAAAAAAGAATAAGATGAGTTCTCTTGGTTTTTATATCAAACAACACACCCAAATATAGCTGTGGTAGTTAAATCATGATAAACAACGTCAAAAATGCATAAAGATTAAAACCAGTGATATATTATTATATACCACTAAAATAAGTGATATATTGTTTATTTTTTCAAGATAATTGTAAGCTAAAGGATAATAAAAATGGTAAATTAAATGTAAAAATAGGAGAAATCACTCACCTTTATGCCAAAAAAGTCCAAAAATAAGGTAAAAGCCATGTCCAGACCTGCAAAATTTCAGACTGATTCTATCATAAATTAATCTTGATAGTATTTACAAGTTTAACCATGACTTTGACATGGATTGGAAGTATGTAGAATGCTTTAATAATAGTATTCAGGGCTTTACTATCAGAAAATAGTGTTTTTTGAGTGCTGTTGAAAGCCCTGGGTGCATTTTCATCAATTAGATTATTATAATAAATACTAAAATAATTAATATTATGACTATACCTAGTTATTATGAAAGAGTATAGATTCTGTTGAACAGTTATACTATGTAGGAATTCAAGAGCAACATGGGCATTTCTATTTTGGAAAGAGAAAGGTTTTTTATCCTGAAATTAGTGGAAGGACCATTCATCCTTACCACTGGGAAGGAATGAATATCTTTTCACTTCCAAGTACAGGCTTGGGGCTATTAAGTACCCTGTATACCCTGTATTGGGCTCAAATGTGGCTTCAAAACCACATCTGAGATGTTTTTACCAATACAGGGAGAAAATGTTCATTTGGGGACCATATGGCCGTCTTATAACATGTATTATGTGTACAATTCTGTACATATCCTTCATGAAGACCCCATAATCAGAAATCTATGAGTTATTGGGGGATAAGAATTCTCCTTTGTAGGATTGACACCACATTTTCAACGATATGGGATATTATTCCACATTATTGGGATTTTGACCTGAAAACTGCTCTGCCTTTTTCCGTTTTTAATATATAGCGCTCAAATTTGGTTCATTTTGTATCCCTGAATGGGTTCTACACAATGGTATCCCATTTAGTATTGGTAACATTAAATATGGCAAAGTTATGCTATTTTTAAATCCCATTATTCAGATATGTATTTGTCTTAAATACTGTATAGAGTTTGTTTCCTCCATACCTAGTTTTTTAGATGTTTTATGAGAAAATGGATGGCACCATCAGAAATACCTTATTGTGATTCCTTAAGAAAGACGCCACCTTAAGTATCTCATACTAAAACTTTATGATTTAGATGAGAGGTGAATATTTCTTTCACCCTTATTTGAATGAATTTTGGCCATAGCCTCTGAATTTCTGATGCTAGCCTGATTTGGCTAGTAACATTGGATATCCTTGATTTATTGATACAATTTGAACACACATTTTATGGTATTATGCCTATTTCTTTCAATTTTAGATGAGAGGTGAAAACTGAATCTTGTCCTCATGTCTGGCTCTGAGCAGAAATAACTTTGTTATTATTTGTCTTATGGATATGGGAGCTATATATTTGGAAAGAGGTGGCTTTCCTCCTAATTTGAATACCATTTATGATTAGGTTTGTTTTGTTTTTATTTTTGGTGGTATTTTGCTCTACCATTTATGGTATTTTAGCTGTCATACCTTTTGTCTGGTTTTGAGTCACAGTATGACATCTAAAACTGCATTTTTATATCAGATTTTACTCTAATTATGAAATTCCTTCTGATAAAAAAAGGTAGGGTATCCAGGCTACTTCTCATTGGTGTACTCTCCCTTGTAAACCCATCTTTTTTTGAAGATATTTTCTTGATATTATCCTTGATATTTTCTTCAATTTCATACCTTTCTTTTTCACTATTCTCAAATTTCTTTTGGACTACTAAAATTTGATTATTTTATTTTATCTCATTCATTAATCTGAATTTTCAAAGTCAGCATTTCATTTTTTATAAATTCAATTGAAGTGTCACTGTTCTTGAAGTAACTCACATCAATTATCTTTCCAAGTATGTAAATAGAGTTTTCAAGGTGAAAATAGCTGTTATTCAAAATGAGGAAACTTTTACAAATTTTTTTAAAATTTATGCACATAATTCAATTGGTTTTAGTAATAAAATTGAAACCTCTTTCAAATTTAATTCTAGTACAAGAATTAAGGGCTTCAAAAAGCTTAAAAGAGTCTATTTCCTAGCAAATGACTGGTTCACTCTTTTGTTGTCCTTGGATTTGATCCTCATGAGAGTCATAACCATTTTCAGAAAATATTTCACAGCTGATTGATCCCTTCTGGGTATCCTGTACCCTTGGCTTAAAGGCTTGAGCTGTTTAGATTTTCCTTTGCCTTTACTGTTCCTCTTGGGAGATTTATTTGATTTGGGGTTGAATTTTTTCTTCCTGAGGCTTCTGGAGGATTCACAAAATGGTTTTTTGGGGATTCTTTCTGGTCAACTGACAGCAAACCCTTGTTTTCACGCAGGATCTTATGTTTTGGACCCTTTCCTTTTCCTTCATTTTGGACCAACCTGGGACTAGCTTTCTAGTCTTCTCTGAACTCAAGACCCCCTTATTAACAAGAGTTCACGTTTCCCATCCAAAGGATTTGGAAAATCTCACAATCCTTCTGTTTGGTTTCTCATTAACCATTTCTGTACTGGGTCTTGTATATTTCCACAGAGTGTGCAGGTCTGGTGTCAACAGTGGTACTTGGGTAATTTTCCCTTGTGTCTCTCTTGGAGAGTTTAATTTTTTACTTTTTCCACATTCATCTTATTGGCTTGATTATTTGGCATCACCTCTAGCTGGAGTCATTTTATAATCAAACATTTTGAGGCTCGCTTTCAGAAAGCTTGTCTTTTGTTGAAAAAAATTCTTGGGCTTTTCTCAATTTAAATATTGTGTTAAGAAGAAAAACTTGAGTATTTAGAGTCTTTAGAGTGATAATTCTTGACAAGCTGAGGAACACTCTTCCGGGTTCAATACACTACATGGATATATGTCAATTTATGATGACCCAAAAAAAGGAGAATGATATAGAAGGAATTCAAAATTTCAAAATTAAATATTTAGATACTTTCATAACATTAAGCTTCTTCTGTCTTTTATCATTTTTAGGAAAAAAACAAAATGAAACAATTATATGATGTAAATGTGAAAAATTCAACTTAAAAAAACAGAATAAATTAAAGAAAATATTTGGAAGTTTATTCTCTTTGAAAAGGCCACATGTAAATATAATAAAAGGATATTCCAATTACTCAATGTCTTTAAATATTGTTTTCAAATATATTTATATTTGAGACTATGTAATTGTATATTTCCTAAGAAAAACTAGATTATGATAATGGGTCTTTTTGCGGTCAAGCTCATGGCCAGTATTCAAAATTGAATTTTTGGCTATGAAAAAACTTTTTTAATATGACTAGTGTTCCATTTTTTTCCCCAACTTTTATATAATGGGGATAAAATCCTTGTAACCAAAGGTTTACGTCTTTGATTACTAAAAGAATTAAATTGGTGAATAATTAGTTTTATTATATAAGGAGTTGTATAAAATAAAAACCCAGATTCCTTCACAATATTATTAAAATAACTTTTTATTACCAAAATATGCTACCAGAAATATCAATTCAAGATGGTTATTTATATACCAGAGTCAATAACACTGAAGACATAGCTTTCAAATAAAAATGAATTTTCATGGACTCAAAAACATTTGGTTGTATTATTACAGAAGGATAATATATGAAATAATTTCTTCAATAAAGCCATTCAAAAAAAATGATTATAAAAGAGTTCAGAGACTCACTATTAATAGAATTGGTACAAATGAAAAAACTATAAGTCCAAAAATCATATAAGGAATTATGAACAGCAATGAAGCACAAAATAAGGGTTCAGAACCTTCAAAGCACATAGAATCATTAAATTGAATCTTTTTTTATGAGTTTCAAAAGAGAAGTTTTGGATTTACAACAATCAATCCCAAATTTAAGTAATAAAAACTCCAACTATTAGTTTCCTATTATGCTCAACATTGATATCATTTATTTCACCTATCTTGTTTATTTATGGGGATTATAAATACTTTAGAATACCTTTAAAATAATCTGTAGTGATATACTAGTATAAAGCTATGAGGTAAAAGTGATGATATGATAAAGATCTGAAAAATGGAAATAGGAGGCTTCTTTTAGGTCTCCAAAAGCTCACAGAGGCATTCAAAGGATTGAAATGAAAACAAATTATGAGAAGCCATTCTATTCATTTTTATTTATGGTTACATCACTAGTTTTAATAGAAGGTTATCATAATTACTTTATTATGTGATTTTACTGGGATACCAACCCATTTATGGTTATTAAATAATTCATTTACTGCAGTAAAAGTTGTTTCATTTCAAAATAGTAATTTTTTTCTAAAAGTTAGAAATTTTATTGGAAATTCTATTACAGCATGTAATTTCTGTGAATGTTTGAAGATTCTGTGTCTCACATGGAATCATCAAAAATATACTGTGAGGAATATTTTTAATTCAAATCAATGTTTCACCAAAATATTTGGCTTTTGTAACCATTTCTACATTTTTAATTTTTTGAAAGATTCAGAGATATTCATTTGTACTTTTATTTGTGATTAATTTCTGAATTCTTGCCTAATTTTCAATGTAGTGCACGAAAGTAGTATAGTAACATCTGTTTTCTATCAGGTCATTCTATGGATACTAGTCCAAAGAGGGCTTCAATTAATTCTTTTGAGCTTATCAATGGTAAATTCTAAGAAATGAACACAGCTACAGGCGTCAAAGGTGCCCATTTCCTTCTCTGCACATCAGAATATCAGCTAATTTTCTATTCTCTTATCATTTTATGGGACTAAGCCTTATCAGAAAATCTCCCAAAAGGTCTAAATAGAATAATAAAGGCTCATACCTGTGGTCCTATAATCAATCTAATCTGTTTGTGGCTTTATTTGTATTTCTGATACCTTTAACAGCTAATTCTTAGACCATACAGAGTGAAAGAATCTATCAAAGGTCACATCAGCAGTCTTGGAACCAGTGGAAAACATGTCTTTGAGGTAATGAGCACTAATATTGGATGAAATGTGGTGCATATAAACCTCTAATTGAGTCATAAGGAGGGCATAATCTGGTGCAGATCTTTTTCTCCAAATTATGGATTGGAAATCTTCTAAACAGAAGATATCATACAGGTTCTAAAACACACGGAATAGAAGAATAAATAAGTGTATTTCTTGATTAACTCTTCATCTCTTTAATAGCTATTCTCTCAATTCTCCTTATATACATAATATTGAATTTTTGGAAGGTTTTCTTATTTAAAGAAGCTCTGGATTAGGGCTAAATTATTCACCTGCGCCGAAATATTGTTTTTTTTTTTGTGATATATCAGAGCACTATGTAGATGGAAATGGATGTATTGGTGATTCTTTTAGTTTTAAATCCCTCAATTCATTATTTCTATCAAGTATTGAGAAGCTACAGAGGCTTGTATCTTTGTTGAACCACTACTTTCAGAATGAGACCTCCAGCCAATATATCTCAGTCAGCTTTTTACTTAAAAATCTGTTAGGTGGCTATATTTATATTTATCAGAAGTTTATTTACCCTTTATGGGGTATTTACAAGGGCTTTTCAGCTTTAAGTTGATTTCTTTAAGGTAAAGCTAAGAAACTACCAGCTTATTATGGAAGTGTGCCACAGCTAAATCTCTGGCACAGTTGGAAAGCTCTCACTTATATAATAAAGTACTATATCCATTCTGTGGGGTATTAATCACAAATGAAAATGCTATATTAGATGTTAGATTAAAGGTTCAACTTGGTTCATACAAACCCCAAACTAAAAGTTGTTATAAATTGGCCATTTCCTATGTGATTTGTATGAAAGAGGTATTTTCGGAAAGGGAATATTTGGATTCTAAAAAATATTTCTGCATGAGCTGAATTTTGGAGGCCTCAGCTAAACGTTCTGGTTTCTATATTGGTATAATTTCATTGGTCTTTCTGAAGTCACAAACAGGCATATGTCATCCAAACTTTAGGATTCAGATTAGTGGTTATAATAAGATTATTTTCATTTATTAATATTTGAGGTGGCTCTAGCTCTTCAACCTTTTTTCTTGTTCTTATTGATTTTTATTCATAGTAGCAGTTTATGGCCTTATTTGAGTCGTTTAATAAAATATATCATATTATGGCTTTGTGCTCAAGACTTCATGTGAATCTGTGAGGTATATCTTACATAACCACAGGGCCACAAATAATGTTTTATCAATTTAATTTATTAATAAAATTAATTCTAAAATGATTCCAAAAAAATAATGTAATTCTATCATAAATTTATTCTGGATAAACAAATTTATATTTATCATTTCATATTTGGATTCTAAGCCAAAAATGATCTATAATAAACCCATAGGTTCTTCTACCCAAGAAGGTTGTTTTTGTTGTTATTGGAAGAATGAGGAATTCCAAATAGAATCTTACAAGTTCCAGAGCTTCTTATGAACCTTTAACACATTTAATGTTAAAATAAATATAAATTTACATTGTGTATATGCAAGCTTAAAGATATTTTTCCAAAATTAGGGTGTTGTGTTTATTTACTAAGTTGGCTAAGTTTTTTTAAAAAAAAATGAAATCGTATGTGGGCTCAATTAAGAATTACTTAAATCTATTGTATTGATTTAAATGAATAAATTGTAAAACTCCATGAAAAAAGAGGAAAATGGAAAGAGTGGAAAAAGGTTCCGTGGAGCTCAGCATTTGGGATCTGTAATAACCCAATCAAGATTTTCCTCCTGTATTGATAGATTAAAAAACTCATTTCAGTTTTAAAATTAGAATTTTATTGAGCTTCAAAGCTTAAGCTGGTTTATCCTTGTTTTAGATAAGGATTGAAAACATCCAAAAGGTCAATACCATTTTTCCGGCTTGTAATCAAGGCTTTAAGAACTTTGAAAGATTCTATAATCTTAAAATCTATTCTAACTCTATCAAAAGCTGAGGTTTGAGGCATATTTCTATTGTTACATGGAAAAAAGCAATAAATTGAAAATTTAAGAGAGAATACATTTTCCAATGGATTTACTTTAACTTTCCATAAATCTTAAAGCTTGATATTATATGTGTATAAATTAAGAATAAGGAATATTTTTTAATTATATTTGTTTTTATTTTCACTTTAAAATACCTGATTTTATCATTCTTAAATAAAATTGAAACTTCTTTGAAAATAAATTAATTCAAAGCTTTTGGCCTTAAATTTTCATTTTTAAGGTATTAATAAAATTAAATTCATAATCAATAAACTCTTCAAACTTAATCTTGAAAAAGAGGGACGTTCAAAACTAGCTGGAGTGAATAATGACACTTGTAACTCGAATTTTGATGAAAAATTGAGATTTTTAGATTCGAAACTCAATTTTCAGTTATTATATTTTCATTTTTGATATATAAAAACCCTTCGCGAGAGTTTTTGGTCACAGAGTATTTTTCTGAAAGAATGAAATAATCAATTCAATTACTGTTTTCCGCCCATCAATTAGCTCAAATAATTAATATCTTACTAATTGAAATCTCAAATTATTATGAAAAATTCTTCTTTTTTTATTGCTTATGAAATTTATAAATAAATAATTGAAATCTCCAAATTCAATTATGGTTTCATAATCATTAATAATTTCGTTTATGAAATCTTGTTTGAAATTTTTTTGGAAAAATTCAAAAAACCTCTAAAAACCCTTAATTCCCAATTTCTGCGTTTTTAACTTATTTTATTATCTGATGATGGTTTTTGACCTGTTTTGGTATTTTTTGCTAAATAATTAATTATAAGTGAGTGCTTCATAAATCCTCTATTCTTTAGGGAATTATTTCCATCAGTATTGTTACACAATTTTGCATATTTATATTATTCATAAATAATATATTCCATCATTTATATCCTGGATTCAAGTTATTCAAACCAAATATGATTTCTTCTGGAAGAGCTTTGATATTCTTATCATTATAGTTGTAAGTTACCTATGGTAAAAATAGAGTAATTATACAATAATCATGATTTTTATTATCAAAGGTTTTAAAAAAATCAGTTCTTTAAATGAATTATTACTTATATCGAAACTATCAATATTGATAATAATTTTATTTATGTTTTTGCTTATCATATTCAATTCCAATATCTGGTAACTTTGAGGAAATACATATTACTATTGATTATAAGGATGGTTATCGAGAGCTTCATAAAAAAACCTTACACTAAGCATTCTATATGAAGGCTGAAAATTTGTATCTGAATTCAGATAGAGATCTATGAGCTTATAGATCTGTTATATCTTTTCATGTGGGGATAAAAGTCGTGTTTTTCTGAAAGGGGGAACTTTCTTCTTATGTATGATTACCTGTAACAGCTGTATTTTTTCACTCATAATTGTGGTAAGTATAATCTTGCCATTTCTTTAGTTCCTTTGGTAATATTAAAATAATATCTTTTTCTATTTCAAATTTATACCTTGAAATTGGGCACATTTTATTTCATGATTTTTCTGTGGGCTTCAGTCACAGACTGATAATGGAAATTTTACATTAAATATCAATTAGAAATTAAGACATCTAAAGTTGAAACTTATTTTTTATCAGTAGTTTTTTTAGATTTGATTTATAAATTCCCTCTTCAATTTTTCTTTATCATAGTAGTTTTATGGGAAGTAAAATAAGGATTCATTCATTTTCTAGGTTTCCTCATAAATAAGCTCAATAAATCTATTAAGCATATTTATTTATTAATGGAACACTTAGATTGGTACATATGACCCTTGAATGCTCCATTTTTAAGAATGTTGGAGTTTGGAATATATGCATATACTCACTACTGAGTCCTTTATCATATATATTATCTCTAAATTAATATTTAAAATACAAATCTCTATTATGGTATCCTATCTCTCTTAGCCTTGAAAATTTTTGATGTTTAATTATTGGTTAAAAGTTTATTGTGGCTTATTTGAGCATTTTTTTATAGAAAAATGAATTATAATTGAAATTTTAATAAATATAATCTTCCTCAAACTTCAAACTAACTTTTGAAAGGTTTCTTCATATTCTTCTTATTATCAGCCTGTGACTCCAGACAGAGCACAATAATGATAACAGAAGCACCATAACTAATTATTTAAACCTCAAAACGTAGTACAGAAAAATTCTGCAACATAATGGAGCAGATTCAATAGGGGAGATATCAAAGATATAGATAAATCATCTCTATCCAAATATTATAGGAACTGAAATATCTAACATACATTATATAATTTACTAAGTAACTACCAAGCCAAAAATTTTAATTTTCTTCCCATGTAGCTTATGAATATTTCATGCAATCCCCATTAATAAGGTGTAATTTATGAAGCTCTTAGTGAGACCTATAAAACCGCTCTTTTCATTTACTGTTAGCAAAGAACCTATACTTCATTAAACCTTACTTCAAATAAACTCCTACAAAGATAAACAAGGGACTCTATAGACCTCCCGGAAATATAGCCATATTGAAGAGGGAAATTAACCCTATCACTATAGCTAACTAGCATACCTTTATCTCAAAATTCGACCACGATATCTTGGTAGGAAGCTTGTGCCTAGAGCGATAGGAGATTTCCAAGGTGCAAACCCCTGTAGCTTTTCAATACTTAATATATGGTATACAGTTAGTAATATCAAATTGAATAGGTATCCAACATTCTCAGTTATTTCTCATTTATCTTATTATGTCTGAAAAATTGAAAAAGATATCTTGGTTGGAAGCTTTTCAACTCCAATACGGAGCTCCAGGAAAACTAGAAAAACTCCCCAACCTCTTCCTGCCTGTCCCCCAATATAAGGTTTCAAATGCAGAATACACAATTGAATAGATTAAAAATACTTTTGATTCTGTATTTTTTGTCCCTTTATTTCAAGAATTGGCTGAGAGATCCGTTCTGGGAGAGTTCAAAGTCACAAGTAGGTGTATAAGATCTGTACCAGCTTATACACTCTTTATGAGTTTATTAGAGCTTCATATTTGTTATAGCATTTCTATTGTATTTGGAAATTACTTCAAAACTTTTTCTATATAAATTCTAACATTTCAGAATGGTCCCAAGATTACTTATGTGCCCTTTGCGGAATTCTTCACCCTTTATCGACTAAAACTTAACTTTTTCTGGTTCCAGAACCATATAACAGTCCGATACTTGTCTGTAATAGGTCTCAGGAACGCAATTGGTCCTTATGAGCTGAAAATTGTCACTACTGGAGATGTTACACAATAAGAATGATATATCCTTGCAAAATACCCCAACTTTATCTCCCCAAACGTATTCCAATAAAATGGATAACTAATTTTCTAGCCTGTTTTCCTAATTAATCATTTTTAGAATGTTAATTTTAAAAATTATCTTGCTTTCTGTCAATACATATGAATTGAAGACCTGGAATATTCCCTTATACTTTTTCAATAAAATCTGGAAGTTTATATTTTGGTTTTTCCAAACCTATCTCACTACAAAACCATCCAAAACATAAAACAGTATCAAAATAAGAGGCATCTGAAAATTTCATTCTCATATGAAATCAAGTTATTACATCCATTAAAACAATATCTTGAAATGAACAAAATTACTTTCTTGTATTGATATTATGATAATGCTCCTAGCTCAAATGAATATTAGAAGTTTTTTATGAGGGCTAAGCTGTGAAAACCTCTAATTTCAAAATTTTCCTCATTGTAAAAACCATAAGTTTTTAGCAGCTTAAGCCACCACATAATGCAAAATTTGATATTTATAAAAATTAACTTGATTCTCATGGAAAATTTACAAGCACGACATATGTCCATGAGTCAATCAAGTGAAGCTTTAATAAGAAAAGAGATTTCCATTTTCCGCTTGACCAATATATATCTATGATAATAAGCCTCAAGACTCAACACAATTTTTTCGAGGTCTTTCTATGAATTGATATATAAACATTTCCTTTATTTCTTAATTTTTAAATGAAATTCCTTATAAAACATTGATATAATAATACATTTTATTATAACATTTGTTACAATGATAATGAAATTCATTAGAAAAAATATGACAGAGATAATGGATAACATATAAAATACTATAATTGAAACAAGTTTGATTATAAGTGAAGAACTAATAAATAGAATTTCTAAACTCCCACCACTTAATTTCTAAATAAATGTTAACAAAGAAGTCTATTTTTCAAAAGCTATCATGAATATAGCAAACAGATTACCCAATTTTCTCTAGCTTCCTAGTCCAATGCTGCAATTTAGCTCATAGGACTTGGCTCTTAATGGGGCTAAAAAACACAAAATCATGTAGGAATACTTTCAAATGATATCTAATATCATTATACTTATTTAAATTGAAAAGTAGAAAATGAGGCGAAATGTATTGAGAATGAAAATTAAGTATATTTTTTGTAATTTTTACATTAGCTACACTTTGCTTTTTTTTCAAATAAATCAATCAATTTAAAATTAAAGAAATATCTTATAATATATTTTAATAACAAAGACATTAAAGCTGAGAATTATGAAACAAAAAAAGCTTCAATTTAGAAAACAAAATCAGAACAAAAAACAATATTTTCGGCTAAAAACATTCCCCTGAAACAAAAAAAAGTTCAATTTCAAATCTCAAATAAAACAAATTAACATTGAGAAATTCAGAAAAATCAACAAAATTGAATTCTGAAAACAAAAAATTGAATTTTAAGTTAAAATAAAACAAAAAAATATACAAAATTATCAATTCCGAAACAAAAAAGAAAAAAATAAGAACCAAAAAGAAAAAACAAATCTTAAGAGGAATTGATACAAAAATAAAGAACACAAAATTGGAAGCTCAAAGCGAATTTTGAAAAAATGATAAAGGAATCTAAACCATAAAGCACAATTTCCTTTCAAAATAGGGGATAAAAAGAAAATAAAGAGATATCAAAGGGAGTTCTCAAAAGGTACAATATTTTTCATATGATAGAAATTTGAAATTTAATGACCTTTCATGAAGCTTAAGTTCTCTTTCCTAATGCATAATAATTATGATGAAATGCAAGTACTTACCCATTTATGGAAAATATTTCCCAAAAATGCCATTTTCAAAACGTTACAGACCCTCATTATGACATGAGCTGGAACAGAAATTTCTATAGTTTCTTATGTCAAATAAACCTAAATCAAAATTAGGAATCCATTCCTTTTCTTAATTATCCAGTAAAAGGGGTAATATGTGTCATAATGGTGACAAATTCTTATTTTTGACTATATGAATGTCAGTAGCAGATTATTTAACTTCAAATAGATATTAAATTTAAGCTTCCCTATACTCAAAAATCTGTACTGCCTATTTCTTTCCTCATTTATGATGCCTTTTTTTGTTTTGATTACTTTCATTCATTCCAATTTTACTATCCCTTATATCAGCACAAATCAAAGTAAAAATAATCTTCCAGAAGCTATAGGGTGGTTATATGCTTATGATGGACACTCATCCTTGTACTTACAGACTTTTACTAGAAATAATCCCAAAAAAGACTCAGTTGTTGTTTTTAAAATATTATTTCTTCCCATAATATGTTTTCTTTGAGTTTGATATTGACAAATTCCTTCATGATTAGCACCATTTCTCTTTTAATATGTGAGCTGCAGAGTTATTTTTACATACCCTAAATACCACCAAAATTGAAATCTTGGTCAGAAGTCTACATGAAGAGAAAACTATAACAAGAAAGTTTCAATAACATTCTGACTAGAAATAATTGAGTAAAAATAATTTTTCAACAAAGATATTAGAAATGAAATATTTTTGGAAAAATTTCAATAATAATTCTTATAGCTTTTCATCCAATAAATAAACATAGAAAGATTTTTTCTCCATTCAATTCCTCATACATTTTCAGGTGGGGTCACCTCTGAGTTATATTTCTGTAGCTCAACTCTAAGTAAGCTTAAGTCATGCTCTTAGTATTTTCTGAATAAAATGTGAAAATCCCCAAACTGCAACTCAGTTTACGCTAAATATAGTGTCAAAAATCAATTTTTGTGTTTAAATTGAGTTGTGGTGTGTAGGTTAGAAGCTATGACAAATTGAAGTATTTTCAATTGAAATGTCCAAATGTGTGTGTATTAAATAAGTGAACATAAATTAAAGTATGAGAAATTAGGATTTACAGCTTTGTACTGTAAACTTTATATTGAATTATATTCTTATAGATTTAATTATAATAAATTATGAGGAATTAAAGAAAAAATAAATTGGAAAAATTAAGACTTGGGGGAAAAAAATCTTAGCTCCATTATTAGATTTCAAAATTAACACAAAAGCACATTACTTTTGGCCCAGGATTAAATCACACAGTCTGTCACTCAATTTACAATGAGATTTTGATACCAAGTAGGGCTATTTTAAATGCTTTCAAGCGGATAAAAGAACCCTCAAGTTATTTAGAACTTTAGCAAAGGATATTTAATTTCTTAGGAGGGTCCTGAAGTACATTTTGATGTTTTTTTTGAGGCTTAAAGCAAGCTATCACTATATTAATGGCTGGTTCAAAGGAATAAAATGGCAAAAATAGGAGGAAATGGTCAAAACCAGCTATTGTTGGTCTAAAACAGGGCTTAATAATGTCAAAAAGTGAATTTTCCTCATTCATTTTTTTCACAACTGATGAAAGAAAACTTTACTCTTGAAGGAAGAAAATTGGTGGCTATAAAAGAATTTCTTCTTTGCCCCCCTTTTCTCTTCATGTTAAAATACTGTCCTGTTATAATTAGTTCAAACAATTTTAAAAACCAATAAGATATTCCAACTCACTCTATGTAAAGATTTAAACCTTCTAGCTGCATTAAAAGTCATTATAATAACTGTTTGTAACTATTTATAAGCATTTTACTCTTCAACCACCCCAAAAGCTAATTAAAACAATATTCATCACTTTAACACTTGGCATTTTGTTTCTAAATTCACTCTGATCACTTTTGGGTATAGTCTATCTTTAATATTGACTTCCTGAAGTTCTTTTCTCAATTCATTTGGGTTTAAGTTTCTCTTAAAGAAAACTCTTTTGAGATTATTTTTGGAGAAATCTCTTATTGTTGGTAAAACAATAATTCTTTATACTATTATTTTTTATAATAATGATTTCAAAACAGTAATTTTGGCATATTTTCTGTTAAGAACTCTTGAAATTACTATTTTTACATAATTTCATCTTATACAAATTTTGAGGTCAGAAAAATTAATTGATTTTTTAAACAAAGTTTTTCATCCACACCTTACATTATCCAACGATTTTACCCTTGAAAGTTGATTTTGGGGCTTTGTAGACCCCAAATATCAGATTTTCTCAGACATCAAAGGGACCCACAATTTCATATGAAGTTGGAGAGTATTCATTTAAAGGATTAGTCTACTTCCCTGAGTTCGCTTTGCCAAAATTGGTACAATGAGGTTATAACCTCCTGTTTTGACCATTTTTAAGCATTTTTGGACTATTACAAAGTTCTCATCCAATGAACTTGTGTGAGGTCCAAAACCTGGGAGAAATCTAATTAGTGCATGGCACAACATGACGCAATACCTGGAATGGTAAATGTCAGGATCAAACTATGATAAAGGTGTAGAAATAGGCTAATTACAACTTTAACTATGTTTGTGACATGGAAAAAAGCTTTAGAATAAATATTTTAAAGATAATAAGGGTATTTAATAAAATAATAGGGCTTTACTATCAAGAGATAGTGGTGGTAAGCGCTTCTGAAAGCCCTGGGTGCAGTCTTAGCAGTTGGATTACTATAATAAGAGCTACAATACTAATATTTATAGTATAACCTGATTTTTTTCCAAGAGTAAAACTGGTTTTGACAGTTTACTATGTAGGAATAAAGAGCAGGATGAGGAAAGCTTTTCTGCCTGTGAAAAGCCTCCTTTTTATCCTGAAATGGGGTGAAAAGGTGGCTAGACCTCTACAAGTAGAGGAAGTGAAGATTTTTCACTCTCTAGGAGAGGCTTGTGGCTTACAAAAGGCCTGTAAATCCTTTGTTGGGCTCAGATGTGGTTTTGAAACCACATCTGGGCTGTTTTCACTCACAAAGGGTGAAAATTTTCATCTGGGGACCACACAGCCTGATTCTGACGTGTATGATGCATAGAATGCTGTACAGAACCTGTATAGGACCCCAGTATTGAATGAACTATGAGGTATTGAAGTAAAAACAAGCTACTTCGTCAGTTTGACACCTCATAATCATGGTTATGGGATATGATCCCATGGTAAGGCTGTATTGGTCAAAATGTGGGATTTTGACCTTAAAACAGCTTTACCTTTATCAGTTCTTGAGATATCAACCTCAAAGTTGAATCCCTGTGTAGCCCTGTATGTGTTCTACACAATGGTACCTTATTTGGTATGGCTATCATTAAATATGACAAAGTTATACCATGTACAAGTCTTTTGTACATGTGCATGTTTTTAGGCAAAAGCTGTATTGGGCTTGTTTTCCCTATACCTTTTGTTCTATTGGAGATATGGAGAAATGGATGACACCATCAGGTAGCCCTTATTTTTCTCTTTCCGAAAAGACCTCACTTTAGGTATCTCACACTAAAACTGTAGAAGTTAGATGAGAGGTGAATGTTTCATTCACCCTTATTTGGCCTGAATTTGACCATAACTTCTGTAATACTGGTACTAGCACAGTTTGGTTGGTACCATTGGATACCCCTGGCTTATAGATTCATTTTGCATACCCATTTGATGGGGTTAGGCCTCTTAATCTGTATTTCAGATGAGAGGTGAAAATTAAGGTTTATGCTCAGCAATAACTTTGAGTAGGAATAACTTTGTTATTCTTTGTCCTATGATTATGGGAATTGTATATTTGGAAATGGGTGAGTTTCCTCTTTCCTTTGATACCTTTTGAGCTGATTTGGCTCAGCTCCATGTTTTGGTGGTATCTTGGCTATACCATTGGTTTATGGTATTTGGCTGTCATGCTTGTGCTCTGGTTTTGAGTCACAGGCTGATATACCCTACCTCTAAAAAAGGCTCATCATTGATGAGACTGTTCAGTCCTCCTAGAGGCTCTGAATCTCCTTAAATGAAGGTTCCAATCTGGTATGGCATCTTCTTCCAACCATTTGTCTTAATCAGCCCTCTGGTTCTTGAATCTGATCAAGTACTGTCTCTGATCCTTGCCATTAAGTCTGATCTTCCTGGCCTTGATGATCCTCTTCACTGGTCAAGGGGAGTCCTCCACTTCCACTATTTCTGGTGGTGTGGGGTTCTTCTTCCTGGAGGGGAATTTATCCTCCTCTGTCTGGAAGTATGGCTTGACTAAGCTCACTGGGAAGGCTGGGTGTTTCCTGGAAAATTCCTCTGTGAGTTTGACTTCCACGGCATTTTTTCCTATCAAGTTAATGATAGTGAAGGGCCCTACAAACGAGTCTCTCATTTTCTCAGGTCCTTTAAGATTATTAAAGTTTAGTGTAGACACTAACACCTGGTCCCCTTCCTTAAAGTCAGGTTCCATGTGTGTCTTGTCCCACCTCTGCTTGTTATATTCCTTGGCCTCAGATATGCATCTGGCTGCTGTGTCACAAGCCCTCTTCCACATATCATGGAAGTCTTTCGCTGTGGGGTGGATGGTTCGAAGATTCTTCTTCAAGTGATCCACAGGCAACAGGGGATTCTACCCTTTCTATACCAGTGCAGCTGCTTTTCCTGTGGTAGAGTGCTGACTTGTATTATAAGCCAGTTGGACGGCTGGTAGGAGCGTAACCCAGTCATGGGTGTATCCTTCATGGTCCTTGTATTCCATGCCATAGGCACAAAATCTTCTAAGGATGTCTACCATTTCCTGGATCATCCTTTCAGCTAGTCCATCTGTTTGTGGATGGTAAGCTGTGGAAAATGCAAGTTTGGTTCCGAGCATGCCATACAAGTTGGTCCAAACTTTGGATTTGAACTTTGGGTCCCTATCACTAATGATAATCTTAGGGACTCCACAGGTAGATATGATGTAATTCCAGAATAACAGAGCAGTATCCATGGCTGTGTCCTCTTTATGGCATGGCAAAGACCTTATACTCTTTCTGAACCTATCAACTATTATTAAACAGGCATTCTAGTTTTCTTTTCCTCCCGGGACAAGTCCGGTGACCCAGTCCATATTGATGGTTTCCTATGGGTGTTTTGGTTCTTCTATGTGTTGAAGTAACCCATACTTCTTCCCATGTTTCCTATTTGCCTTTTGGAATCTTTCACAAGTGTTGATGTATTCACTCAACTCTTGTTCCCACTTGGGCCACCAAGCTGTGCTTGCTACCCTCTCTTTGGTCCTGTGTTCACTCATGTGTCCCATATAGGGGCAGTCATGGCATTCCTGCAGGATCAGGGAGATTTGATCTCTGTCTACCACTGTTAGTGCACTTGTATGCTTTTCTCTGTGGTAAAGCAGGCCATCTACAAGGAAGAACTTGTTTTCCTTGTAGGCCCTCAGCCAGGGTTCTTCCAGCTGGGATTCCAGGTCTGGGCTCCTGTATTTTTGTTGAAGGAGTTGTAGTAAGATGCCACACTGTTTGTGCTTGGAAACAGAATTTAGTACTGCACTTAAAAGTTCATTTTGCAGATCTGAGGAACTTATTCCCAGTATGGGAGTTTCTGTTCCTTCTGAATCAGTGTTTCCCCTGTCAAAGGTACCACTTTCTGGTGCCATTCAATAAAAATCTGAAGTTCTTCTTCCTATCTGTCTCCATGAAATGGATAGGGATCTTGGCTGCGACTTCAGGCTCATAAGCTGGATTGCTTTTGAAATTATCCAGTGGCCATCTGCTAAGTCCATATGCATTGGTATGGCTTTTACCTTCTTTGTATGTGATGGTCATATTCCCTATATACTCCTGGATGGCTATTTGCCATCTCAGCATGTGTCTATTTGCAGTCTGCATGTTTAGTAAAGACTTCAAGGCTATTAAGTCTGTGTAGACTTCAAAGACTGCACCCTCCAAATAATAATGGAGTTTTTCCAGAGCTCAGACTAATCATAGAAACCAGTCTGGGTGGCCCCATACCTGGCTTCTGAATCTTTCAGTTGCCTAGAGATGTAATGTATTACTCCCTCTCTTGGTTCACCATCCACAATTTGTCTTTGGTGAAGGGCTTCTCCTAAGCCTTGGCTACATGCTGCATCTATGTATAACTTAAATGGTAGTTCAAAGTCAGGAAAGATGAGCACAGGTGAATTTGTAAGTTCATGATTGATCCTCTCATATGCATCCCTCCTTTCCTTGGTGATTTCAAAAGCTACATCTTTTGAGCATAGCTTGTATAAGCTACTAGTTATGTGGGCAAAGCTCTTGATGTGGTTTCTATAGTAGCTAGCAAACCCAAGGAAAGATTGCATTTCTTTGATGCTCCTTGGTACTGGATTTTGCAGTACTGCTGCTACTTTATTCTGGTCAATTGCCAGACTAAGGCCTGAGACTTTATGTCCTAGAGCCAGTAACTCTTGTTGGCCAAAATTGCACTTTTTAAGTGAAATTTTCAGATTTATGGGTGTACATTTCCTCAGAAGTCTGTCTATGTATTGTACATGGTCTTGCCATGTCTCTGAGTATATAATGATGTCATCAATATATACCACCATCTATCCTTTGACTATTTCTTCTTGAAATATTGTGTCCATCATCCTTTGGAAATGGGCTGGTGCATTTTTGATGCCAAATGGCATCCTGGTGTACTCATATATGCCCATGTGGCATATTATTCTGAGTGATTTCATGGAGTTTGGTTTAACCCCATTTTGGTGGAAGCCTTTCATACAATCCATTTTGGTTATGTATTTGGCTTTTGCCGGTTTTTCCAAGGCATGAGGTATCCTGGGTATAGGGTACCTGTCTAATTTCTTGTAGTTATTCAGAGCTTTGAAGTCTCTACACAGTCTAGACTTTCCATCATGCCAGGTGATTAGGACAGGAGTGGCCATTTCCACTATTTCACTATGTCCAATCTTTTTGATGACATCCATGTCCAGGAGTTCATTGATATGTTTTTCAATGTCTTTCCTGGTTTCCAGACTTGCTGGATAAGGAGGTCTCCTGAGCATTGGTGGATAAGGTCTTTCCACATCCAGATATAGTTCTATATCATTGCCTTTGATCTTGCCTAATGGTTCTTCACCAATGGCAAATGCTGGTCTCTTCATCCTCATCATCTTCAGTAAACTTACTTTTTGTTTACTGGTGAGGGTAGTGCTAAACTGGCCCTCCCTGAATTCATTCAGTAGCTCCTCCAGTGGGTCATGGGTAGAAATTTGGTATATATCAAGTGAGAATTTCTCGCCCTTGTTGGTACCAATGGTAATATGCCTGTTTTTACTGTTGTAATTATGTATGCCATACATCCTTTGGTAATCTGTTCCCAGCAAGAGCCCTTGGATGTGGGCATCATCAAGCACTACAACCTCTGGGTTGAGCCTGATATTACCCTTCCTATGAGGTATAATTATTTCTTTAATAATCGTACCAATGGAAGTCATCTTTCCTGATTCACTCTCAAAGTTTTTTGCCTTGGTTGGCAAGAGCTGTTTTTCCAAATTTGGGAAGTTGTTATCCTGATACTTTCTAGCCACTATGGAGCAGTGTTCCCCACTATCAATTATCAATGGGTGTTGAGCATTGTCAATACAGACAGTCATTTTTGTGGCTGTCCCATGTATATATGCCATTCCTCTGGTTGGTGTGACCAGAAATGTTTGTGCATCTTGGGTATGGTTACACAAGTTTTTGTTGGCAGTATCCTGTGGCATCCCTGCTTCCAAATGTATGTCCTGAATTTCTAGTGGGGTTTCCTCTTGGTATTCCACTAGAAATTCTTCTCTTGGGTCTTGGTCATCATGAGATGGTTCTCTGATGGCATCACCCATGAAGTCTGATTCAGAATCCTCTGTTGGGTATTCCTCCTCTGGCAATTTCTCAATGGCATAGACTTTTTTCTTTGCCTTTGGAAAGTTGTTGGCATAGTGGTCTGTTTAACCACAATTGTGACAAGACTTCCTCTTCTTTGCCACTTCTGCCACCCTGTCTTTGGGTTTGTCTTTAAAATCTACCCTGAAAGGTTGTTTCTCTTTGAAACCACTGCTCTTATATGGGGGGAATTTCCCTATATTAATTATTTTCCTTATTTCTTGTAAGGTACTAGCAATGTCATCCAGAGTGCAATTTTGGTTGCATCTGCATTTTACTGCATGCTCTAGTTCTCCTGGCAGTTGTGTCAGAAGCTTTTTATTCCTCATTTGGATTTTCATCTGAGGATCAATGGCTTTAAGTCTCTTAGACTGTCTAATACACCACTCATATGGATCTTTGTTCACAGATTATTTGTCATTTTCAAATGACATGTTCTTTTGCCATATACAAGTACCATTACTGTACTTTTGGATTATTTTACTCTTCCACCATGGCCAGTTTCTTCTGCCATGGATTTCTTTCATTTCTGTGTCCCATATACTAGCATGTCCTTTAAATGCTGTATTTATTCTAGCAGTAATCCAGTAATCTGGTATTCTTGGTACATCAATGAAGAGTCCATCAATATATTATATGAGTTCCATATGATCATATTCTCCTGTTCCAGAGAATTTGGGCCAGCTTGAGTCCTCAGGAAGCTGTTTCAAGGCTTCCATTTCAGAATAAGACATATTATCTCCATCCTGGTATTGTGATTGAGATCTTTCCTCATTGCCCAACATGGCATCTGGGTGATATGGATTATCCATAACATGGACTTGTGGTTGGGTCTTCATGTTATGGTAGACACTAAACAATTTTTTTATATCTTTTTCCATACAATCCCTGTCCCTTCTGCTGTGTTGTTGTTCTTCAAAGACTATATTCAGTCTTTTGTTCGTTTCTTCAGAGGCTTTGCTCAATTGAGCATGTCCTTCTTGAAGAGTTTTAACAATTTTATCCATGGAGGCTGTTAATTCTTTCATCCTCTCATGGCTTGCTTGAAGTTCTGCAAACTGCTTTTGAGCTTGCTCAGCATATTGGGACATTTGTAACCAGAGTTCATCACTGTTTATGTTACGGTCAGGTGAGACACCATTATGTTCAATCTGAGTGGGGGTAATATTTCTATTAATATGACTGCTGATTCTAGAGTGGTTTACAACTACTTCTGGGTCTTGTAAACTTCTTTCACCAAATCCAACAGCTTCTGGATCATTGGATCTGACTATCTCTTCCTTTGATTGAAAGAGGTCTTGTTTTTCCCCTTGTATACTTGTTGTCTCCTGGAAACCTCCTGGAATTGTGAAGAATGGTGACTCCTGGTCACTGACTGGTTTGAAGCCACTGGAGAGCTGATTTGGCCTGCTTCTTGTGAGCCTGAAGGCATCTGAGTAGGCCCTGTCTGGGTTAACTGTTCTTCTATAGCTTGGATAATGGCTTGATTCTCCCTTATCCTGTTTGCCCTTGCCTCCAGGAGTCTGAACTGCCTGGTAGGATTCCAACCTTTGGTGATTACCATAAGGTCCTTGAAGTTTATCTATTTGAGACAGATCCTCTGGCAACTTGCTCCAAGTTCTGCCCAGTGAGATGCTAGGTTGAACCTCTTGTTGTCCATGCTCCATTGAAATAAATCTTTGAGGAGTTGGTGGAGCTGAAGAACTTGATCCATATTGTTCCAGTCCTCTGGTTTGAGGTTCCTGTTGAATTGTAGTGTGAATGGCAGGGTCGATATTATCTCCCTCATTGTTTTGCCATTCACCACTGTGTTCAGAGTGTCCTCTTCCAGGTCTTCTGGTTCTAGACAGGCCTTCTCTGTCCTCTGGCTGGTTCCTTTGAAAGCCAAGGTCTCTGAGGTGTACAGGTGACATATCAGTGTTTGTAAGCAGTCAAAAACTTTATTCTCTTAGGGTATTTACCTTTGACTGTGCCTTGTACAAATTTGTTGTCTGCTGATTTGGGCAATTTACCTTTAGAGGTTACAGCTGGCTTAATTATAGTAATCTTCCCTGTACAATCTGTTAAGGTTGGTTTACCTTGTATTGATGCAGAGTTTAGTGGCTTTCTACTCCTCTGGGGGCTATTGGTGTCCACTTCTTTGCTGTAATCAGGCCTTCACTGTGACTCTTTCCTTTTCCCTTTCTTCCCTGGTTCTGAGCGTGTCACTGGTGTGTTGGCCTGTGACTGGGTCTCTAGTTGGATATAGTTTTCTTCCACTGAATCAAAGCAGGAAAAATAGGGCTTAATGTCAGTTAAGACTTCTTAAAATGCTGTTTGCACGTCTAAGAATGGCCTCTGGGCTTTGTATATTACTACAATCTGCCCTATATAATGACAGTGTAATTGAATTAACAATTCCCTGTCAGAATTACAGCTGTTGATACCCTGTTACACTGTTTGTGTACCAGTATCCCCCAGATTGACTTGTGGTTTTCAAGTACAATCTGTATGAAGTGGTTCTGTATAGGTGTAATTGGGTCAACAATACGCTTAACCATGCCTCAACTGATGGCTTTACAGCCAGAGGTGTCCTTATTTAGTCAAAAATACAAGACTTATTAATGGCTAAAGTTTTTTATATGTAAAACATGCCAAAAATAAAGGTCTTGTGGTTATTAGCCATGTGACAAGTACTCTTATAATATGAGTATAAAGTGGTATATACACCAATTAACAATATAAAACATATAATATATATATATTTAAGAAAACATATGCCTAAAAAACATAGAAGAAATTGTCAGAAAGCAATAAATAGGTGAAAAACGTACTTGTAAGGTCCAAAAATTACAAAAAAAACATGGCCAGGCCCCCAAAATGTCAGGATGAAACTATGATAAAGGTGTAAAAATAGGCTAATTACAATTTTAACTATGCTTGTGACATGGAAAAAAGGTTTATATTAAAGATTTCAAAGAGAATAAGTGTATTTAATAAAATAAAAGGGCTTTACTATCAAGAGATAGTGGTGGTGAGCGCCGCTGAATGCCTTGGTTGCAGTCTTACCAGTTGGATTACTATAATAAGAGCTACAATAATAAGACTTATAGTATAACCTGATTATTTTCCAATAGTAAAACTGTTTTTGACAGTTTACTACATAGGAATTCAAGAGCAGGATGAGGAAAGCTTTTCTGGCTGTGAAAAGCCCCCTTTTTATCCTGAAATGGGGTGAAAAGGTGGCTAGACCTTTCCACGTAAAGGAAGTGAAGATTTTCAACTCTCTAGGACAGGCTTGTGGTATACAAAAGGCCTTTATAGCCTGTATTGGGCTCAGATGTGGCTTTGAAACCACATCTGGGCTTTTTTCACCAATACAGGGTGAAAAGTTTCATCTGGGGACCACACAGCCTGATTCTGATGTGTATGACGCATAGAATGCTGTACAGAACCTGTATGGGACCCCAGTATTGAATGAACTATGAGGTATTGAAGTAAAAACAAGCTTCTTTGTCAGTTTGACATCTCATAATCATGTTTATGGGATATTATCCCATGGTAAGGCTGTATTGGTCAAAATGTGGGACTTTGACCTTAAAACAGCTATAGCTTTGTCAGTTCTTGAAATATCAACCTCAAAATTTAACTTTTTGTGTAGCCCTGTATGTGCTCTACACAATGGTATCTTATTTGGTATGGTTATTATTAAATATGACAAAGCTATCCCATGTACAAGTTTTTTGTACATGTGCATGTTTGTATGCAAAAGCTGTATTGGGCATGTTTGCCCTATACCTTTTGTTCTAGTGGAGATATGGAGAAATGGATGACACCATCAGATATCCCTGATTGTGCTCTTTCCAAAAGGACCTCACTTTAGGTATCTCACACTAAAACTGTAGAAGCTAGATGAGAGGTGAATGTTTTATTCACCCTTATTTGGCCTGAATTTGACCATAGCTTCTGTAATACTGGTACTAGCTCAGTTTGATTGGTACCATTGGATAGCCCTGGCTTAGAGATTCATTTTTAATACCCATTTTATGGGGTTAGGCCTCTTACTCTGTATTTCATATGAGAGGTTAAAATTAAGGTTTATGCTCAGCAACAACTTTGAGCAGGAATAACTTTGTTATTCTTTGTCCTATGATGATGGGACTTGTATATTTGGAAAGGGGGAGTTTCCCCTTTCTTTTGATACATTTTGAGCTTATTTGGCTCAGCTCCATACTTTGGTGGTATCTTGGCTATACCATTGGTTTATGGTATTTGGCTGTCATGCTTGTGCT
Organism: Austropuccinia psidii; assembly: GCA_023105745.1. Lineage (NCBI taxonomy): Eukaryota > Fungi > Basidiomycota > Pucciniomycetes > Pucciniales > Sphaerophragmiaceae > Austropuccinia > Austropuccinia psidii. Next base: position 40,136,329 of record JALGQZ010000003.1, read on the forward strand.
CTGGGTTTGAGTCACAGGCTGACAGTAAATTACAGGTAAGCAGTTTTGTATTTCTGTTTGAGACTTACAAACCTTTCTCTACTCATTTGATATAATGATACAAACTTCCCTTCCTAATATTCTAACTAATCATTACTGAGTTTGCCAATCAACTTTATCATTGATAGTGCCTTGATCAGAAAGTATGTTACTCAGCAATCTCTAATCATAATTTGCTCTACTCAAAGGATTGTTATTCAAAATCTTAACAAATAAATTCTATTTAACACTTTCAGAAGGCTGATTGGATTCCACCAAACAATTTTACATAAATATACAAAAACTGATACAATAAATTAAGATAAAAATAACAGAAAAAACTCCTTATAATAAGAAAATTACAAAAGCTTTTCTCTCTTGATGATTTTTTCAGTAAATATAACAGATAAAATAACAATCATATTCAATTTTTTAAGATGAAAGAATTAAAAGGATAAAAAATATATTTAAAGCCCGTTTTGCTGTTCTTTATACACTACTCCTCTCATGATTGGTGATAATAAGGTAAAATATAATTATTTCAATGTTCTTTGTGGTGTTTTTTGTAATGATTAAATGTATAATTTTTTCCGCATTGTTGATAATACTATTACCTAGGTGATAGACACTAAATACCCATTTCAACTAAATACCAAATTCATTCATTTTTTTATTTTCCTTAATGATCATTTATTAGGAATTACCTAATAGATAAAGATAAACCTTTCTTTTAAAATTAATAAAACTAATTGATTTGTGCAATTTTTCTTTCAAAACAGTAAAAATTACTCCCTTTACGGACTTTATAGAAAAAAAATTCCAAAAACTAATTTAAAATGATTAATCTTTATTTTAAAGCCTACAAAATTACTTTTGGGTGATGGTTTTCTTTCGAAACACTTTAAACTTTACTCTCAGGGTTTGTACACTGAAATCCAGAGACACCTTTCTCATGAGCCTAAATAATTATGATCCCAATTAATTTAATAAAATTACTAGTCTACCGTCTAGTAGGGGATCAGTCCAAGTCTTTAAAAAATATTAGGTCTCATGATCTCTGTCAACAACAAAACTCAGTTACTCAGCTTAATTTATCAAGCTAAAATCTCTAGTATAGTCTTGCAGAGGAGGGCTTAGAAAAAATAAATTAAAGCTATAATATTTAGATGGGGAAGGTTAAATAGTGGGATAGTGGCCTCTATTTATGCCCATTGGGGCTCAAAAATACAGGGGGCTTGGAAATTTTCAGCCTCTGGTGGCTGTGCAAAGCAGTTCAAACTTTAATTTTGGATTTGAAAGGGTAATGTATGATCACATAACATGATCTTATATTTCTCACCAATTTTATTTCTTCACTGAATTTTATCCCGTAATGTGATGTGTTTCTGACCATTCAGATCAACTCATTTCAATCTAGCTTTTTCACATGAAATTATGTAGCATTTTCAAGAATTTAGACTTGGAAATACAACCAACCCTTAAGTTGGGCCCTGAAGCTCTTATCATCATGAGCTCATAAATTGATTACTCATCAGTCAGGTGATTTACTGTATCATAGTGTTCTGGTCTGTGAGGGCTTACTTTCCAGTTAGGTTTGAAATTTTTTCTTGAAATACATGTATGACTAATTACCTTTATCATTATCAGAGACTCCTAAATCTTCTTGAATCTTCCTAGAGCTACTCAAAGCTCTTAGAAAATTCACTTCCACAAAGCTTTCAATTTTGACTTTTTCCTACATGTAGCTTGAGCTCATTACTTTCCTACTTCCAGTATCCAAAGCTAGAGGTACTCTTTAACAGCTCTTCCAGTTTACCTTTTTCAAGATTTCCAAAATGGTGGCTAAATTCACATTCCACACTCCTTTTTTTCTTCCAAAAAATATTGTTAAAACCTCCTAGTCTTGCATAGGTCCCCCTTCAAATCAGGCTACTACTCAATACTGATAAATGAAAAATAAAGGAACTCCATGATGCATACCATATCACTTCAAAAATCAAGCACCACTGCTAATTTCCCCCAGCTGCAATAGGAAATATTCTAGGTACCATTAACAGAAAACTTGAGTTAATATAGCCCTTCCAGTTGAGTTCTAATTACTTCCAACCTTCATAATTAATAATTTACATCAATTGGAGGAATTTAATTGTGATTGGTTCCTCCCTGGGTGGGTTGTAACAGAAAAGATACATGGAAGTTCCCCAAAATTAATATTTCAAAAGATGTTTTGTTCCACACCTCTATTCTTCTATTTCCCTTATTATTCCTACAACCCTTCTTTTATTAATTGAAATCCTCATTGTGACTCTGATTATAATAATAACCCAATTTCTTATATTTAAGAATTTCAAAAGAATATACACATAAATTTACAGAGAAAATTGAAAAATATGTTTTTGATTTGGGTAACATTCATCACAATTATCTTTTGGATAGTGCAGTGGGGTGACACTGGCAGAGCAAACCTATGGTCAATTTTTCTTAATAAATATATCATTAGCATTCTTCAATTTATACTTACTGTTATGTCTTCTTAAAGTTGGTTCCATATTATTTTCACCTTCTTTTGTATAAATCATTACCAAAAATATGGAACATTTATTCAGCTGAACTTTCATTGTATACCACAGTGCATTTATTTCAAATTCTATTTTTAATAAACATCTTTTTGGATATATTTCAAAAATATTTCTGTGTTGGGCCAATTTTTAGCTTGGAAAAATAATAATTGAATTCAGGCCAATTTTTCCTTTTAGTTTATTGTAAGAACAGAATGGCCTACTTGTGTCAAATTAGAAATTTCTGGCCTCAATTTCAAACCTATGATTTCTAGATTTATGCCATTATAAAATCATTCATGCATTATCAACCTTAATCTAGAAATGTAATATAGTCAACAAGATAAGCCCCTATTAAAATTTATACCTTTATATAAAATAGGGTGTTGGTAAAAACACATAAGGGGTTCCCTCGGCCCATTTTTAATCAAAAATGAAACACAAGCACACCTGCATTGGGCAAAAACATGCGCAAAAGAGGTTTCTTCCCCACAAAACCTCTCTAACTCCCAATTGTTTCAGCTTTTTTTGCCCAGCCCCCCAAAAAAAAGGCCAAACACTCAAATAATCCACATTATCCCCACCCCAAACCTTTTTTTTTGGAAAAACAGCATTACCAAAGCCATTTTGCAAAGCTTTTCACACTTTTTTTTCTTTTTTTCCCCCAAATACTGCATTTTCCACCACAACAACCTGCTTTCAAGCCTCTCAATTTTCAATTTTTTACCTCCCCTCATCCATTAATCCCACATTTAAACCACTTTTTTTCACTCTTAACCACTTCTGTTCATTTTTCACACCTTTTTTCACTTCTTTTAACATTTTGAAAGGTTCTTACCCCATTCCAAATTCCCAAATTCCCCCTTTTTTCACTTCTATACATATTTTTCATTCAAAAATGCTTCAACCCCCCTCCCCCCACTGAAGGTGAATTTCAGACCCTTGAGCTTCTTTGGCAACATGTGCATAATGTTGCCAGGGCTCGGGGGGATGCTGTGTTCACCTTGAGGTCCAATATGACCCACAACCAAATTGAAATAGGTTGTGACAGGTCTGAGACCCCAAATGCCAATAAAAGCCCCTCCAAAACAGTCACCTCAAGAAAGCTTGACTGTCCTTTTAGACTTTATTCCAGAAAATATGCCAAGAGTACCACTTGGACTCTTAAAGTCAAAAATCCTGAACATAGCCATGATGCCATTGAAAACATCATGGCACATCCTTCTTTCAGGAAATTCAATGAGCAATAAACATCCCAAATTTCTCAAATGTCTGAATCACTGTTCATTCCAAGGCAAATTCAGGCCCAATTATGCAGCCAGAGGGAGTCTGACAGGCCTGTAATCCTTCAAGACATTTACAACCAAGTCAAGAAAATCAAGCAAGACAAACTGTAAGGCAGAAGACCCATTGATGCTCTTATTGACACTCTCAAGCAAGAAACTTTTGTTTGGTCCTCTGGAAGGGATTCTGAGGGACACATTACATCCTTGTTTTTCACTCACCCCATGGCCATAAAACTCCTTCATGGCTTTCCTCATGTCATTCTTATGGATTGTACTTATAAAACCAATAAGTAAAAAATCCTCCTTTTTCATATTGTTGAATTCAGCTCAACCAATAAGACCTTTTCTTGGGATTTTTTTTGATTAAGAATGAAACTGAACCCTTGTATACTTGGGCATTAAATCAATACATAGAAAAGGTCCCCAACAACACCAATCTTGTTCCCCCTCCAGTTATTGCTATGGACAGTGATCTGGCCTTGAAAAACTCTCTTAAGAACCTCTTCCCAGACTCCGAAGTCATTCTATGCACTTGGCACATCAAAAAAGATGTATCTTCTCATTGCATAAAAGAAATTGGACATGTAACTGATTTTGAAAATCTTATGGGCCTTTGGAATCAAGTGATATCCTTTTATCTTTCACTTTAGTTCACTTTATTTCACTTTTTTGCTTATTTTGGTTTTTATTAATGACTTTGGGATTCATTTCTCAGGTTATGTATTCATCCACTGAAAAGTCTTTCAAATACAACTGAAAGAAGCTTAAAAAGCAAGTCAAAAATCCTGAAGTCTTTCAGTATTTGGAAAATACCTGCCTTCCTCTCAAGGAGTACTATGTGCCAGCCTGGACCAACCACCATTGCCACCTGGGTGTGGGCTCCACCTCCAGAGTTGAAGGTGCCCATTCCATGGTGAAAATTTGGCTCCAAAGGTCCACTGGTACTCTCCTGGAGGTAGTTAGGGCTCTCCACATGGCATTCAGAAATCAATTTACTGAAATTATCAACAGAATTTTCAAAGAAATGATTGTCCATGTCAAGAATTTTCCTCCAGAAATCTGTGACCTCAATGGCAAGGTGTCTCATTATGCTCTTCAGATGGCCTTTGACAATTTCAAAACCAAATTTCCTCCCAATGACAAATGCACCAACAAATACAACAATTATCAAGGCATTTTTCGCAAGCATAAGACCCAAAAGGCATTTGCCAAGCGCCAAAGGTTTGAAATATCAGACTTCCATCCTCAATGGAATTTGAATTTTCCTGTGAGGGTTTTTTAATTTCTTATTCTTCTTTTTTTGTCTTATTAACTTATTTTATTTGTCATATTCTTCTCAGGGTGGTTTTCAAGGTGATGATCAAAATTTTGAAAAAGAAAGAATGAATGAAACCTAGAAAATATTTGAAGCTATTGGGAAAGACCTTTTTCAAAGACCAATGGCAGAAATCACCCCAATTCTTCAACATTTTCAAGATTTTTTGACTTGAAAAGTCCCATTTGATCAATTTCCCAAGAGTCAAGAGGATGATCAATGTTATGAAGACCCTCTAGAATGCAAGAATATCTGTGGAAGACCTCAAGGAGCCAAGAATAAAAACAAAAATTCAAACAAAAGAGAACCTTCAAGATTTGAAATTATTGAGAGTCAATCCAAGAGAAGAGGAATACCCGAATCAAAAGTGAGCAGTACAACAAAATCAAGATCACAGTCAAATGTCCCCTCTCCAATTATGGAAGTGGACTCATCTGAAGATTCTGAACATTCTTAGGACTCATTATCAAAATAAATAAGTTCATCAGATTCACTACCCTCAGCAACTTAATTAAATAAATCAAAAGTAACCCTTAGAAGATCCAGAAGATTTGCAATTTGAATCAAAACCTCACAAAGAAAATCACAAAAGCCTGACACCAGTTTGAAGATATATGATTCAATTGACTTGACCTGTGAGAATTGTCAAAGCAATTATCACACAAGTGATGAATGATCCAAGCTGTTTGTGAGTTTCTGATTCTTTTTAATGTAAATTTCTCTTGTTTATTTTGATATTTATTCATTTTTTGAGCTTGTTTTATCAGATAACTGGCTCAGAAGACTTTCCCAAGCTTATATTGAAATACACCTTCAAGGCCATCAATGTCCAGGGTGATGGAAACTGTGGCTACAGAACAGTATCCCACTACATTTACAAGACTCAAGATCAATGGGCTGATTTCAGAGGTGACTTGGCTGAATAAATTCAACAAAATCAAGATCTTTGTGAATCCATGAGCACCTTAATTCCCTCAGTATCCTCTTATTTGGACAGAATTGAATGGTATGAAGATGTTGGCCAGGCTCCAAAAAGCAAGTGGATGTCCATGCCTGACATGGGGGATCCAATTGCAAATAATTATAAAGGACCAGTTTTCTTTTATTCCACAGTCCAATCTTTTTCTTTTTTCCCTTATTTCTGTCCTCCAAATGATAATCCCACATTTTAATCTGCTTCTTGGATAGCTGTATTCATTTTGTTCCTTTGGACATATTCATTTCTAAAGTTTATCCAGTCCCCCCCATTACTGTGAATTGGGATATTCATGCTCAACCACACGCCCTGGGGTGGGCTGATAAATTTAAGAAACACAGAATTTTGTATTTGTCCAATCTTCCTCCCCCCTCTCAGAAAAAACCCACTATTTTGGAGGTTGATTCTGATTGATTGATTTTTGTATATACAATTTATGCAAATTATCCCCCTCCTCAGTCATATTCATTTCTTAAATCCCACCTCAGTCTCCTCTTTATCAAACATGTGGAGCCTTTGTACTTAGAAATAGTCATATTAAAAACAAGGAAAAAAATCTGAAAAAATACACTTATTGCCCCTGCACTTGCTGTCCCACCAAAACAATTTCCCAAAATCATGGGCTTCTGGTTCTTTATTTTCCAGATTGAACCCTTCAATTTAAAAAAAATGAAGGAAATTCATAAGTGGGAAGTTATTAAATTCACTCTTTAAAAATAGGCATATTACAATGATGGGAAAAAACATTTGAAAAAAAACCCTTTTTGTGCCTTCACTTGTCCCACCAAGAAAAAATCCCAAAATTATGGGCTTCTGGTGCTTCATTCTTCAGATTGAACCATTCAGTTTAAAAAAAATTAAAGAAATTCATAAGTGGGAAAATTTTAAATGAATTTTTGAAACAAATATGCCATTTTTGGCATATTGGCCAAATTAGTGAAATTTGGCAAAAAAAACTGAAAAAATTTGTGCATATTGACATGCAAAGTAGGGAAAAATATGGCAAAAAAATTAAAAAAAATCCTCAAAACTGAGCCTGAGGAATTTGTTTTGAAAAATAAGGTCACTTACGTGTTTTTACCATAAATGGGTAAAAACACATAAGGGCTTATGTGTGTTTACCAACACCCATAAAATATCAATTGAAGCATAATAATATTTCCACTCTTATTGCTACAAATAATATGAGATATATTTATATTATCTACGATCAATAAATTGTATTAATGTATGATTAAAACATGATCAAAAGAGAAATTCATTCATCTTACTTCCAATGATAAAAATTTGCAGTAATTTAAATCATGGAGATTGCCTTGTAGAAAATCTTTATAGTATCATTTTTGAGGATTTTATGTGCAGATAATGTTTAGAGAGAAAATAAAAATTGAAGTTAATTTAATACAACAGAGAGTTTCTTTCTTATCAATAGGTCTCTAGAGATATGAAATGAATATTTTTTTAATCCTTGATATTTCTTCAAATCTTATTTACATATGAGGAATTATTTTTTTGGTAAAGAGGCTCCATCCAGTGATGATAGTGCTACTTCTGACTAATAACGGACATATCTAATTGAATTCCTTAATAATACTGAATATTAAATCTGCTATGGCCATAATCTAATAAGTTTTTATTTTTATTGAATCATTTATTCCAATTTATGGATATATCTCAAGAATGGTTGCTTCATATTCTTCTCAAATACATATAGTTTATCTTTCTACCTGTTAATAGCTTAAATAAATAAACAACAAGTATTCTATAGCCTAATATAATGAGGATATATTAGTATTATCATCGATAACAAATATCTAAAGATCTATATCCTCCATATTACGCTACTATATCTATCTCGGCTTTGGATTACAATATATTCAAAAAGTGGTTTGTAAAGTCAAAATATCTATGTGATTAAAATATTTTATCTTTGGATTATATAAGAAAGGATATATTATTTGATTCTTTTGCTTCTCGTAGAGTCTTTGGTTAAAACCGTTCTATTCTAGACCTTAAACACTAATTATAATAAATTATGATTAGAGACCATTAAAGCTACTTGCATAAATATTTACAAATAATTATTAATATAAACCCCGTTTCACTCCTGTCACACTAATTCCAGTTTTCAGACAGTGTTTAAATAATAACTTCAGCTGTATAATTTCAAATTTTAGGATTTCATACCATCATGGTGGAAAATCCTATTTGCTCGCATAATGAGGTATATACGAAATCTTATGAGATCAATTAAGTTTTTGTCCCATGAAAACTAAAAAACCAATTATACAAAAACTCTGTTTATATGGGAATAGTAAAAAGCTAAGGCATCAATTTTATGAAACCAAATAAGTTTTGCAAGATATTTTATAGGAAAAAGGGATTTTCAATTTCTTTGGGTTCATTCAACTCACATAGAGTTTGTCATTTCATATTCAATTTATTCTTATTTTTTATCACTATGAAGTACCAATTTCATGGAAAAAAAGTCTTAAAAACTGAATATTTTCATATTTTAGCTATAATTTATGAAACATAACTTATTATATTAGCTTTATATAATCTTAACGTAAATGTCATTTTCGAATATAATAATTTTTTTTATTGGTGAGATCATTCGAATTGAAATTTCTTCTTTGCTTTTCATTTTTATAAACAAAACATAGGCTTATAAAAACATATAATTTATATCATTATTTGTTATGATATTATCTTAACAATAATTACTTCATCATACATATTCCTGATATTTTCATTGAATAATGAATCCTTTCTCTACTATAATAATATTTTTATCATAAATATATTATGATCAATTGACACTTAATCGCGTGAGATTATTTTCATATTTCAACTTAACTCAAAGCTTCCCATTTCTTTCAGAAAGGAGGAAATATGGCTGTAATTTTATGTTCAGAGGCTCAATTAATTCTCCTATGATACAAAATCGGAAATATTTCATTATTCTTTCTACGGATCTTCCTCAAAATTGAAACCATTCTCTTATTGAAAGAATATTTACCATAATCAATCTTCAAGACTGGATTTTATTGCATTACCATCCCTTCAGCAAATTTTTTTCATTCAATATTTTAAGAAAAGGAAAATATTACATAAATTAAGAAACTTCAAAATTTAAAAGTAAAATTATCAATGAAATCAAGTATTGGTAAATTTCCTCTTTAATAATTAATGACTTTATTCAAAGAGACAAATTGTGTTCATCATTCCACAATTGATAAAAATAAAGAAATTGTCAAAAAGAATTCAAATTTCATCTTCCATTTCCTTAGTAAGACTTAACTGCTATAATAAGCCCATTTAATTTACCAGGAATGTTGTTTAATGATCACACTTATTAATATTTCTTTCCAAGCGGGAACGGGAAACATTTTCTCATTGGAATTTTTTATTTGCATCAATATAATGATTAGAATATGTAAATAAGACTCTTGAGAGCCAAATTGGTATTCAAAAACCCTGGTATATCAAAGTTTCATTATTAAGTATTGTTATTCTTTTATGAAAGTGGATTTTTGGATAATCTTCCCCAAATAATTCTCAACCTATAGCTCCTGGCACAGAAGTAAAATCCCTACCCAAAATGTCTGAAAATACTTTCACAATATATTTTGGAAGAACTATTGGTATTGTTGTAATGCAATTTTCAACTTGGAAAAAATTTAATAACATGAGTATCATTTCTTGAAGCTCAAATATAAGCCCAAATGCTTCTTATTTTCATGGGGATCAATAAAAAATAAATTACTAAAACTAAAAGAGCTACTTTTAATATTTTTTTTAGTCAAAGGCCTCATCTTGGAAATAAGTACGTCTCTCTTTTTGAATCAGGAATTTCCTACATAAACTCTCTCATAAATAGCTTCTAGGGTAAACCTTCAACTGAGCTATGAATCTTTAAAGCAATAGTTTCCAATTGATGGAAGAAAATTCACCATAAGATGAAAAGATTAAAGCGCAAAAATTTACAAGTGCTTCATTACCTTCTTCCATTTTCTGGCTTCTATATCCATCAAATCATTCATAGCTATTAAAGAATGTAGAAAAATAATATATTGGCCATTCCATCGTCCATTTTTCAGGAAGCTTATGGATATAATTGGAGCTCCTATATCCCATCAAATTTCTAACAAATTAGTCTTTGAATAATATTTATTTTATCATTTATGATTAATACATTATTAATCTCCATTCAAAAAGTAATCGGAAACAAAGAGATTTAAAATATTTACTTAGAAATAAGATACCTTCTTTTTTCTGTTTTAAAGAAAATTATTAGCCAATTCAACAGTTACTTAACCTTAAATAGACAACTATGAAGCTTCATAACTATAAAAAAAACTTCATTTTCATGGGGGAGGCTACTAGTTTGAAGGAAAGGTTTTTCTTCTATGAATATTTTTATTGAATCCGTTTAAATTAAATAAAATAGGGTATATATGAAAAAATCTTTATCATTAATATTCACTGATCTATTATCCACCATAAATCCCAATGCACACTCATCAAAAGATCGATTCATTATTATTGAATTTTTTTAATTAAGGGACAGAAATGATCCAATAAATTGACATGACTTTAAACGCGATAATATTCCTGTAGAAATGTTTGCTTCTGATTATGACTGGTGGTCTCAAAAGCACTTCTGGCATTACAAGAAGTCACTAATTAGTCACCTACAATTCGATTATCTCTATTTTCATCGGATACAGCTATGGTTGATGAAGAGTTTAATCCATAATATTCTTAATTCTCGTTTAGATGGGGATTTTCTTTTGATTTTGAGGCGAAGGCCTCTGTAGTTCCAAGCTCAAGAACTATAAAGGGGCTTATTAAATTGACATCAATTGTGATTATTAGGACAAAGTACTGGGAACATTACAAATGTAGCAGATAAAATCTTATATATATTTTTAAGTTTTCAAATAAATGCAGAATTCTTTTAGTTGATTGTAAATTTTCAAAAAGTTTCTAATAAATGTAAACCTCTTTCAATCTTTTTACAGCCCTATTTGTTGAGCCACCCATCGTAAAAATCTCTTCAAGACATCTTAATGAACTAGATATATGAAAAAATTATTATTATATTAGTTCTGAATGCTTTCTTCTAATTTTGATATAAAAATTTAATCTTCGTAATTGAGCTAATTTAGCTGAAATTTCTGAGTATACAAGTATATAATCCCTTTCTTATTTTCTCTGATTAATTATTATGATTTATTTTTTCTATTATATCATTAGATGATTTATTGTTTCTGATAAGTTATTTTCATATTTTATATCAAAATTATTCCATTTAAATCTTATTTCCCTTAAATGAAGGGGGAAGCTCACATACTTTATCTTTATTATTCCACTTCCTTTTTTTCTTACAAATTGTAATACATGAGGATATTGATCTTATATAAATAGATTAGATTTATATTAAAATCAAGCTATAAGCTAACAAGTTCAGAGAGAAATCAAATAAAATGAATAAACTTTCCTCAAAGTTGCTCCATCATTTGAAAATTCATGGATGTTGCTTTGTGAGAACCAGAATTTTTATCCTCTTTCACAAAACTATATTCAATTTTGATCTTATAAGTCAAATCCGAATCTCAATTTTATTTAATCAAAGTTCTATTTCCCTCTCACTATATCGTCATTTATTTTGGTTTTTTTCAGTTTTGAAAAATTATATACCTTCTAATAATTTCTTTGTTTTTTTGTCAAACTTCCATAAATCGTCATATTTCATTGAATTATTAATGCAAGGCATATTGGACCTGTGAAAAATACCAAATTAATATTCTTTCACCTTTTCAGTCTCTTATACTTAATTTAAAACCCATCTTAAAGTTGATTTACAACATGAAGTCCCCTTGCAAGAAATATTTAAGTTACTTTAAGCTTTATTACTGCCTTTTATTGTTACCAATAAGATCCACTTTTAGATTTTCAATACTGTAACAACCTTCAATTCAAGTCCTTCACTGATTTATGCATGAATCAGTTCATACATCCTAAATTAAGCTATAATCAAAAGTAAGTTCAAGCAGCTCAAAAGGCTTTGTATGAAGAAGTAAAGCTTCTGATTCATTTCTATTATCACAAAACAAAGAAATTTCTGAAGAAAAGTGCCATCCAGAGCTCACTTAACTCACAGTTTCAACACACAATCATAACATATTATTTTGAGAAGACAGCTACATGTGGTTATTTGATCTCCCATGATAAGAAGAATAGTAATCTGAGCCTCACATCAATAATATCACTGCATGAATATTCTACACTTTCATGGCTGGTTTAGAGGGTCTTTGAAGATCTTAGAATCCATAACATGGTGTTTGAAGTATGTCAAGGAGATTCTGAAATTAATAAGATACTTTTATGTATATATTATATACCAAAATCTCTAACCAAAATATAAAAGTCATAAATTCAGTACAAGCTGATTTCTTACATTCAGCTTGTTCCCTGTCACATGGAGGAATTTGATCTAAAGCTTTTGAGTATTAACCTTTCTCACAACCAGTTTAATAGCCTTTTTAGAAAGAGTTCCCTTTTTTGTGGTCTGGAGACAGCATTTTGACAGGCCCTCAAATATGATGTGTGTTTATTCAAGGTAGTTGAATCTTCTTTATTTAGCAGTCATCTTTATCAGAGCTGTATTAAATTCACCATAGCTCTCTAATAATTAACAGGTCTACTTCTGAAGTGTTTTGTGTCACTAATTTCCCTTTTTATATAGATCATCCACTAATTTCCACCTGATAATCATTTCCCTTTATTAATTACTAAATCAAATTATATTGGATTTTTGTGTTTTATATCCATATTATGTATTTAATTTTCTTTTTAAATTCTTATTTCTTAATACTTACTTCTATTCTTATTTAATTTTATTTCAAAAAACTCTTCATTATTTTGACAGATTTTCTTTTTCAACTTCAAATATTTCATTTTTCAGTAATTCACTTTTTAAAAACATCAAAATTCCAATATTTTTTCCTTTTTTTATGGATACATATCTGATCTTCATAATCTGACAAAAGCATCGAAGCCATATACAAAAATCTCTAAGTTTCAATTGAGTTTTTTTAGGCTTTCCTCTAATTACTTTCACAATTTTATAATGCATGAGAAAGATTACTGAAATTTCAACCAGACTGTATTAGGTAGCTCAATTTTGAGTTTGTTTATTTTATTTTACCGTTCGAATCAAATTTAATTTACTTGACTTTGTTTTTTGATTTCAATGCATTACAGTAACTTTTTGTATTCAAAAATAAGTCATGAAATAAGATTGAATAAAATATTCTTCAGAAAACTAATGAGATCGGGTTCAATAAAACATAAAATCATTTAATTTCACACTAGTTTTTTTAAAAAAAAGATATGCATATCAATTTCGGTCTTTAATTTCATGAAAAAATTATATTTAAACTTCAGAAACTCATTTCTTGATGAAAGCTAAATTAAATATTTCTGAGAAGTGAATTCAAAATGAATTATAAATCCAATTATTAGTTGTAAAAAAAAAACCTTCAAGCTTTTTTCATAAGCTCAATTTCACAAGCTATAAAATTCAATTATGTAATACACATAAAAATTAAGTAATAAAATGAGATATACTAAAGCTAAATGAACTCAGATTTAAAGCTGGGACTTTTCATTAGAATAAGATTTGATGCAGAAATTGAGATTTTTCAAAGAAAGCACTATTTGAACTGAATAATCAAATTTTCAAATAGACGCTAGACCTCAATCATAATATTAAAATATTTTTGATAAAAAATTATATGGTTGTGAACTTTTGATGGAGATATTTATTTGATTCATACAAGTGAGCTGATTATTCTGAAGTTCTAACATTGATTTCTTTGCTAGGGTCAAAAATTAGATCATAAAATAGAAATTCCAAAAATAAACTATTTTTTATATTTAGAATGATTCCCGATAATATAATCTAATATCAAATCTCAATATTAAGCTTTTTGAAGTGAGGACTAGCGTAAGAATAAACATTTATTTTAAAATTGAATTATTTACCCAATCAAAATGGATCAATGTTTTCAGAGATCGATATCATCCTTATTCTTATTTATGTTCAAATGCTTTACATATAAGAGGCTATGGTATGTGATTCCAAGTTTATAAGAAATATTTAGCCCACATCCATTTTTCCTAAATTTTAGTTTCAAATTTAAGAGAAAATAAGTTCTGGCAGGCACCATTGAAGATAATTTTTGGAAGACGATTGAGACTTATATTGCCCCAAAAGGTCCCAATCTCAAAGTTCATTAGCTTTTAACATATTATCAAGTCACAAAGATTAAATAAATGATATCTTATCAAGTCGTTTTGCTTTCTTTTTGGGAAAACTCTTAAATACTATCAAGCTATATGAAATTCATAGCAAAAAAAGCAACTTATTTTGAGCTCATGAAGAGTCAGAAAATAAATGTTTTTTTTCTTGAAGTTGGAAAATGTATTTTCAAATGTTCATATTATTATATATGAAATCTCATTCAAGTATCATTTCTCTAAAATAGAGCGTTTTTCACTGAGGAAAATCTATCAATATAATTGGTGAGTCATTTTGTTCTTTCAATTTTTTCATGAAATTGACCTTCACACTTCATCACAATAAAATTATTTTAAAGCCAGCTATAAAAGTCAATTTTAAACATGGGATATTACAATTGAAGAATTTGACATTCATTTCAAAATTTTACTCATTAATAAGAGTTTCTTTTTATTAAGAAAATTTGAAAAACAAAATCATTTAATTCAATTTGAAAGAGGCATGGCTTCATTAAATCCACAAAATACATTCTTGAATTGACCTCTTCAATCAAAATCACAAATTAATTTATTTCATTTAATTTCACAAGCTCATAGATAACTTGTTCTTTTCAGCTCAAGCCTCAAATAAGAATTTACTATAAAAAAATTAGAGAATTTTTTTAAAAATTAAAAACTACAATTTCTTTTGCAAAATTTATTTTCCAAAATAAAGTAAGCTTCATATATATTATTGGAATTTTAAATCCAAAAAGTAATTCAATCAAGATATTGAATTTTCTTTTATAATCAATTATAAACACATTGTATATTTTTTATAGAAGCTTTAAGATTGGATTAGGTCCAATAAAATTCGATTCAACTATATTTTTGAAATCTTAAAGATAGGTTTCAATTAAATGATACAATGAAGGCCTTGAAACAATCTATATGTCAACAGCGAAGCTAAATTTTGTAGCAAAAACAAAGTACAAGAAGAAATTCATCTTTTCAAGCAGAAATTATCTTTTTTAAATATAACGAAACGATATGGGATATTTTGGGAATTCTTTTGAATTATCATACTCTATATTAAAATTGAAATTGAAATGATTAAACCTTGAGACAGTATATGTCGTATTTCTTTCTCTTTTTTTCAATATTTCTCAAGAAAGCCACAGAAACCTTGATGAAAAAACTGCTTATAAATGAAAAAAAAATATCTTGATTTTCAATATATGAAGCTCAACTTGAATCCTTTTAACCTGATTGAATCAATCCACAAAGAATTTAATTAAAATTTTGGATTAGTAAGTGTATCAAAATATTTTTTTATTATATCGATGAATCATATTTCTGGTTCAATTTTGAAATTATTAAAAATGATGATATATATATTCCCTGACAGTAGGTTCCCATTTTATAAGAAATTTTTACTTATTTATTGATACAAAATACTATTTTGGGACAAATTATTATTATTATTAATTCTCTATTAGATTTATGTATAGGAGCCATATGCCCCCAAAAGGACTTTGAATTTAATTTTCACTTTTTTAAAAAAAAATGCATTATGGAAAATATTAATTTATCTTTATTTCAAAATCAATGATTCAATATTTATTAAAATTTAAAAGGGAAAAATAACTCATCATGTTTTGAGTCTTTGAGCTCCAGATTAAACATAAGAGCTATTCCTTCTCTGAATAACCGTAAATTCAAAGATCCATGAAAAAACTTCCTCAAAAATCAATATTCCCTATGATAAAAACACATATTGTTGTTATTTTCAATTACTTCTATTTGAGATAGAATACTTCTGAGAAGATCATGAGAACTATTGAGAGATTTGGAAGGTGTTGTACTTTTATGAGATAATTTTCAATTCAAGAAGTAGCTTATTGGGATAGTTTCCATATAAGGGTAAATCTTTTGAAAAGAACTTTAAGCTAAAACTCAATCCAGATCTAAATAGAAACTGATGATTTTTTCATCTTATTCCCTTTTCCACTTACAAAGAGATGACTAGTAATATTGAATTATTCTCAAATTTATGGAATGAGATCTGAATGAATATGTGGTAAAATTAATCAACATTAGATAAAAACCGATCAGGAAGTACATGATTTCATTGATACTATGTTTTTCAACTTTTAATGATGGTAATCTCAATAATATTTCTTTTTCATTATTTGAAGCTCAGATATCTCTTCTTGATGCTTTGTGGACTCAGTGAGGTATGAAATTAATTTCAGTTATATCAAGTTCAATTAAATATTTAGAACTCACAGTTTCAAAAAATTACTCAAGGTATGCATGATAATCTTCTTTCTTCGTTTCAATATTATAGATCTTGGTGCATACCCAAAGAAAAGATTGGAAGGTTCCTATGTATATTTACATCTATGGGCTCAATTTCTCTTCTCACAAGGCTTTGTTTAGAAAAAGGAAAAGTGTGAATTAGGTATTAATCTTCTTTTTAAAACATAATACTGAGAGGTTTTAAAAAAGCCGATATATATTTTACACATTTTTGAGAGATATTATTTCATTGTTGTATAAATTTTCGTTTTCACTGGCTTTACTTGACTTGAATGTCAAAAAATAAACTCATCTGATATTTTTACTGCTAGGCTAAATTTTACTTCCTATAAGGGAATTTTCATGAGATAAGCTTATTACTCCTAGATTCAACCTGGGGTAAAGAAAAAAAATTCCTATTTGACAATATATTATGTAGTTTTTTGGAATTTTCTCTCTCAAAGTTTATCTTGAAGAATTTCATATTACTGTTTTATTTGTCTTATTTAAATTCAGTATTCATTGTTATTTTAGAATTCTTGAACCCAGGACCAAGGGCTGGAAATTGGGAAGATTCCTACTGTGCTACTATCCAAAAAAGGCACAAAACCTATACATGCAGCATCAGACTATGACTTCATGATATTCCAAAATAAAAGTGAACTTTAAATCTGTATTTTTCAATTTTATAGGTCCGTATAGCTGTATTCCAAATTCATACAGCTCTGTAAAGCTGTACTTTGAGTTTGTGCAGTGAATTACAATGTACGGAACGTCTCACTGCTGCGCGCAGAAGCCAGTACCTCTTCCTATTTGTTGGTTTTCCCTGCCCACCTGCGCTTCTCTCCTTTTTTTCAGATTTCTTACACATTGATTTGTTCTGTCTTTTATTTTTTTCCAAAAAGCTCCTTTGGCCATGAATAGTCCAATCAACAGTGACTGGACTATTAAAGAACAATTGATCCACAAACCACTTCAACTTGATGAGGTGATTTTTTTTGAGATCAATCACCACCACCTCTTCCTTTCACTATCTTTTTGTGATTGAAATAAATTACTTACCTTTATATCAGAATGTGTGGCTTAATCATTCGAATGCAGAAAGCTAGCTTTTCTTTTCAATAAATCTCCAATTTTCTGAATCTCCCTCCCACTAATGTTTATGACATAGTGGCAAATAATTTGCATATTGGAATTGTCAAGACCCAAAAAACAGGCTTTCTAGCCATTTTGAAAGATCACGACCAACAGAAGCTCAATTGCATTATCACCAGCTGCTGTGGCCTCACTAGCTTTATTACTAAGCCAGTATCAACCAGGAAAATCCAGCGCAAAATTCATAAATTAGGGAAGTTGACAAGCATTTCCCCAAAGAATCCGTACATTTTCCCACAAGCATTCAGAGCCCTATTGCTCTTTGCACAAGTCCAGCACAGCTGGTAGAGGGTTTTTTGACAGACAAGTTGTTGTTTGAACTTGGAAAAAAATTCAATCAAGTGCACATATGGAGGATGGAATCTGATAATTGGCTTATTAAAAACCTTTCCGTCAACCATTTATTGGGCCATCAATCAATAATGGTATGGGGTGGTTTCTGTGCAGCCAACAGATCTAGGATTGCATTTATTAATGTCCAAGTGACCTCAGGTGAGATGATTTGGGGATTTTATAATACCTTCCTCAACCCTTTCATAAATCACATGGAGACAGCACTGTGAGTAATGGGTCAGTGTGGGATGCCATACCTTATTGGCCCAGTTTCAAGAATTTTATTTTATTTTCTCTATCTACAAGACTATAAATTGAAGACACAAGAAAGAGAAATTCATAATTAAGAAACTGAAATAGGGAAATTCAGCAGTAAAATGGATTTAAATTCATACGTAGTTAGAATCCCATAAAGCAAGTCCTAGAATAATGGTCTATTTGATTACAGGAATAACAATAGAATAAGAAAAATATAGTGAAAATTTTGAAGTCACCAATCAAAGAGGTAGTGTGATACTCAAGTTACCCTATCTCTGCTAAGCTTTTGGATTACTCAGAAATACAATCAGTAAATTGGGGAAACTGTGATAAGAAATAAATTAGAAATATATCAATCAAAGATCACAAGAAATAAAGAAAAGTAAATCAATTTATGCAAGGAGAATCCATCAAAACCTTAAATTCCACAGTATATAGCTGGAAATACAAGCACAGATTCCTGGTATGCTAACAAATATAAATTCAAAAACAAAAATAGAGTTAATTTAGGGAAATTTAAATCTTCAACAGGAAAAATGGAATCCCCATAATACAAAGCATTCTCAACCTACAGTTCGAACATTGCACAGACCTATGGTGCAATAACTGTACAAAATCACATCATCCCACCAAAAATGGTGCAACAAACCAAAAAAAATAGTACAATACCTCTAATAAAAGACACCATCAAAATACTTGTCAGAAAAGAAGTTTTAGCCATGCTACATAATCATGCATGAAAATGTTGCAATCAACTGAAGATATAGTGCAATACCTCCAACAAATGACACCATTTCAAAATTCCTCACCAGAAAAAACATCTCATATTACATAATCATACATAAAAATGGTGCAATCAACCAAAAAGATGGTCTCATTTGAGAGTCATCACTATAAAAAAATTACCCCAGCCAAAAGAACTGAAAAATTCTAAGTCCCTTTTCTTTGAGTTCCTCTATGCAGAGACCAATTAATATAAGTAGGGGGCCTCTCTCCTTCATTTTCTCCTCTTCCTCCCATGCAATTATTATATACCAAGAAGGAAAATAATTTTTCATCACTCACTAGTAGGTCAATTTATTATTATTATTATTAAGTGGGAATTATATACCAAGAAGAGAATGATTCATTCATTGCTTACTAGTTGGATAATCTAGTTATTTATATTAAAGTATTATAGACTTATAAGTTTAAATTCATAGTGATTTCTAATTAAAAGTGGCTCAAAGAAGGTCTAAATTATGTTATTAATTCACCCTATGTTTTATTTATTAGTCTTATAATTATTATACTACCAATAATAATAATAAAATTGAGTTTATCCCCATAATCTCTAACTTATGAAGTAAAAATATTAATATCATAGCTTTATATCAAAAATGAACACCTCAAAAATATATATTAATATATAAAAACTTACACTTATATTATATTATATCACTCATATATTTAACAAATATCCCTTCTATATTAAAAAATACCTTACCATTAAATTATTAAATGTCTTATTTTCTACTATAACTATCACACTCCCAAACCATTAGGTATTTTTGAAAGATATAACATAGAATTAAGCTTACCCTTATACTATATATTAGTACCATTATATTCAATCAACCTCCTATGGTATGAAGTTCATACCCTTATATCATTTTATACTATAATTTGAAAATTATATTTTATATTTTTCACCTTATAAATTACTTTTTCAATTGTTAATTAGGTCTGATAGATACTTCTGAAAATATTTCTCTAGCTTTCAAGCCACAGTCTTAAAGATTGATTTTTGAGATCTATAGGAATAATTTTTAGCATATTCAGAGGGGCAGCTAATACACCTTAGAACCCTTGGTCACAGGATTATTTCAGAAATTCAGAACTGTCTACCTGTGATTTCCCCCTCGAGGACTTCCTTGTCCAATCCCACATTAAGAGGAGTTTCACATAGTCACTTTCTCATAGTTATGAGGTAAAATTCTTCAATACATACTGAACGTATCAGAAATTAATGGCAAGAACAAAACCAAATCCATAAAATGTACTAGCTACCATACTCTCCACACCTCAACCTCAACAAGAATGAATAGAAAATTATGAAGAGCAAAATCTCAATTCTCTATCAAGCTCAAACTATTGCTGAATTGTGGTTCTTTCATTCAATCTTCATGGGAAAATCTCCCTTAAAACACTTCAGGAAACTTACTACTCTCAATGCAAAAATTTATGGATATGGACATCTCTCATAATGGTGGTCCTACTTCATACTAGGACCACCATTTTGTCATTGATTATTTCTTTTATCTTATTAATGAAAGCTACTAATTACTGATATGGTTTTCTCATTAAGTGGCATCCCCAAATCTTTTTCTTTTTACCCGTTATGTGTTGTATCCCGCTTGTGATTCCTATTTTTTTGGGTTATAACACATTTCTTCTGTCAAATATTTGTCAAGTTGGATTTGTCTTATGAAAAATGCATGAAATAATTCTTTTATACCAAATTGATGTGGTCCAGTTATCATGAGAATTCAGGTTGTGCAGAAAGAGAAATACAGTGCGCAACCTGTATTTTTTATTTTCATACTTTATTCAGGGAACAATACCTTTTTATCTACTCACAGCTCATCATGATGAATGTTTTGAAACAAAATATCATTTTTTTGTTTCAATTCTTAATCATAATATATTTAAAATGAAAATTTTGATGAATTTTTGAAAATGGGTACAAAGATGAATATGTGATTTTTTTACTATTTAGTAATCTAATGTTGTATTTTTATTCATGCAAAAAGAGAAAAATAATTTTTCATTTTTCAATATTATTATAAGAAGTACATTGATAGAAAAAATAAAGTAAAAATATTCCTTTGGTTTTCAATATTTCTGAATTTCAAGATTATGGTCTTTCCCAAAATAGCTATTCAATTTGAATTTGAGTAATAACTTCTTCACCACAATTTATAAGATATATAATTCAAATAATTGCATACTCGTTTTTAGAGCTGAAACATAGAGCTCAATGATGATTTTCAAAATTTCATTGTTCAAAATATGAAAAGAAATGAAAGGAAATTCTGATTTTTCTTTATTAGAAGGAAAAATATAAATCTTATTTTTATCTCCTTGAATTCTTGAAGCTAAATTTATCATTTTTATGAATAAATTAATGGAATACAACTTTGTTCAGTCTTTATAGTTTTTAACAAAAAGAAAAATCCACATTCAAAAGATTATATCAAATAAGCTGCATGATTCTCCATTTTTCTGATACTTTAAGCTCAATTTTTGCTCCTTTTCTTATATAATTACAAAGTAAAATCAAGAAAATGGGTTGTTTTTAGATTTTTTTTTCATATTTTGATATTTCAGATAATTATCGCTTAAAATTATGAAGTGATATGATAACTAAATTTAATGAAATTCAATCAGAAACTTCTGCAGTCTTTTTTTCTTCTTTGTGATTTTCTTTGATGTTGCATTCAGAAATCAAAGGTAAAAAATCTAACTGTCCTTTACTTCTTTCTTGAAACAAATTGGATTAAATTTTGGTTTCTCTCCATTGTTTTATCCAATACTTTATGTACTAATATCATAGCTACCATTAAGCTTAATAATATTATTTTCCTTGGAAAATAGAAGTATTTACCTTTTCCTTCAAGATTTCAAAGGTTTTTTATTCAATTAGAACTAATTTCTTTAATTAAGAATTCAAGGATCTATTTATCCTTCACTCAGAAACAATGAATCACATATGAGATAAATTAAGTTATCATCCCAATTGAAAGAAAGTTTCCTTTGAATACTTAATTTAATATCTGTGAATTATACTTATAGATTAACTAAGAACAATTAAGATTATATCTGGCCATTTCCTTTGGATCACTAATTAAGAAAATGGAGTTTGATAAAGTATTAATGTAATATTTGTCTATGAGACTCTTTTTGTTACTATTAATCAAGTGTACTACTACTTTTCTTATTAAACTAGATAGAAACTTCACTATAAAAACAAACAGATAATTAATTACTTAATTATTTCTTTTACGTTTTATACACTAGCAGTTATTATAACAGTAAGCAGTAATTGTCTACTATAATAATGTACAATAATTATGATTAATAAAACTTCTCATTAAAATAATATAACCTTCTTTGTATTAATAATTATCTTTTAAAAGGATAATTGTATTTAATTCTTGAAGAAAACTACTAACTTTAGAGAGAAAAACTTCACAATTTGATCAAAAACTCATTAATACTCCAAAAATACCTTGAAAGGAATTTTCTGAGTGATTTGATAAATTTTTTGTGTATTTAAAGGATCAATTATTGATTTATAACAGTAATTCAATAGTCTATAGTTAAACACCATTTGATTGAATGTCTTTCTGACTTATTTGGAAAGTTTAAAATGATTAATACTGATCATAACTAATACTTACTTGTTGGTATCAATGCTAGAGCTGAATAATTGGATGATTCTGGAAAAAAACAGAAAGATCAGGCATATTTCAATTCTATAACAGATCACAGAGGCATTAAATTGAGAAAACTGAAAAACCAGTTATTCAAAATCCTTCTACCTTGATTGGTTTGATTATTGCATCACTTTTAGTCATGGGAGATTATCATAACTACTTAACACAATAAACTTAATTGACTACCAACCCATTTATGGTTAGTAAATAAAGAAGTGACAACTTCAAATCTTCTTTATTTATAAATACAGATTTTTTCATAAAGTTATCAAGTTTATTGGTAATTTCATCACAGGTTTCATTTTCTGTGAGTTTTGGAAGTTTCACTGTTTCACATGAAATCATCAACAATGGACTGTAAATAAAACTTTTAATTTGAATTATGAGGTCATTTTTTTGGTATATAAAATCCCTTACTTAATTTCTCCTGAAATGTCAAGAAGTATTAATCAAGAATTGCATTTTTGATGAGTTTTCAAAGGTTTTACCTCATTTCTACATAGAAAAGAAAATAGTATAGTTACAGCTAGTTTCTGCAAGGTTTTACTATGAAAAAATAAGTAAACACTACCAATATTTTACTTATTCCACTATGCATGTCCTTATGAGCTTAAATAATAATATAAAAAGTAGCTATAATAATAGAGAATTATTATAATTATGGCATAAAATATTTATATTATTAAATAAATAAATTAATATAATAAGAATAAATATATTAATACTTAATAATTAATATATTTATGGCCCTTTTTTATTGTTACAAGCAAACAATAAAGGCTTAAAGTATTGTTATTCAATAATAAAAAACAATTTCTAAAAATTATATTACCAATATTGAAGTTATGAATTTATATAAATACTATTGATATTAATAAAAGAGTTATGAAAATTAAAAATAAAGAGATATTATTATAAAAAGCAAAAGACCTACTTTTAGCACTTCATATAATAATTTTGAATCAATTTGAACCAAAAAATTTAAATACAACTTCTTTAAATTTTATTTAAAATTAAAATGTAAGAAATTACAAATATTCTTATTTTTATGTGGAATTAGAGATTTTATAGAGAAATTCAACAAAAACAATTAAAAGTTGACTTAATAGTGTCAAAATTGATTATTATAATAAATATGAACTTGATTGTTTTAATAAATGATATTTTTATGTAAAAAGAATAAAGATTTTACCTTTGATTTTAATAATTTAATGTTTCTGTTGCATCTGAGGGGGAAATAGAGGTAAAAAGAGCTCTATATATAGTAAATTACTCCCTCCTAGAGTCCATAAGTCTTCTAATTTATGTTTACTGATGTTGTCCACTGGAATTTATCAGTATTTTAAGGTTTAGTGATTATTAAATCATAATTAAACCATCTTATCTCATTATTACGCCATTATTTAGAGTTATCAGTTTAACCCTAGGTTTTCTGACATCATAGGCTTGGAAGAAGACTAGAATTTGTGTATTTTATTAGCTTTAATAATAATAAACTATTATTCACCACTTTTATCACTTATATTACTGTAAACCTTAAATTAAGATTACAGTCAGTGATCATAAATGATCAGCTTTAAGCTTAAGCTTTGATCAATTATAGCTTTTGATTTATACAGGCTACGGCCATTCAGACAGTTAATTCTAATAGCTTAGAATGTCATTATAAAAAGTCTAACAGCATTTCATTACATAATCAAAACTCTATTTTTAATGATTTTTCTTGTAACTCATCTTTTCTTTCAAAATGTACTATTTCAAACTTTAAACTATAATTTAAAGGGGCTATACCTTTAATATAATGATAAAAATTGAATCATTCTCTACTTAAGAACTATTGGAATCTGCATATCTACTTTTTTTGAGTTTGGACCACTTTCATAACAACATGGTCAACAGCTATAACAATTTTGTTCAATAAACCCCTATGAGCTTTAACCTTGTTTATAGCTTGTCAAATAAAGTTGATATCTGTATTTTTACAGTAGTTATTTGGTAACTTGATTTCTTCTTAAACTCTCTATAATCTATATATCAAGATATATGAGCTAAAGACCCTGAATATATGTGCTGATCATAAAAGTGCATATATTCAGGTTACTTCCTTAAGTATTAACTTTTCAAATATGACATAAGAATTTTATGTGTATTTTGTCATGCAGAAACCAATTATTCAATTTTTTTCACATATTGTTTCATTTTTTTTTGGAGATCGACAAGAATTGATGCCTTTTTATGGCAGTTTTCCTTATTACATAGTAAGTATTTTCTTTACAGATATAACATAGGAATTTTATATGTGTATATTACCATGGGGAATCAAATGGTGAAATTTATTTTAAATTTTCATTCATTAGATTGTGAGGTAAGGTAGAATTTATGCCTATTTTTGGCATTTTTACTTATTTCAAGATAATATTTCTAATTCTTATTATTAGAATGATTATTGTAAAGTTTTTTTATGAAATCTTTGGATATGTGGTCATATCTCAAAGGCTCACATTCCCTACCACCAAAAAAGATTGTACCACAATTTGATATAGCCCACAAGGGTACCATAAACTCTCCTACCTCTTCATTAGACTTTATTGGTCTTGAAGCTCAATAATGCTAAATCTTTCTATGATTTAGGTCTTTGTTCATGTCTGAACCTTCTTATTAGCTTATCAGCATTAGTAATATCTTCCTCAAGTAGCCATCCATCCTCTTGAATTGGGTTTGTATACCTCACAAGGTATTCCCTTTATTTTTTGTTTTTTGTCCTCCTTTCTTTCAGAACTTTTACAATTTTCTGTTCTTCTGCTTCTTCTAGACAGGGAGTGTCAATTTATAGTTTATTTCTTAGGGGAATTAACTCTTTACCACTTGATCTGTAAGCTTTTATCAGACTTTCAGGGAAAGTTTTGTGTTTATTCATTGATTCACCTGTGAGTTCTAGTTGCACAGAATTAGGGCCATGTAATGCTCTTTTCATAAAGGGTCCTGCAAAGGAATATTTCAATTTCTTTGGGCCTTTGATGTTATTGAAGTTTAGGGTTAATACTAATACCAAGTCTCCTACTTTAAAATCAGGTGGTCTATAGCTTTTGTCCCATCTTTCCTTTGCATATTTGAAAGAATCTTGCATACATCTGTTGGCATGATGTCTTTATTTGTCAAGAATAATTTTAAATCTGCTTTCTGTTGGATGTGTATCCACTAGGTCCTTTTTGAGAGTATCATAAGGAAGTCTTGGATTCCAACCTTTTTATAGCATTTCTGGTGTTTTTTCACTTTGAGAATGGATTTATGTCTTATATTCCAGTTCAAGAGCTGGTATTAAGGTACACCAATCATGGGTAAACCCATCATAGTCTTTTAATTCTTGTCCATAAGCACAGAATATTCTGATCATTTCTTCTAAAGTTTGTATCATTCGTTCTACTAAACCATCTGTTTGAGGGTGGTAGGCTGTTGAGAATGATAGCTTTGTCCCAAACAGGTTAAGGAGGTTTGTCCATAATGATGAAGTGAATTTTGGATCTCTATCACTTATGATGTTTTTGGAATAAGACTGTGTTACTAATTACTCTATTCCATATCATTATGGCTTTCTCCATAGCTGTGTCATCTTTATGAAATGGTAAGAGCATTGGGGTTTTTCTTTACCTGTCAACTAGTACTAGGCATGCATTAAAACTCCTTTCCCCTCCTGGAGGTAATGCTGTTACCCAATCCATGTGAGCTATTTCCCATGGGAATTTTGGTTCTTGGATTTGGATCATAATTCCAAAACATTTTCTTGTGACTCTATTTGCTTTTTGACATCTTTCACAGGTTTGGAAATACTCTGAAACATCTTTCCTCCAATTTGGCCACCAAGAGCAGGCTTTCACTCTCTCTAGTGTCCTATATTCTGATAGATTTCCAGATACAACACTATCATGGCATTCATGTAGTATAGTTTTTATTAGAGTTATGTCTTTCCATGTCATTACACATGTGTTTTTGGTCCTATGATAAAGAATTCCATCAAGGAGGTGGAATCTTCCTTCATCGTATGCTCTTTTCCATACTTCATCTAGTTTGGAGGATAATTATGGGTCTTTGCAATCTTTAATTAAGCTTTTTAATAAGGTGTGACAGCTTTTGTCAATCATTTAGCTTTCTTTAACTTTATTAAAGAATTCTGTACCAATATCTGTAGCACATATTCCTTCTATATGATGTTCTTCCTGTGGTACCCATGCTGGGTTTTCAGGTGTATTTGCTAAAGCCCATCTGCTAAGACCATCTGCATTCTTGTTAATCTTTCCAGACTTATGAGAAATTTATATATTTACTCTATATTCCTGGATAAAAATTTTCCATCTCAGCATGTGTCTATTTTGTGTGTTCATTTTTAATCAAGATTTTACAGAATTTGAGTCTGTGATGACATCAAAGACTGTTCAAATAGTAGTGTAATTTTTCTAAAGCCAACACCAATAAAATAAATTCCATTTGGCTTTCTCCATATCTTTATTCTGTTGGTTTGATTTGTCTTGAAATAAAGCAAATTGGTCCTTCAACAAGCTTATCATTGATGATTTGTATGGAGTGTAGAGCAGCTCCTAGTCCTTCTCCACAAGCATCAATGTCAAACTTGAAAGGTAGCTTCCAATTTGGCATCAGAAGAAATGGGGAATTTGTGAGGGAATTTTCTAATTCCTTGTATGCTTTTACCCTTTCTTCAGTCATTTCATAGACTGTCTGTTGGTCACAGAGCTTATACAAGTATTTTGCAATTCTCAAAAAGCTCTTTATATGCTGTCTCTAATATACAGAAACTACAATAAATGATTGCATTGCTTTCTTGGTTTAGGGCATTGACTTCAGTAGTACTTCTGCTACTTTGTTTTTGTCTATGACCAATATTAATCCAGATACAACATGTCCTAGTGTTTTTAGTTCACTATATGCAAAGTGACATTTTTATAAGGAAATATTTATATTTACTTTCACTATCTTTTGTAATACTCATTCCAGTCTTTTTAAGAATTTTCCCAAGTTTCTGAGAAAACTATGATATCATCAATATAGATGATTAACCATCCTTCTAATAAATCTTTAGGAAATATGGTATTCATCATTCATTTTTAGTGGGAAGGTGCATTTTGTATCACAAATGGCCTCCTTAAATATTTATATATTCCACAGTGGACTATTATCCTCAGTATTTTCTTGACATTTTCTGTTAATAAATTTTGTTGAAAACCCTTTTGAGCATCCATGGCTGTGATGAACGTATCCTGTGACCATTGTGTTAATGTCTCATGTATTCTAGTTATTGGATATCTGTTGGGGATAGTATAGGTATCTAAAGCTCTAAAGTCCCCTACCATCCTTTAATTTCCATGATGCCAGGCTTTAATGACAGGTGTAGTGACTTCTAATTGCTCATTATGTCCTACTTTCCTTAACACTCCAAGGTCTATTAATTCTTTAATCTGTAGCTCTAAGGCTTCTCTAGCTCTTGGGATAGCTGGGTAAGCCGGTCTTCTTAGTTGAGGTGGATAATGTTTTTCCACATCAAAAATAATCTCTACCTCATGTCCAATCATTGCACCTAGTGGCTCTTTTGCAGTTGCAAAGGCAGTTTTGTATTTAAATAGGAGGTCAATCAATCTTTCATTCATTTTTTCTTTTGATTCTTGATTTAATTCTTCCTCTGTGAGTTGAGTTGTTCATTTATGAATGAATGCTTTTTTGGGGTTGGCTCTTCATTTCTTATAGTAGTTATTTGTTTATTATTGTTTAAAACACCAAACTTCTGTCTTTTATTGTCTCCTATGGTCAAATATCTGTCTTTCTTGTTGGAGATATTTATGCATAGATTGACAAGTAATCAGTTCTTAGTATAAAATGGCTACTAGTACGGTTTTCCATTACTAAAAGCTCTACTTTCATTCTTATACATTGGGAAGGATGAGGAAAAATTAATGTTAAATCAATTATCCCAAGGGGCTTTATGCTTTCACTTGCACTACTAAATTTAACCTATTGTATTTTTATAGGTTTTTCTAACCAATTTGGTATAATTGTTTTCAAATAACTCTTACAAACACATGTGAAGTATGCTCCTGTGTCCAGGTTTACTTTTGCCTCTTGTTTTTCAACCATGATAAAACTTATACTTGACTTTCCAGCTGTATATGCCATTCCTTTGGAAGGCTTGGTTCTTTCCAGTTTGGCATCTTGTATGTTTGTAAGGTTCATATCAGGTGTTCTAACTTTTGGTAAGTTTGAATTCACATCTAGTACTTCATATATTAAATGAGTATTATTAATTTGTGCATTAATTATATTAATTCAATCACTTTCAGAAGTTTCTGACTCTTCAGTGTCCTTTTCAAAATAAGATTCATCTTCTTTATCACTTTGATATTCTGTTTCCACAATTTCATTGATTATTTCCTTTTTGAGGCAATTATTGGCTAAGTGTCCAATACCACCACATTTATGGCATTTTCTTTGCTCATTAGTGTTGGTTGTATTTTTTTAAAAGGTTTTCTTGGTTTATCTTTCTTAATAAATTTTGTTTGGACTTTTAGCATCCAATTTTCTCCATGTTCTGCCAATATTGGCTCTTGTCACTATGTACTCTTCTGTGGAGCATGGCTCTATGCACCTGTTTATCAGGGCATCCTCCAGTTCTCCTCCTCATTTTTTGATTATCTTCATATTCACCATTTTTGGTGACATTCCTTGGTACAGTGAATTCAATATTCCAGCTTTTTTGAAGAGCCAAGTCAAAGGTTTATCCTTATCTGGGTCAAAGAAGGAATTTTCTATTTTGTACCTCCAGGAATCATTTTCCCACTTGTTGATTATTTCATTTTTCCACCAAGACCAGTAATTTTTGCCATTTGTTTGTCTTATGCCATAGTAAGATCTTTTTTCCAATTTTTCAAATAATGAAGGTAATCTGGCAGTGATTATATCATCTGGTATGGCCTACTCCTCTTGTAACATGTCAATTGTTTGAATAAATGACATGTGGTCATATTCAGCTTCACCTGTGAATGTTGCCCATTCTTTTAATGAAGGTGCTTTTTTTGTTAAGACTTGATTATTGTCTTGATGGCTAAAGTCTGATATGGATGGATTTATTATTTCCTCTTTTGGTTTAACAGGGCTTCTTATGTGAGGGAATGGGGTTGGTAACTTTGGGATATTTAAGTTAGCCACATTTATTTTATCCATTTTTTCAGTAATAAGTCTTATTTGACTTTGAATGTCATCTTTAATATTCATTCTTTCTTCATCACTTTCTTCTACACTTTCTAGAAGTAATTTTTGATGTGGTGAAGTCTTTTCTTTGAATTTTTCATAAGAAGTTCTCAATTTGTTTAGTTTCTTGGTCAGATTATAAATACTTACATCATAATTGATTTCCAAATTGTTTTCTTTGATATCTTTTATGTATTTATACAATTCTTGTTGTCCTTGTATCTATTTCTGAATATTGTCAATTAAGACTTTTGGTTTGTTATTTTCAACCATAAATTTAGTGCTGTCAATTTCTTTCTTATTCTGTACAACAATTTGTGTTAAATATAATAAACTATTATTTATTTCTTGTGAAGATAATGAACCATTTTCAATGTCTTTAAGAGGTAAAATATTATTTTTCATTTTTTTCAAATTATTTACAACATCAGGAGAACAAGGCATCTCGTTGGAAAATGGGGTTGTCTCATTCTTTGTTCCTCTTTTTCCTTGAATACCATCAAGGTTCTGGCCATGTTGAAAACATTTTCCATGGCATGTTTTGGATTTTTGGAATCCTGTAAACTGGGTAATATGGTTTTCTCCTATTCTTTTTCTTGTTCTGCTTCCCTTCTTGGGGAGGTTGGTTTACTTGAGGCTTTCTGGTAGAAGCTACTTGGGCTTCTTCCTTGCTTTACTCCTTCTTTTGGGAATGGTACTCCTTTATCTTTTTGATTTGAGGTTTTTATGATAGTGGATTCCATCATTTGGAGTATCTCACTATTTTTCCTCTTTGAGGAACCTTTTCAGGATATTCCAGGAGTTCATCACTTCTTGGTGGATTTGTGGCAACATTTCCCAGGCCTTGTCCTTGTAAATCGTTTATTGCTGTTTGTGCTGGTTCATGTATGTGTCTATTTGAGCCGTCTGAATGTGATTTGTACCTGTTGGAGTTATTCATACTTAGTTCCAACTCTGGCTTAGATATTATGAGCATTTTTGGGATTTGCCTTTAGGATAAGGAACTTCCTTGTGTGGATTTAGTTCCACTTGGAATTTTTCCCTTTCCTTTCCCTTCTAAGGGATCATTTCTACTTCTGAGTCCAGCTCTATCTGATTGGAAGGAGTATTGGGATCCTCTATTAGTATTCATAATTAAGTAATAAGAAATAAAAAATATTTCAGAACACTAAAACTCCTTTTATTTCAGTTTTAAGAGGGTTACTCACCTTCAGACTCCTGAACAGTGGGTCCTGGAAAGACTAATATCTTGGCCTTTCTTTTCTTACTGACAACAGGTACTGAAGAACTTCAACAAGTTTCTTCCACCAATCTCTCAAGAGTGGTCTGATTTTTTTCTGTTGGGTTGTCTTCAAACACTAAGAAAAGACAAATAAATATAAGTCTTTTTATAAGAAGTGTTATTGTTGAGAAGATATAGCAATTTCCACATAAAAATTTCTTTTATATCTTGTAAAATAAGAGAAACTAATAAACAGCAATAAAAATGATTTTTTATTGTGTTTTTTATTATTTTTTATTATTTTTCAAGAATAAAATAAAAATTGAGATGATTCTTTTTAAACTTAAATTAAAATATAAATTTATTTTTAACCTATAAATATCTTTTTTAATTACTAGATTCATTCAAAGAAAGTTCTTTCAAGTCTATAGATGTGAGAAACCACATTTAAGATAGTGAAATTGCTTTCCAGATGCCTCAATAACTTCTAAAATCAATAAATATTAAATCATTATATACACTTTATGGGATAAACCCAATTTGAATATTTTTAACAGTTCTTTTAAGCAAATATCATGGCCAGACCCCCAAATGTAAGGTTTTACTATGAAACAATAAGTAAATATTACCAATATTTTCCTTATTTCACTATGAATTTCCTTATCAATTCAAATCATAAGATAAAAATTAATCATAGCTATGTTGTAAAATATTTAAATTATTAAATAAATAAAATAATATAATAGGAATAGATATATTAATATTTAATAATAAATATATTTATGGCACTTGATTATTGCTATAAGCAAAGAATTAAGGTGTAAAAAAAATTTATTTAATGATAAAAAACAATTTATAGAAGTAATATTACCAAGATTAAAGTTATGAATTAATATAAATACTACTTATATTAATGAAAGAATTATCAAAAATAATAATAAAGAGAAATTATTATAAAACAAAAAATAACCTGCTTTTAACACTTAATATAATAATTTTGAATAAATTTATTCCAAAAAATTCAAATACAACTTATTTAAATGGTATTTACAATAAAAGTAGAAGAAATCACAAATATTCTTATTTATATGTGGAATTAGAGATTTTAGGAAGAAATTTAACAAAAACAATTAAAAATTGATTTAATAAAATAAAAAATTTATGATTACAATGAATATTACCTTGAGTCTTTAAGTATGTAGTAGTTTCATATAAAAAGAATAAAGCTTTTACCTTTGGTTTCAATAATTCAATGTTTGTGTTGCGTCTGAGGTGGAAATAGAGGTAAAAAGAGCTCTATATATGGTAAATTTTTCCCTCCTGGATTCCAGATGGCTTCTACTAGAGGTTCACCAATGGTATTCACTGTAATTGGTCAGTATTGTAAGGCTTAGTGCTGATTACATCATAACTAAACCAACTTATCTCATTATTATGCCATTATTTAGAGCTAAAACTGTAACTCTGACTTTTCTGACATCATAGGCTTTGAAGAGGACTAGAATTTGTGTATTTTATTAGTTTTCATCATAACAAACTGGTATTTACCACTTTTATCACCTATATGACTGTTAAGCTTAAATTAAGATTACAGTGAGTAATCATGATTGATCAATTGTAAGCTTAAATTTTGATCATTGATACCTTTTGATAAATACACACTATAGAAATTGAGGGAGTGAATTTCGATAGCTTTGCATGTTATTATTCAATTTCCAAGAGAATTGTATTACATAATAAAAACCCTATTTTTGATGCTTTTCCTTCTACCTCATCATTTCTGTCAAGATTTACTATTTTAACCTTCAAAATATGATTTTAAGGGGTTATACCTTGAATGTTGTCAGCCTGTGACTCAAAACCAGAGCACAAGCATGACAGCCAAAATACCATAAACCAATGGTATAGCCAAGATACCACCAAAACATGGAGCTGAGCCAAATCAGCTCAAAAGGTATCAAAAGAAAGAGAAAACACACCTCTTTCTGAAAATATAAGTCCCATCACCATAGGACAAAGAATAACAAAGCTATTGCTGAGCATAAACCTTAATTCTCACCTCTCATCTAAAATCCAGAAGGAGGGGCTTAAGCCCATCAAATGGGTATTCAAAATGAAGACCTAGTCCAGGTTTATCCAATGGTACTAGCCAAACTGAGCTAGCACCAGTATTACTTGAGTTATGGTCAAATTCAGGCCAAATAAGGGTGAACAAAACATTTACCTCTCATCTAACCTCTACAGTTTTAGTGTGAGATACTTGAAGTGTGGTCTTTTTGGAAAGAGCACAATCAGGGATATCTGATGGTGTCATCCATTTCCCCATAGCTCATCTAGAACAAAAGTTATGGGGCAAATAAGCTCAATACAGCTTTTTGCTTATACCACGCAAATGTACAAAATTCTTGTACATGGGATACCTTTTCCATACTTAATGATACCCATATCAAATGAGGTACCATTGTGTAGAGCACATACAGGGCTACACACCGAGCTAATCTTGAGGTTGATATCTCAAGAATTGACAAAGTTATGGCTGTTTTAAGGTCAGATTCCCACCTGCTGTCATATACAACCTTACCATGGGATAATATCCCATAAGCATGAATATGAGATTTCAAATAGATGAAGAAGCTTGTTTTTACTTCAATACCTCATATTTCAGTCAATACTGGGGTCCCATACAGTTTCTGTACAGCATTCTACACGTCATACACGTCAGCATCAGGCTGTGAGGTCCCCAGATGAAAATTTTCACCCTGTATTGGTGAAAACTGCCCAGATGTGGTTTCAAAACCACATCTGAGCCCAATATAGGCTATACAGGCTGTTTGCAAACCACAAGCCAGTACTAGAGGGTGAAAAATCTTCACTTCCTCTACGTGGAAAGGTCTAGCACCCTTTCCACCCCATTTCAGGATAAAAAGGAGGCTTTTCACTGCCAGAATTGTTTCCTCATCCTGCTCTTGAATATCCTACGTAGTAAACTGTCAAAAACAGTTTTACTCTTGGGAAATAATCAGGGTATAATTATAATTTTAATTATTGTAGTTCTTATTATAGTAATCCAACTTGTAAGACTGCACCCAGGGTTCTCAATAGCACTCACCACCACTATTCTTCAATAGTAGAACCCTGTTATTATATTATAAACCATTATATTATATTAAAGCTCTTATTTTAAAATTATTTCCACGTGTCACAGTCATAGTTCTAGCTGTAAATAGGCTAATTACTGCTTCAACAAGACTCCAGCTGACATTTTGAGGGCTTGGCTGTGTTTCAAACCTTTTTTGGACCCTTATAAGTGAGTTTTTTCTCTTATTTCTCACTTTCTGACAATTGTTTTATTCTTTTCAGGTGTAAAATTTCCTAAAAAATATATATATTTCTTTTTTGGTATATATACCACTTTATACTCATATTTTAAGAGTATCTGTCACGTGGCTAATAACCACAAGACCCTTATTTTTGGCATGTTTTACATATAGAAACACTTAAGCCATTAATACAGTCTCATTTTTTAATTAAAATAAGACACCTCATACTGATAAACCAACAGTTGAGGCATGGTTGGACATATTGTTAACTCAATTGCCCTGTTACACACCACTTTTTGACAGTTTACACTTGCTAATTACAAGTTATTCTGTGAGATATTGGTATACAAACAGTATACCAAATATCAGTAAGCTTTATTTCTGACGTGGAATTGTTAATACAATCACACTGTCATTATACAAGGGCACATTGTAATAATATACAAGCCCAGAGGCCATTCCTAGACGTTCAAAACCAGCATTTTTTGAGAAGTATTAACTGACATAAGCCCTCTTTTTCCTGTTTTGATTCAGTGGAAGATAACTTCATACCACTTGAAAGCCAGTCACAGGCCAACACACCAGTGACACCCTCAGAACCAGAGGGCAGCAAAGGCAAAGGAAAGAGGCACAGTGAAGGCCTGATAACAGCAAAGAAGTGGACACCCATTGCCACATAGAAGAGTAGAAAACCACAAAATTCTGCATCAATACAAGGTAAACCAACCTTGATAACTTGTACAGGGAAAATTACTATAATTAACCCAGTTGTAACCTCTAAAGGTAAATTGCCCAAATCAGCAGACAACAAATTTGTACAAGGCACATTCAAAGGTAAATACCCTAAGAAGATAAAGTTTTTGACTGCTTGCAAACACTAACATACCACCTGTACACCTCAGAGATCTTGGCTTCCAAAGGAACCAACCAGAGGACAGAGAAGGTTTGTCCACAACCAGAAGACCTGAAAGAGGACACCTTGGACACAGTAGTGGATGGCAAAACAATGAGGGAGATAATATCAACCCTTCCATTCACATTCCAATTCAATGGAGACCTCAAACCAGAGGACTGGAAAGACATTGATCAGTTTCTTCAGCTCCACCAACTCCTCAAGGACTTATTCCAATGGAGCATGGACAACAAGAGGTTCAACCTAGCATCTCACTGGGAAGAACTTTGAGCAAGTTGCCAGAAGATCTGTCTCAGAGAGATAGACTTCAAAGACCTGATGGTAATCACCAAAGGTCCTACCAGGCAGTTCAGGCTCCTGTAGGCAAGGGCACAGAAGATAAGGGAGAATCAAGCCACTATCCAAGCTATAGAAGAACAGTTAACCCAGACATGGCCTATTCAGATTCCTTCAGGCTCACAAGGAGCAGGCCAAATCAGCTCTCCAGTGGCTTCACACCATTCAGAAACCAGCAGATCAGTGGCCAAGAGTCACCATTCTTCACAATTCCAGGAAGTTTCCAGGAGAAGACAAGGAAACAAGGGCAAGAACAAAACCTCCTTCAACCATAGGAGGAAAGAGTCAGACCCTATGATTCAGAAGCTGTTGGATTTGGTAAAAGAAGTGCACAAGAACCAGAAGTAGTTGTAAACCACTCTAGAATCAGTAGTCCTAGTAATAGAAACATTACCCCCACTCAGACTGAACATAACATTGTCACATCTGAGAGTAACATCAACAGTGATACACTGTGGTTACAAATGTCCCAATTTGCTGAGAAATCTACAAAGCAGTTTGAAGAACTTGAAGCCAGCCATGTGATGATGAAAAAATTACAAGCCTCCATGGAAAAAATAGTTAAAAATCTTCAAGAAGGAAAAGCTCAATTGAGCAAAGCCTCTGAAGAAACTAACAAAAGACTGAATCTAGTCTTTGAAGAACAACACCACAGCAAAAGGGACAGGGATTGTCTGGACCAAGACATAAACAAATTGTTTAATGTCTACCATAGCTTGAAGCCCCAGCCACAAGGCCGAGTTATGGAGAATCCATATCAACCAGATGCCATGTTGATGAATAAGGAAAGATCTCCATCACAATACCAGGATGGAGATGGAATGTCTTATTCAGAGAAGGAAGCATTGAAACAGCTTCCTGAGGCCTCAAGCTGGCCCAAATTCTCTGGATCAGGAGAATATGATCATATGGAACTCATATATTATATTGATGGACTCTTCATTGATGTACCAAGCATACCATACTACTGGATTACTCCTAGATTGAATACTGCATTCAAAGGTCATGCTAGTATATGGTACACATAAATGAAAGAAATCCATGGCAGAAGAAACTGGCCATGGTGGAAGAGTCAAATCATCCAAAAGTACAGTAATGGAAGTTGGATATGGCAGAAGACCATGTCATTTGAAAATGACAAATACTCAGTGGACAAAGATCCATATGAGTGGTTTCTTAGACAGTCTAAGGACTTAAAGCCATTGACCCTCAGATGAACATCCAAATGAGGAATCACAAGCTTCTGACACAACTGCCAGGAGAACTAGAGCATGCAGTAAAATTCAGATCCAACCAAAATTGCACTCTAGATGATATTGCCAACACCTTAAAAGACATAAGGAAAAGGACTAATATAGGGAAATTCACCCCATATAAGAGCAGTGGTTTCAAAGAGAAACAACCTTTCAGGGTAGAATTTAAAGGCAAAGCCAAAGAAAGAGTGGAAGAAGTGACAAAGAAGAGAAATTCTTGTCACAATTGTGGTTCAACAGACCACTATGCCAACAACTGTCCAAAGGCAAAGAAAAAAGTCTATGCCATTGAGAAAGTCCCAGAGGAAGAATCCCCAACAGAGGATTATGAATCAGACTCTATGGGTGATGCCATCAGAGAACAATCTGATGATGAACAGGACCCAAGAGAAGAAGTTCTAGTGGAGTACCAAGGGGAAACCCCACTGGAAATTCAGGACATACAGTTGGAAGCAGGCATGCCACAAGACACTGCCAACAAAAGCTTGTGCAAACATACACAAGATTCCCAAACATTCCTGGTTATACCAACTAAAGGAATGGCATATATACATGGAACAGCCACAAAAATGACTGTATGTATTGACAATGCTCAGCACCCACTGATCATTGATAGTGGAGCACACTGCTCCATAGTGGCCAGAAATTATCTGGATAACCACTTCACAGATTGGGAAAACCAGCTCTTGCCCACTAAGGCAAAGAACTTTAAAAGTGCATCAGGGAAGATGACTTCCATTGGGACAATTATCAAAGAGATAATTATACCCCACAGGAAGGGTAATATCAGACTCAACTCAGAATTTTTAGTGCTTGATGATGCCCACATCCAAGGGCTTTTACTGGGAACAGATTACCAGAGGATGTATGGCATACATAATTACAATAGTAAAAACAGGCCTATTACCATTGGTACCAACAAGGGCAAGAAATTCTCACTTGATATATACCAAATTTCTACCCATGACCCACTGGAGGAGCTACTGAATGAATTCAGGGAGGGCCAGTTTAGCACTACCCTCACCAGTAAACAAAAAGTAAGTTTACTGAAGATGATGAGGATGAACAGACCAGCATTTTCCATTGGTGAAGAACTATTAGGCAAGATCAAAGGTGATGATATAGAACTATATCTGGATGTGGAAAGACCTTATCCCCCTATGATTAGGAGACCTCCTTATCCAGAAAGCCTGGAAACCAGGAGAGAAATTGAGAAACATATCAATGAACTCCTGGACATGGATGTCATCAGGAAGATTGGACATAATTAAATAGTGGAAATCACCACCCCTCTCCTAATCACCTGGCATGATGGCAAGTCTAGACTGTGTGGAGACTTCAGAGCTCTGAATAACTACACAAAAGCAGACAGGTACACTATACCCAGGATACCTCATGCCTTGGATAAACTGGCAAAAGCCAAATACATAACCAAAATGGATTTTATGAAAGGCTTCCACCAAAATGGAGTTAAACCAAACTCCATGAAATTACTCAGAATAATATGCCATTTGGGCATATATGAGTACACCAGGATGCCATTTGGCATCAAAAATGCACCAGACCATTTCCAAAGGATGATGGACACAATATTTCAAGAAGAAATACTGGAAGGCTGGATGGTGGTATATATTGATGATATCATTATATACTCAGAGACATGGGAAGACCATGTGCAATACATAGACAGAGTACTAAGTAAAGGCACACCCATAAATCTGAAAATTTCACTTAAAAAGTGCCATTTTGGCCAACAAGAGTTACTGGCTCTAGGACATAAAGTCTCAAGTCTTAGTCTGGCAATTGACCAGAATAAAGTAGCAGCAGTACTGCAAAATCCAGTACCACAGAGCATCAAAGAAATGCAATATTTCCTTGGGTTTGCTAGCTACTATAGAAACCACATCAAGAACTTTTCCCACATAACTAGTAGCTTATACAAGTTGTGTTCAAAAGATGTACTTTTTGAAATCACCAAGGAAAGGAGGGATGCATATGAGAGGATCAAATATGAACTCAAAAATGCATCTGTGCTCATCTTACCTGACTTTGAACTACCATTTAAGTTATACATAGATGCAGCATGTATTCAAGGCCTAGGAGCAGCCCTTCACCAAAGACCAATTTTGGATGGTGAACCAAGAGAAGGAGTAATTTGCTACATCTCAAGGCAACTAAAAGATTCATAAGCCAGGTATGGGGCCACCCAGACTGAGTGTCTATGTCTAGTCTGGGCTCTAGAAAAACTCCATTAGTATCTGGAGGCTGCAGTCTTTGAAGTCTATACAGACTGCACAGCCTTGAAGTCTTTACTGAACATGAAGACTACAAACAGACACATGCTGAGATGGCAAATAGCCATCCAGGAGTATAGAGGGAACATGACCATCATATACAAAGAAGTTAAAGGTCATACCAATGCAGATGGCCTTAGTATATGGCCACTGGATAATGTCAAGAGCAATCCAGCTTATGATCCTGAAATTGCAGCCAAAATCCCTATCTATTTCATGGAAATAGATAGGAGGACGAACTTCAGATTTTCTGAATGGGCACCAGAAAGTGGTACCCTTGACAGTGGAAACACTGATTCAGAGGGGACAGAAACTCCCATATTGGGAATAAGCTCCTCTGAACTGCACAATGAATTTTTTAGTGCAGTATTGAAGTCTTATGCCAAACACAAACAGTGTGGCATACTACTACAACTCCTTCAACAAACGTACAGGAGTCCAGAACTGGAATCCCAGCTGGAAGAACGATGGTTGAGGGCCTATAAGTATAACAAGTTCTTCCTTATAGATGGCCTGCTCTACCACAGAGAGAAACACACAAGTGCACTCACAGTGGTAGACAGAGACCACATCTCCTTGATCCTGCAGGAATGCCATGACTGCCCCTATATGGGACACATGAGTGAAGACAGGACCAAGGAGATGGTAGCAAGCACAGCTTGGTGGCCCAAGTGGGAAAAAGAGTTGAGTGAATATATTAACACTTGTGAAAGATGCCAAAAGGCAAATAGGAAACATGGGAAGGAGTATGGGTTACTTAAACATATAGAAGAACCTAAACACCCATGGGAAACCATCAGCATGGACTGGGTTACAAGACTTGTCCCAGGATGCAAATAAAACTACAATGCCTGCTTGATCATAGTTGATAGGTTCAGCAAGAGCATGAGGTGTATACCATGCTGCATGGAGGATACAGCCATGGATACTGCTCTGTTACTTTGGAATGATATCATATCCACCTGTGGAGTCCCTAAGATTATCATTAATGATAGGGACCCAAAATTCACATCTGATTTTGGACCAACTTGTATGACATGCTTGGCACCAAGCTTGCTTTTTCCACAGCTTACCATCCACAAACAGATGGCCTGGCAGAGAGGATGATCCAAACAATGGAGGACATCCTTAGTAGGTTCTGTGCCTATGGCATGGAGTATAAGGACCATGAGGGATATACCTATGTCTGGGTTACCCTTCTACCAGCTGTCCAACTGGCTTATAATACAAGTCAGCACTCTACCACAGTAAAAACACCTGCACTGGTAGAGAAAGGGTGGAATCCCTTGTTGCCTGTGGATCACTTGAAGAATAATCTTCTAACCATCCACCCCACAGCCAAAGACTTCCATAATATGTGGAAGAGGGCTTGTGACACAGCTGCTAAATGCATAGCTGAAGCAAAAGATTATAATAAGCAGAGGTGGGACAAGACACACATGGAACCTGACTTCAAGGAAGGGGACCAGGTGTTAGTATCTAAACTGAACTTTAACAATCTTGAAGAACCCAAGAAGATGAGAGACTCATTTTTAGGGCCCTTCACTATCATACAGTTGATAGGCAAGAATGAAGTGGAAGTCAAGCTCACAGAGGAGTTTTCAAGGAAACACCCAGTCTTTCCAGTGAGCTTGGTCAAACCATACTTCCAAACTGAGGAGGGTAAATTCACCTCCAGGAAGAAGATCCTCACACCACCAGAGATAGTGGAATTGGAGGATTCCCCAGGACCTGTGAGTAAAATCATCAGGGCCAGAAAGATCAGACTTAATGAGAAGGATCAAAGACAGTACTTAGTTAGATTCAAGAACCAGACAGCTGATAAGGACAAATGGTTGGCAGAAGATGCCATACCAGATGGGAACCTTCATTTAAGGAGATCCAGAGCCTCTAGGAGGACTGAACAGTCTCATCAATGATGAGCCTTTTTAGAGGGAGGGTATGTCAGCTTGTGACTCAAAACCAGAGCACAAGCATGACAGCCAAAATACCATAAACCAATGGTATAGCCAAGATACCACCAAAACATGGATCTGAGCCAAATCAGCTCAAAAGGTATCAAAGGAAAGAGGAAACTCACCTCTTTCTGAAAATATAAGTCCCATCACCATAGGACAAAGAATAACAAAGTTATTCCTGCTCAAAGTTATTGCTGAGCATAAACCTTAATTTTCACCTCTCATCTAAAATCCAGAAAGTGAGGCTTAACCCCATCAAATGGGTATTCAAAATGAAGCTCTAAGCCAGGTCTATCCAATGGTACTAGCAAAACTGATCTAGCACCACTATTACTTGAGGTATGGTCAAATTCAGGCCAAATAAGGGTGAACAAAACATTCACCTCTCATCTAACTTCTACAGTTTTAGTGTGAGATACTTGAGGTGGGGTCTTTTTGGAAATAGCACAATCAGGTCTATCTGATGGTGTAATCCATTTCCCCATAGCTCAACTAGAACAAAGGCTATGGGGCAAATAAGCTCAATACAGCTTTTTGCCTATACCACGCAAATGTACAAAATTCTTGTACATGGGATACCTTTGCCATACTTAATGATACCCATATCAAATGAGGTACCATTGTGTAGAGCACATACAGAGCTACACACCGAACTAATTTTGAGGTTGATCTCTCAAGAATTGACAAAGTTATGGCTGTTTTAAGGTCAGATTCCCACCTCCTGTCATATACAACCTTACCATGGGATAATATCCTATAACCATGAATATGAGGTGTCAAATAGACAAAGAAGCTTGCTTTCACTTCAATACCTCATATTTCAGTCAATACTGGGGTCCCATACAGTTTCTGTACAGCATTCTACACATCATACACATCAGAATCAGGCTGTGAGGTCCCCAGATGAAAATTTTCACCCTGTATTGGTGAAAACTGCCCAGATGTGGTTTCAAAACCACATCTGAGCCCAATACAGGCTATAAAGGCTCTTTGCAAGCCACAATCCAGTACTAGAGGGTGAAATATCTTCACTTCCTCTACGTGGAAAGGTCTAGCACCCTTTCCACCCCATTTCAGGATAAAAAGGAGGCTTTTCACTGCCAGAATTGTTTCCTCATCCTGCTCTTGAATATCCTATGTAGTAAACTGTCAAAAACAGTCTTACTCTTGGGTAATAATCAGTGTATAATTATAATTTTAACTATTGTAGCTCTTATTATAGTAATCCAACTGGTAAGACTGCACCCAGGGTTTTCAATAGTGCTCACCACCACTATTCTTCAATAGTAGAACCCTGTTATTATATTATAAACCATTATATTATATTAAAACTCTCATTTGAAATTATTTCCACGTGTCACAGTCATAGTTATAGCTGTAAATAGGCTAATTACTGCTTCAACATAGACTCCAGCTGACAAATTTAA
This sequence comes from Austropuccinia psidii, assembly GCA_023105745.1. Taxonomy (NCBI): domain Eukaryota; kingdom Fungi; phylum Basidiomycota; class Pucciniomycetes; order Pucciniales; family Sphaerophragmiaceae; genus Austropuccinia; species Austropuccinia psidii. The sequence goes on from JALGQZ010000003.1 coordinate 40,179,270, forward strand.
TCATAAAAGTTACATCATTATTCACTCATAAGCTATTATAATTTGAATATCTACTTTTTTAATCTTGGACCACTTTCACAACAAAGTTGTCAACAGCTATAACAATTTTGTTCAATAAACCCCTACAGGTTATAACCTTGTTTATAGCTTGTCAAATAAAGCTTATATATGTACTCCTACATTAATTAAATGGTGAATTTCCTTGTTGTTCAACTCCCTATCATGTATATTTCAAGAGATATGAGCTAAAAACCATGAATATATGCGCTGATCTCAAGAGTGCATATATTCAGGTTATTTCCTTAAGTATTTACTTTCCAGATATGACATAAATATTTCATTGGGAATCACATGAGGGTATTTATTTAACATGTTTTTGCATTGTTTTCTGAGATAAACAAGAATCAATCCCTTTTTATGGCATTTCTGCTTATTACACAGTAAGTATTATCTTTACAGATATGAGATAAAAATTTTATATGTGTATATTACCATGGGGAATCTAATGGTATAATTTATTTCACATTCTTATTAATTATATTCTGAGTTAATTAATAATTTATGCCTATTTGCCGCATTTTTACTTATTTTAAGATGATATTTTTAATTCTTATTATTATACTAATTATTAAAAGGTTTTTTGTGACCTTTTTGGATATGTGGTCATATCTCAAAGGATCACAGTTTCCATGAGGTAAATTAATGGATCGTAGTCCAAAGACTTTTTTAATCACTCTTCTTGCATTTATCCATGGAAAATAATCAATAATAGACATGGTTACAGGAGTTAGAGTTTCTCATTACCTCCTTTTCACATAAAAAATAGCAGCTTATTTTCTATTTTTTTATTATTTAATGAGATTTTAACTTGGTAACCAAGTTCCCAAAAGGTTTTTATGGACTGATTAGGCCATTATCAGCCATGGATCAGATATTTAGATCTGGCTAAGCTTCAGAGGCCTCATAAGTTGGGTACCCTGGCTCTCTTTGATGTCTTTTTTCCCCCTTAACTATTTTCACATCAAAAATAGTAATTCAGGCTTAAAGACTGATATCCACAATGTGTGTACCAAACCTTTATGTAATAATACAGTAGCTTTAGGCTCAACAAACATGAATAATACTATTCTTAGTTTATATTTAACATGGTATTTCTCACATTCCTCTTGTTTTAAATGATTTCCCATGTTACCACCTCATAGATTTAATTTGATTTTCTTCACCTTATGGAGTTACCCTAGCTGAGCGTTTGTGTGAAATTCAAATCTAGCCTTACATCTATGGATTTACTTACAGAAAAGGTTATTCATCTTTTCTTAAATTATAAATGATGAATTTTGGAATTATGCATGACTTATGGGTTATTAATAGCTCAAAAGTTACTTTTATATGAATTGTGGCCTATTTAGGTATGTAAATATAACTCAGGTCTTACAATGAGCTTTTAAGGCTTTTTGAATCTATTATTAAGTCAGTTTCATAAACCCATATTAATCTCTTCAAAACTCAATTATTTCCTATTTTCATTTGCATTTATTTTCTTTAATTATGATACTTGATGAATTCTTGAAGGTTATATTATACAGATTCATCAATTAGATAATTTGAATGAATCTAAGCGTTTATTGAATGAAAATTTTACTCTTCTTCTATCATAGAATATTCTCAAATCTTCCTTATATTATGTATTTCTTGTTTGAAGGGAATTTTTTCAAATAGAACTGGGATACTGAATGATTGATGTAATTCTTCAGTATCAAAACCTTTGACCCATACTTTTCAGTTGATTAAACCTTTTTATCATATTCATTTTTATTGGAAGGAAATATGATAAGCTCATAGTTATTAATAGTAGCAGCTTACTAAAAAAAATATATATTCAATTAATCACAAAAGAACACTTGATCTAATTACTTGTAGGATTACTATGAGAAATCTATAAAAATACATAAATTTAATTCTAGCTAAATTTATATTCACAAATTACTTTAATGAATTATTTCATAAAAAGGAAAAATGTTTTTGTAAAGATGTGAAATAACAGAGGCTACCTTTTTATAATCTATAAATCCTAATATCAATTCAATTTTTGTTTCAATAAGTAATTTGTTCTTTGAAATTTCTCTTTAAAAGGAATATGGATCATATTTAAGAGCTTCAGAATTTGCAATTTGAATTTTTTATGTGGAATGTTATACACCAAACAGGATATAAGTTTGGTTTATTTTCAACCCAAATTTCTCTTGAAATGACAAATGATATATTTCAAATATCTATGAACATACATGAAGCTAAAATATCTCTTTTCTTTCAAAATATCCTGATTTTCATTGTTCAAATTTGCTATCCCTGGAAAACAGCTATTGAAACAAATTCTGATATTTTTCAGAAGAATTTTCCAATATTTATTCTTATTTTTTCCATTTTGAGAGGAGATTATCATAGGCTAAAAGCTGAAAGAGAAAGAAACTATAGTGGATTTTTTAACACAATTTATCACCTTTATACAAATATTAAATTGATATTCATAAAACTATAGATATATGCTATCTTACGTATATCAATACTTACTCTCAAAAATACTTCATAAAATTTTATTGTTCATATTTCAGAATAATCCTTCTGAAATGATATTAATCTATTCTTTGTACCCCTTGTTGGAATTTAGGTGCCTTTCCCAAAGGATTATGCAGTGGTAGGTATCGTTTTAGTATATACTGAAAAAAATTAATCCAGAATTACTGCAGCTTATTTTTTATATTTTTCATATCAATTCTGTGGCTACTTTATTTGAAACTAACTAAGAGCTAATTTTCAATGTTACCTATGACTGTAAGACACTGTTTTTTATTTTTTGGACAAGAATCAAACTCAATGTATTTTATATTCAAGTTTGATCTATTCATAAAAATTTTGCTTCAAGTTTCTTATTCTTGATTAATTATGTTGATTGGAGATTCCAAAAAAATCAAAAAAAAGACCAAATAAATTTTGATTATTGAATTCTTCTTTCTTTTCAGTTTGGAAATAAAATTTGTAAAGTTGCATTGACTTTGTTTTCAAATAACTGATTTATTGAAAAAATTAATTTTTGGAAAATCTTAAATCAAAATTCAAATAATTTTGAAACTATCTTGAAACAGATTTCATTTCTCTTTTTCTTAATTTTTTTTGATGAAAAAAGAAGAATATTGAATAATAACCAAGTTTCTTTAATCTTTATTCCTAATATTAGTTTTATTGTTTTTAAATGATAATTGAAACTGCGTTGTATGATCTTTGATAAGTGTAAATTTACTTATCAAACTCACAAACTCGTTTTTTGATAACCCAAAAAATTTGAGACTGTCTTCATTTGTGAATATTTCCTTTTTTTTCTTTATTTTTTTAATAGATTCAACTCTTTTTTGATGTTTTTATTTTTTTATTTTAAGTTGGATATAGCTTAAAGGATGAATCTTTTTGATTATTTCAAAATTCATTCCTTTTTTATTGTTTGATAAACACTTTCCTTTTTGGATCATTCTAAAAATTAACTCCCTTTACTTATTTTACTTATCATTCTCTCTCTTACCTCAAAAAATGAAACTCCTTCTTAGGCTTCCAATATATAATTTATCAATTATGAAAACATGAGGATTTTGTTTTGTCCAAAATTGAAATTTAAAACTGAAAGATTATATTGGCTGAATAACTCAAATAAAAAAAACTCATTATATCAAAAAATTCAATTCTTAAAATGCACATATTTTACAAGATTTGACAAATTTTTAGGGTCATTAAATAATCAATATTGAATTTTCAGCCTGACCAAATGTTCAAAATCAAATTTGAGCCAGTATAAAATTTTTTAATTTTCAAATATTCAAAACCAAATTTTGGAGTCAGTTTTTGGGAAACATGAAATAAATCATTACATGAACACTTTTATTGATATATAATTAAAGTGAATTTATTCTAAATTATTTTATGGCTTTGGTAAAAACACATAAGCCCTTAAATGGTTTTTCCATAAATTAGTAAATAAACATAAGAAATGCCATGGTCCCCTTGTTGATTAAATAAATGTAATTATTATTCCATAAATATCACTGTGAATGAAATTCATGTTATTGTTAATTTCATTTATGACATAAATGAAATTTTTAATGCCATTAATTTTATTTATGCATTTTTGATTCCATTAATGTAATTTATGAATTTTTAGTTGACATAAATGTCATTTATGTTATTTTTGATTCTATTAATATCATTCATGGATTTTTTATTAAATTAATGTCAATTATGGCATTGTTACAATTATTCCACCCAAGAAGTTTCCCAGAAATATGGACTTCCTGTTTTTGATTCTCAAGATTGAATCCTTCATTTTTTAAAGAAAATTAAACTTAATTTGAATAATTCATGAATCATAAATCAATGAATTCTTGATGATCTTTATAAGAATTAATTACTTATTATTCTTTTTATTTATTAATTCATTTGTTAATTTCTTAATTTCATTTATTTTTACTTTTTTATTTTTGATTGAACAACAGTTTGTTATTTATTTTTATTCTTTATATGTTATCTATCACTTATTTAAATTTCTATAGTGACTTATTGATTGAGATTTACAATTATAAATTATGCATGAGTTTGTATATAATTAATTGATGAATAATTTTTATTTTTTCAAAATTTAATAATGATTCATTTGTATTATTTCTATTAAGTTTATTATAGTTTTTTTAATTTTTTATTTCTTCATTTATTATTATTTGAGGGTTGATAGTGTTTTATTTCTTGTTATTATTTATTTATTACTTATTATTAATGATTTATTCATATTTCTATGATTATTTCTTCATTGCGCTTATCAGTTATAAATGATGTATAAATTGGAAAATAGCTTATTGATTAATCACTATCATGATTTAATATTCCAATAATGATTAATTGAATTTTTATTATTTATATTCCATTTATTTAGTTTTTAGTTATTATCTATTCATTTATCTCACTTTATTATTTATTTGTATTTTTCTATTGCTTGTTTTTAATTTTTTCATAATTTTTTATGATTTATTTTTTGATATGTATTATTTTTGGTTTTTTATTTCTTTTCTTTATTTTTGGTTATTTATAAATTACTTGTTTTTTATTCCATTCTATTATTTATTAATATTCTTATAATAAATTATTTATTTAACCTGTGAATTTTAATACAACCAATTTTATTGATTTATTCTTTACTTTGGATTTACATATTTATTAATTCATTTCTTAATTTCTTACTTTTTTATTCCTTATTTATTGTGGACTTTTGATTTCTTTATTTTATAATATACTCAATAAATAATATTTTTTCAAACTTCTTATTATTTATTTATTTCTCATTGATTATTATTTATTATTATCCCCTAATCTCATAACAGCTCTTAATTTTTCATATTTTATTGTTTTACAAAATGTGAAGAGCAATCCCTCAATACATAAGAAGGTTAAATTAATACAAATAATTTTGATTTTTTGGGCCCCCTCCATAAAAAGAGAATAGTCAAATACAACTAAATCTATAAAAAAGTGGAAAACTTGTATTCTTTGAGGTTGTTGACTTCATTTAATGTTATGGTGGTGTTTCACTCTTTATTGTGCCTGGCACTGTTAAAAGAGGCACCAGCCATATTTTACTGGAAAGCTCATCTTTTGTGGATCTGTTAGCCCAAGCCCTCAATATATCAGTTTCCACAAGGTGTTACAGCCTCAAGCCATCTCTATGCATGTGCACCCACATAGAGAGGTGGAGCCTTAAGCAACACCCTGCTTTGACTAAGTCCACTGAGGGCTTCCAGCCTGTTTTTTGCAGCAGGACAGCATTCTAAAGACAACATTTTAAGCTTAAGGGAAAAAATAGTTTTGTGTTCAATGAAGGTTACAAAGATTTCTTGTTCATACACATACTTTACGTTAAGAATCAATTTTCTGGCTCCAAGAGCCTTTTTAGTGGGGTATTCCAAGGGATTGAGAAGTTGGATTAATGGTGTAATATTGCATTCAGCTTTCAGAATTAAAATAAGATGATTGATAAGACGGGTGGTAGTTGATTCATCTCTTTCAGTGTTCTTGTGTTCAGTTTGTAATTGGAGATCCACTTTAAAAGGATCCCTCAGTCCCCCTCAAATCAATTCAGTCAAGCCATTGCAAGAAGTTGCATCTACATAACAACCTGTCCCAGCCAACATGATTGTCCAATTTTTTTGCAATCGCAATAGCAAGATACCATGCTGGCAGTATCAATATAAGGTGTTAGCATGTTGGCACAGCATGTATTGAACACAAGCTTAAGAAGATTAGCACAAGTCACTAAAGGTTTCCAGTGGCCAATTAGAGCTGAGACTGACCATTATCAATAACAATTGGCATCTATTTGGGAAATTAATGGCTTTCATATGCCTCCAAGCTGATGTGGGGTGGCAGGGGGGCATGCACAGGCTCTGGCACCTTGAAGACGGATTAATGAGAAATACAGATGGCGTAGAGGGATTGACCTTGAGAAAGAAAGGAGAGCTATTGGGACTTCCAAGTGATGTGAGAATATCTTGGAAGGCCGGAATTGGTTGTAGCAATCTGGATGATAATCAAGGCAAAGGAAGTTCAACACTTCTCCTGGAGATCATCCTGAGCTTCCCATGCCAATGATTCTGGAAAAATTTCATGACCCTCCATTGATGAGCACCACATCCCCCAATCAATCCAACGACATCAGTATTCATCACTTCTTCTAGCCAATTAGCCATCACACCAAAACAAAATCAATAATCTTGGCAAGCAAGTATAAGAGAAGAATACTGATACCAAAATTACTATGTTGACAATCAATTGGGATGAAAAAACAAAAGCATAATTTTTTTTTACTAAAGAAAATTAGGAAAAGATTGAATATTAAATTTTTTCTAAAGAACAAAAAAGACTAACTTTGATCACAACAACCTTATTTTTGAAAACTAAGGGATTGCATGAGCTTGAACTGGAGTCAATTGAGTGAATTCAAAGATTGGATGGTTCCATTTCTGATAAAGCATCAAGTCAGTAAAAGAGAATTTGTATTTTACAGAAAATAAAGACCTCAACTCACATCCAAGGAATCAATGGTGGCTCCAATTTGCTAAAATTCTTAATTAATGAGCTTGGATGACAAATTTTGGAGGTAGTCAGTTAGGTTGGGTGTCACTATGGTAGTGCTGTGCCGCATTGTTAGCCTGTGAGGTATATATGACATACCCATAAGGCCACAAATAGCTTTATATACAGCTGATTTAGTCTTGAACAAACTTTTCAGCTTGAATTAAAATGAAAAATAACAAAAAATAAGTATAAATTTTGTTTGAATAAACAAAGTTATAGTTATTATGTTACTTTTGGATTTTACATCAAAAATAATGTAGGGTACACCCATAGGGTGTTATACCCAAAAATGCTTATTTCTTAAGTTATTGAAAGATTTAAGAATCTCACAGTACTAATGTAAATTTTTTAACATTTTTTTTAAATTGTTAAATTTAAGCTTAAATAAGCTTAAATTTAAAGTTGCATAAGGTTTATGCAAACTTACCAAAATTTTAGTTGAAATTGAGGTGTTGTGTATATTTACTGAATTGGCTAGGTATTTGCCATACAGAATGTAAATCCTGCATGAGCTCAAATTAAAAGTGTTTACGGCCCTATTATGGCTTTAAATAAATAAAGGGCAAAATCCACACAAAAAGGTGGGACAAAGGAAAAAGACCAAACAAAGCTGGGGTACCCAACTTTTTGGATCTACAAGGATTCAATTAAGGTTGTCCACCTGTATTGGGGGATTTTCAACCTTACTTGAACTTTAAGATTAGACTTTGATCCAATCTTAAAGTTTAAGCAGGTTTTATCCCAATTTGGACAGGAATTTCAAGCTGCCAAAGGGTAAATCCCAATATTTAAGCTTGAAATTAAAGTTTTGAGAGCTGTCAAAACCTGAATAAGGTTAAAAATTTAAAGTTACAAGTGTCAAAACCTTATTAAAAGCTAAGGTTTAGTGTTTATTGCCATTTTATGTGGAAAAATAGCAATAACTTCAAAAATTCATTAAAAATTCCAATTCTAAATAGATTTGCTTGAAGTTTTTACACAGCTTACAATTCAATGTTATCTGTGTATAAATTAAATTTCAAGTATCTTTTATAAGCAGGTTTTCTTGGTAGTAAGCCTGGAAAATTACTCTTTTAATTATACTTAGAGAAAATTAAGATTTCTTTAAAATTAATTAAAAATTGAGTTTAAGATATTTTTACTTGAAGCTCTATTTTCAAGTTGTTCATGTGATGAAATTTAATATAAATAAACTTATTTTATATTAAAACTCAACATAATTAAGCCAAATGAGGATTAAAGCTACTTGGAGTTAAGAATAACACCAGTAACTTTCAATTGGAATTAAAAATAAGTTACCTTAAGTTGAGAACCTTATTTTTGAGAATGGTTTTTCAGTTTTGACCTTAGCACGCCCTCTATATCCATTATGAATCATGAGAGCTGCTCTTCAGACATAAAAAGAGTCTATTCATCACTGTTTTTGTCCATCAATTCAATCAAATCCAATTATATTAGACATCTAAACAGGTAAAGTTTTATTATATATAAAATCTTATTATTAAAGTATTTCTTAAGTATTTTATTCTTCATAAATCTCAAATTAAAGAATTTAAATCATAGAAATTATATTATTGTTGGAATCACCAATAATATATTTTATTTTATAAAATTATTGTCTTAAAATATCTTTCAAAATTCACAAATTCCTCTTAAAAACTCTTTAAAACGTATTATTATTATAAAAAGTTGTTTTATCTTTTAAAATATTGATTTTTTGTATGTTTTTAACTTATAATATTTATTTAATATAATAACTGTTGTATTTGACTTGTTGTATTAATTATATTATAAGTTTTTCTCTAAAATTCTATAATTGTTTATCTATTATTAGTTTTTTTATAAGAATTATATCTGCACAGTTTGTGTTATAATTCCTTTTTTTATAAATAATATTCATATTATTTATAAGTGGTTAAATATTTATATTTTCCATGTGTAATTGCCTCATTAAGAGCTTTACACTTCTTGTTGTTATAACTGTCAGTGACTATAACAATAATAGAATAATTATAATTTATTATAATTATTAATATTTTTTTTATTATTATATTATATAATAATAATTAAATTTATTTTTTTTAATATAATTATTTTAATAATTATATTTAATTTGTGGTTATAATATTTTGTTAAATTATATTTTCCTACTGAGGACAGTCATAGTACTCTTGATATTGTTACTATTATAAAGATTTTCATAGACAAACCTTACATGCATTTAATCTACCCAAAAAGGATATAACATGAATTTCATATAATTAATAAGAATAAATAATAATATTCAATTTTGTTGTAATTATAGCTATAAATAGGAATGATAAAAAAAAAAAGATACATAAGATATAAAGTTTGAAAAATAAGAATTAATCAGAAATAAATAAGAAATAAGATATAATTCATGAGAATAAATAATTAATGAAAATAAAGTAATTATAAGAAATGCATGAAATATAAATTATAATTAATAATGATAAATAAGAAAAATAAATAAAATATGAATCATAAGAATGAATAATGAAGAATTCTAAATTATAATTGATAAAAATTAATAATTAAGAAAATATGAAACATAATTTATCAAAACTCAGGATAAATAAAATTTGAAATATGATTAATAGAAAAATATAAAATCTATAAATGATAAGAATAAATGAAAATAAAATACAAAGTTCAATTAATAAAAATAAATAAGGAATAAAACATGAAATATAATTTATAAAGATGAATGATGAATTAAATATAAGATTTAATTAATAGAACTAACTAATAGCTCAAATATAAATCATAATTAATAATAAAAGTACATAAGATATAAATAATAAGAATAAATAATAAATAAAATATAAAATATAAAATATATAATTAATAATGAAAAATGAAGATTTCATATATAATGAATAAGGAATTAATAAAAAATAATAAAAGGAAGATAATAATAAGTTATGGAATTCAAAACTATAAACAGACCAAAAAAAATGAATTCAAATAAATAAAAAACAATAAATAATAAAAATTCAAAATTCAAAATAAAGTATAAAAAATACATAATGAATAATGATAGCTAATAATGAATAATGATCAATAAATAATAAATAATAAGAGTTGATATTCAATAGAATAATGTATACACCATAAAAAGTTTCAAAAAAAACTATTAATACTTACTTAAAGAATGACAAATATGTCATAATTGGATCTCATTTGTTGATTCATTCAAATAAGTGGCAAGTGTATGTAATTTTCAAAGCTGAATTTTATGCTTGACATTTTACTCCCCAAAGAGTATATCATATGGGAATACTAAATCCTTTTTCAAATAATGAGAATAAACCCAATAGAATCATAATACTTATTGCTAAGTGAAATTATAAGAGACTATAGAAATATGAGCTTCATTCATATGAATTACTTTTCTCTCCCAAGTGAACAATTTTATCTGTCACATTTTTGTACTTAATAAATTATTTTCAAAAATCATGTTTTCAACAAAAATTTGAAATTTATGGGTTTAAATTTTGATTTGGAGGTTGCAAAATTCAAATGGATCCTTTTTTCATTTTCTTTTTTTTCAAATTTTTGGGTTTTCATTTTGTGGTTTAAAAATTCAAATTTGAAGACAAATTTCTCAAATAGTGCAAATAAAATCTTTTGAATAGTCATGCATTGAATTTGTAGTAATTTTTAAGCCTTCTCTTCTCAATATAAAAATTATTCACTCTGAATTTTTCACCATTTTAGATTTATTTTTAAAAGAATCCAATGACATAGAAATTATCAATTATTTCATTTTCAATATAATTCGATATTAAAGTTTTATTGATAAAAAATAGTTTGAATTATATTTCCTTTTCTATTTTATATTTTGATTTTACAAACAGCTAAAAAAAAAGATCAAATTTTTCCAACTCTAAATCTTCAATATTTGGTTTTTATCTTTCAAAAAAAAGCTTAAGTTTTTTCAAAATTTCAAATTATAAGGATTTTGAATTAAATTTAATTTCTTCCTTGAATTAAAATCAATCAAATTAAATAATTTGTTCTTTTTTATTCATTTAAATTTGAAGAAAATTAAATTAATTCAAAAATAACAATGAATCTCAAATATTTTTATTTTGTTATTTATTTTTAAACATAATCAAAATTATTATAAATTTAAATTTCACCAATTTATAAGTTAAAATAACAATACTCATTATATTATATGCCAAATTTTCTCTTTTTTTTTGTATTTTGTTATTTACAGTTTAATCAAATGATTCAATATTTCCTTTTATTACTTATTCACCTTTATATATAACAATTTGTTTTAATTTTTTAATTTTGGGAAAATGTAAAGATTTATTGTAATTTTGATTTTTTTTTTGATCAAATTGATCTGAAATTGTTCCTCTTTTTTAATTAAAGTTAAATTAATAGACTTCTATATTTTTCAATGGAAAGTTAAATCAGCTAAAAAGAGATATTCCCACAATTTTATAAACAAAACAAGGTGTTTCTCCTTTAGTTAATATTGAATTTTTTATTCCAAATCTTATTATTTAAGTACTTGATCAATTACAGAATATAAAATTTATGAAACTCCAATTTTTTTTGGTTGGAAATACGAATAAACAATTTCAAATCACTTTTTGTTTAACCCAAAATTCCAAGTTGATTTTACCATACAAATTATAATAAATTGAGTCAGTTTTCACTTTTTTTTTGTTATAAAAAAGTAAATAAAAATTAATGAAATATTTTTTTCAAAAATAAATTAATTAAGAATCTTACTCTTTGAGCTTATATATTTCATTAAATTGTAAGTATTTTTTATTTGAACAAGAGTTCAGGTTACATAGAGCCATTTCAGAAAATGAAATCAGAATCAATCAAATTGAAGATTTTCTTATATATGACATTTTAAACTTCCTTATTCATAAGGAACAAATGATTACATTTATGAGATAAGTTTTAAACTTTTTTTCCCTTAGAAATATTTTTCAAGTTAAGAAGATAAAGCATTTAGAAAATGGCAAAACGTTTGTATATTGAAGTGTATATTGAAGTCTGAGAATTGAGCTTAATGTCCAAGGGGTAAGAAAGTCTAAAAGAATATGGAATAAACCTTTCAGAAGTTTTGGAATATGGTCAATTGTATCAATTTTTTAGAATTTAGGATTCTGATAACTACAGTATATTCTGAGTTATCTTGCAAGAAATTTGTACCAAAATATATTCCTTGAAGATTTGATCTGATAATGGGATTGATATCATGAGACAGTTTAAATTTCTGAAGTAATTTTTTTAGTATTTTGATTTTGAAAAGGTCCAATACATTCATTACATTTCACATAGCTGAAATTTCCTTTTACTGGGCCAAAGGTCCAGAAATAACTTCAAAAAGATAAAGTACATTTTTGGAAAAGCTTTGTGTCATTTTGAATAAATTTGATATTCTATGCCCTTGGGCCACAGGTCCGAATGGTGTTTGTGGCCCTAGTCATATTTATGAAAAAAGTTCTTTTCCTTAATTTAATCTGCTAAATTTTAAATAATTTAATTCAAAATTTTGAATTTGTTTTATTTGTTTATTAATTTTATTTTTATTTTTTTTAAAATAAATAAATAAATTAAACATGAAAAAAACAACTGGGAATTGGTTTACAAAAATCTTGTTGGCAAGAATAAAAAAAAAATGATTAAATTTTCTTATGCTTTATTGTTTTAAAACACATTTAGGATTTATACCCTTTCTTAAAATATAAAATTGATAAAATTGGTTTTATCAAGTTTTTTAGTAATGAGTTTCTTGATGGCATTTACTCATCAATTAAGTTGAATTGCTTGCCTCAACTTATATACAGGGACTTTTGACACAATTCATAATGATGTAATGAAGAGCAAACCTTTTTGAAAGAAAAATTGAGCCAAAAAAGGAAATAGATAAAGGAGATCTTTAGGGTATGGTTAGATGAAGATGAGCTTCATAATATGAAAAATGGTTTCAGAAGCTTTAGAGAACAAAACTATGAAATCTAACAACTTTATCCTTTTTTGCAAGTAGAATTGGAGTAAAACAAGTGCTAAGTGCGACAAATTATTATTTCAAGGCGGAATCTCAGAGGCTTGGCAGAGCTTACTTCATTAATCAAAGAACTTCAAAAAAAAGTTTGTCAATGGCAAAATCTTAATAGGTCTATTGTATTTGATTTTCAATAAAGATTTATTTTCATTAATTCATAATTTCATAATACTAACAGTCAGATATTTTTAGTAATCAAAGAGACTGAGAATGGTATATCACTTTAAACTTCAAGCAAACATATATTCTGAATAAAATCAAAAGATTAATCGATAGCATGAGTAAACCTTCTGCAAGATCTTCAGTTATTATGTCAAAAAAGATATTAATTCATGATCTTGTTTGCGTTCGATTTTCTGCAGGTTGCAGGCAGTATTATTAAATGAACTATGTCATCACAAATTATGATGATTTCTTTTGAACATTAGTGCACAATGCTCATCTTTCACTTGTCATTAAATAAATTGACTCTCTGCTTTGTGAAAGGCTCATGACGGAGGTTGTGATTTTCAGCCAACCATGCAATCATTCCCGGTAGGTATTGAAATGATTTGAAATAGAACTCAGCCTTAGCCTAGAACGGAGAATGTGATTTTGATAAATCATACGGCGTAATGCATGGCCGGCAATGAAAGCAAAAGCAAAAAGGAAAAATGAGCTGTAATAAGTGCAAATGTAATTAGTGTTTCACAAGAGATTGATCACAATGGGATGATATACTACATATATGATTGTTTTGTACTTTTCAGTTGCGTCGAGCGCAAGCCTTTGAACTTGATATGTTATGTTCCAGGAATAGCGAACAAAACAAACATATGTTGATGTGGTTAAATTAAAAAAAGAATAGAACAATTGAATTCATTGTGCAGCAACCTCAGGGTGCCGGCAAACGATCAACAGAGACCGACTCATGAGTGGTTGCCTCTGCCTCGGCAATTTCTTCTTTTTTTGGATACAACAGCCTAAGTGGAATCAAATAAGTTCAGCCATACGTCATTTGAGGGGCAAAGAGCAATATTAAACCAAACCCACTTGTATGCAATTTTAATCGTGACTTCGCTGACACCTGCAACACTGGCGATATCTTTCGCACTTTTGGGGCAGCCAAAGAGATGGCTGGCAAAATAAATGCAGGCACTTGCAACACTAATTGGGCTTCGACCGGCCAAAATACCAATTTCTCGTTGGCGAACCGCAATCCGCTTTGCACCACTTTGAACATAATAGGGCAAACCAAGGTGACTGCAAAATCGAGCCATGAGGTCTTCAGCACCCGCACCACTTGTCTCGCCTGTATGAGTATTGAGAGCACCACCGCCCCCGATGGCCGAAGTTTCGAAGGCGGCAGAGAGGGCTTTAAAACATTGTCCAATGTGCTTCTTTGGTACACGGGTGAGCGCCACAATCTCCTTAAACGACCGGCCAACTTTAGATTGGCGACAAGCAATAAAAATGCAGGCGGCGATAATCGCATCGACTTGCTTTCCTCTCAGCATTTTTTCTGATAAGCATTTCAATCGGACGTAACCAGGCAAACCAAATTGTTTTAAGCCCAATCGAGATGAAGGCTTGGGGCTTTCAATTAAAAAATTAAGATTCACCTTCATCAGCCCTCCTGAATAGCTGCTTTGCAATATCTGTCACCGTCCTGGGAAGGCTGATGGTGTCACACATATCTTGTATGGACAGAAAGGCGGCAGCGACACTCTTTTCACCATTCTTAATGGCGGCGCGATTAGCAGCACGATTCAAGTCACGAGCGACGCCTGTATTACCATCTTTAAAGGAAATGATGGTTTCGAAAGTTTCGACGCCATTTAAGAGTGGATTGCTTGGACCACCAACACGAGAAGGGTCATCACCCTCATCGCCAGCAAACGTTCTCCCTGTGAAGTAATGTCAATTCCTTTTTGGATGAAAACAAATGGAAAAGTATTGAGCTTACATTCAGAGCGTGTGTCAACAATACGCTAAGTACCAAATTTAAGATTTTGTGCTTGCAAACTTGAGCGATTCCATGAAAAGCGAGGTAGAGAATATAAGATAAGATCTCACATCACCAACAACTAGCCCACAGCTCCCACAAACTAAATCGCCGGAAGAAAATTCTTCGACCAAGCTGGCAGACTTGCAGTCTGGACAGTTCAAACGAACATTCTAAATAATCGGCAAAGCCAAAAGGAAGTTATTATAGATATTAACGACAATTTCTCAGTGAAAAGTTGAGAATAAACGACGGACTAGATCTTGACGAAATGCAGTTTCTTTCGGAGCTTGAGGGTTTCTAGAAGGAAAAGCAATGGCTGCCATGACGATGAGAATTGTTAGCTTGAGGGAATTGGCGAAGGTTCTGATGATTCGATGGCGGGATCTGGACGGCTGATGCTGGTTGATGTGGATGGGCAGTGGATGGATGGAATTTACTTCTGGAAGGAAGAATTAAAATTAGAAAATCGGTCAACAAACGCGAGGGGCCGAACCGGTAAAATTCAAAATCGGAGGTGATTATCAGACTTGGCCTGGCCTGCTGAGATTAATGCCTGAGAAATAAAAAATGATTGACTTTAAATTGAAAAGCGGACAAAGCAGGCCTTTCTGGTGAAGATTTGGAGTAAAATTCCATTGTAAAACTTCCCTTAGATATTTCTTAATGAAACTTCCTCATTTTTAATGTCAAAGAAAGACATTTTCCTTTTTATATCATATTCTCTCATTATTTATTTATTAGCACATCAAAATGGGCACAGTTTTCCATAGATTATTCATCAAAAAGGAAAATTAAACCATTCTTGTGCCTTTCAATGAATCACAAACCATATGGTTTGGTGACTAAGA
The DNA here is from genome assembly GCA_023105745.1 of Austropuccinia psidii. Lineage (NCBI taxonomy): Eukaryota > Fungi > Basidiomycota > Pucciniomycetes > Pucciniales > Sphaerophragmiaceae > Austropuccinia > Austropuccinia psidii. Next base: position 40,195,336 of record JALGQZ010000003.1, read on the forward strand.
TGCTAAAAGAAACAACAAAGTCAACCTCCACAGCTCAGCTAAGATGATATAACTACCAGATTCTTCAAGTTGCATTCAAGAACGGGAATATGAGGATGAGCTATCTTTTTCAAACTTAATCAATAAAATTTCTTGACTACCTTTGAGAAATCTGAATGAATTCTAGATGATCTAAAAGAATAGAATCAATCCTAAGGAGCTTATGGTCTCAAATAAGACTCAAGAGCAAGTGAAGAGTTATAAAGCAAGGTATCTAATCACTCCAAAAAAATGGGTATTTGAATGACTTCTGTTTGAAAATTTGAAAATTCAAAATGGGGTTTTAAAGATTTTGCTATTGGAGTTTGGAGTTTTGGCTTGTCTTGAGCAAATTTCATCAAACAGTTAAGAAGTCATGATTAAAACAAAGAATTATACATTACAGCTTGTTTTTGACCTATAATTGGTCCCTTTACTCCTGAATAGTAATTCCAGGTTATTCCTCTTTCTACATGAATTGTAGCTGACACTACTTGAGGATTAAGGTAAATCCCAAAAGAACCTCATCAAACTTTCTCAACTACTCTAAGATTTGAAACTACTGAGGTTTTTTCAATAATAGATGACTTCTTAATCTAATTTAAGAAATACATTGTAAATTTCATTTAGAGCCTTTCAGGGCTTTTAATAAATGTTTATATTTTTTCTTATATCTCTGATCTTTAAATCTCAAGTACTAAGCAGAAATCTTGTTCATTTTTCCTTCCACCCATGTTTTTGATTTTTCTTGAAGCATAACTTAAAGGATTTTAAATTAACAATAAAATATGAAAGCCCTCTATTCATTATCAATCTTATTTATATCTAAATATCTGAGAGTAATTAATGAAGACATGCTTTTATGCAAGGTATGAATATAATTTAGAGAAGGATGTAGAAATCCAGTCATACATGAATCAAACAGAAAATTTCAATAAAATACAACCAGTACTTAGTGAACGTATTTCTAAAGGACCTATGATGATATCAAATAATAAAAAACTAACCAAAACACTAAATTGTCCTTTTTCATCCCAAGTGGCCACAAAATCTAAAATATACCAAATCAAGCAAGGCATAAGTAAAAAATCTATATACACCATTTTTGAGGACATCAAAGTTGGTGAATTGTTATTCTTTTTCTTTCATATAACCGTCAAATATAATAGGAAGTTTACAATCACGAATAACTAAAAAAAGGAACATTTGAGAAAAAAAGATGACAGAAGAACAAGAAAATCTATTTTGAGAATTTTCAGGAAAAAGAAGTAATCTGAAAAAAGCTTTTTAGCCTGTAATTTTTATCTTGGAGGGAAAGAAATAATTTATTAGATGAAAATAAAGCTTTTTGTTATTCTAAAGCGGCTGTCAGGATCTTAATATTAACAACTGTGTGCGACTGTCACAAAATTGATGGAAATGAATTGTATTCATTAATGAATCCCCTGAAGAGCTTGGTTAGGCCTTATACCGGTGTTATGATTTAGTGTGAAGCTAGTAAAGAAGGATACTCTACTCAAATTTAGTTCAAATGAAATTTCATTGATCCCATATGCAAGAGAACTCACCAGATAAAGTCTGGTTTCACCATCACACTTTTTATTCACCAGGAAAGGGTCTTTTGCTTCATGAAATACCAATTAAATGAGTATGCATTCTCTCGACTCAGCTATTTCTCAGGTTATGTGTGGTACACCTACATTAAATCATAATCCTATACTGAAAGTGCTTTCTGAATGATTCCCACATATCCAGAATCTCTTCACCTTCCTGGTGATTTTACCTAGGTGATAAGATTATTAAAATTTCCCTATAATCTTTTTTAATCAAATGAATATACTACTAGACCTAATCTCAGGTTTTCAATTTCGTACCTGCTAAGTAGGTTTCTGATTGCCATATTGTTAACCAGCCTTATCTTCATTTTGAATAAGTTGAAAAAGTAAACAAATATTGATTTTTCTTAATTCTAATATCTTTTGAGCTATTGTTTCTATTTTGTCTAACTGAATTTATTTTTTGTGAAAGAGTCCTTTCACCCTTATTTTTTTTATTAGGGGGTCTGAAATACATCAAATATCAAACTCAAAAAATTCAGGATTTCCCCTGAAATCCCAAATTACAAACACAATGATTTTTTATTAAATTTCTGACTGATCCCCCTGTAAACAATTAAAATTTTACATTTTTGCTAAATGCGGGATTTCAGAAATCAAACCTAAACTTGATTTTAAATCATTACCATATTTTGATGATCTTCAAAACTCACAAACAAAATTTTATTGTTAACTTAACAAAATAAATTTTAATCAACTCACTTTTATATCTTTCAAGTCTCAAGCCTTTTTTTGTGAAATTTAAAATGCATTCTGTTACCAATTCTTACTATAACAAAATTCCCAAACAAAAAAAATAAACAACTAATACACTCAAAAACAAAAAACGGAGGCTCTCATCATTCCAGACATCCTACCCAAGTAGGTTATTTATATATAATCAATTGGTAAAAGATTCAAGCCAATTTCAATTCATTTCATGGAACTAGTGGATAAACATCAGTGGGAATATCACCACAAAGAAAGAAAAATGGCTTTCAAAGAATAATTTTTCGAAACAGATTTGATTTTTCAGATGCCAGTATTTGAGAAAGATAGCATAAATATAAAAAGATATATTGCAGAAAAAAGAGTTGAAAATGAAACAGGATCTGGAATAAAAAAAGATGATGAAAAAGTATATAGAATTTTTTTCTGATAAATAAGAAAAAATGTGTCTGTGATATTATGAGATGGATGCCTTTTTTTAATAAAACAAAAATCACTACAATTGAAGCTTCTTACTCCCAGTAATTGCAATAAGTAAAAAATGAAGAGATTGAAATTGATCTTATCTTTAAGGTGATTCATCTTATAATATTGGTGTTTAATGATCAAATTTCTAATTTGGATATTAATTATTCTTTATATTTAAGTCAGATGCAACACTAGATAATATTGTGGACATGAATAATGGGAATGTTGAGTTAATGAAGGAAGGAAATGTAGACGATATTAATTTAAGTAATCCATCCTTTAAATACGATTTCTTGGGATTCTAACTCTGAATTGTTTTAGGAAAGATACAGATTGGAAAATGTGAACATGATAATGTCACAAAGTCTAAAACATGTTCATTTTATAAGCTGAATAACCAAAGTGGAGTAAGGAAGAAATTCATGAATGTGTTTTTATCATCATACAAAAATGTTCTACAAACACATCAAAAGAGTGAGTGGCCTTTTCTTTGTTCTATTCAGAGTGGGTATCTCCTGGTGACTAAATACATGATAGGTCTTTAAAACATTGAATGGGATATGCAAAAATGGGAAGAAGAAAAGAAAACAGACTTACTTAAACTGAACCAATAAATAGAAATGAATGAGATACAAATATAATATTACTGCTAAAGAATGATGGAGGCACAGAATTTTGAAAAGGTAAAAAATTGAAAGAAAAATGGAGTTTGAAGAAAAAAATCAGAACAATAATTGGGAATTTGAAAAATATAAGTGGGAGAATAATTGTGATTGATAGAGAATCAGCATAAGATGTACCTTACCATTTCCATATTGGGCTCATAAAGGAAAATTGAATATCTTGAAAGGATCATGGGTTTTTTGAGCCTTTGATATATAACCACATATCCAAAAAGGTCATGAGAAAGACTTCATAATAATTATACTCTTAATAATTCTCTTAAAACCAATGAAAATGCAATAAATAGGTATAAAATTTGAATTAACCAAGAATATTATGAGTAAAAATGTAAAATAAGTCACACCATTAGATTCATCATGGTAAAATACACATATATCATTTTTATGGCATATCTGTAAAGTCAATAATTACTGAATAATAAGTAATAATACCCTAAAAAAGACATATAATCTTATTTAAATCAGAAACCAATGAAGCAAAATGTGAAATAAACTGAACCATTGGATTACCCATGAAACACTACATATAAAAAAATTATATTTAAATTCTCTAAAGTAAATACTTAAGGAATTAAGCTGAATATATGCACTTTTTTGGTCAGTGCATACATTCATGGTTTTTAGCTAATATCTATTGAAATATGCATGATAGAGAGTTAAACCAGAAATAAATTCACCACATAATTACTGTAAAAACACAGATATTAACTTTATTTGACAAGCTATAATCAAGGTTATAACTTGTAAGGGTTTATTGAACAAAATTACTAGAGCTGTTGACCACTTTGTTGTAAAAGTGGTCCAAACTTAAACCAAAGTAGATATTCAGATTCTACTAGTTTATACATGAATAATGATGTATTTTGTATCATAATATTCAAGGGAAACCCCCTGAAATCAAGGTTTGAAGTTTAAAATATTGAATTTTGACAGAAAATATGAGATACAAGAAAAATAATCAAAAATAGAGTTTTGATTATATAATGAAGCTCTCTTGAAAATTTAATAAGGACATGCTAGGATATCATAATTTACTCTCAGAATATCTGTAGCATGTATATATTAAAGGTTATTAATGATCAAAGTTTAAGCTTGAAATTGATCATTAATGATCACTCACTGTAGTCTTATTTTAAGTTGAACAGTTATATAAATGATAAAACTGGTGAATACTATTAGATTATGATTAATAATAATAAAATACCCAAAGTTTAGGCTTCTTCCAAGCCTATGATGTCATCAAACTTAGAGTTATAGTGATAACTCTAAATAATGGCGTAATAATGAGATAAGATGGTTTGATCATGATGGAATCATCCCTAAACCTTAAGATACTGATCATTTCCAGTGGATACCATCAGTACATGTCTACTAGAAGCCTACTGGACTATATAAGGGAGGAATTTACTATAAATAGAGCCCTTTTTACTCTATTTCCCCTCAGACGCATCAAGAATAAAACAATTAAATCTCAAGGTAAAATATTTATTCTTTATATATAAATCTTTCATATTATCAAAGATAGGAGATAATATTTATTATAATCATAAAATTTGACATGATTACTCTAATTTTTCATTTGTTTTTTTATAATTCTCTTAAAATCTTATTTCCACGTAAAAATCAAGAATATTTGTAATTTCTTTTATTTTTATTTGTAAATACAATTTAAATATGTTTTATTTACATTATTTGGCATAATACCTTTCAAAATTATTATATTAAGTGTTAAAACTTGGTTATTTCCTCTTATCATAATAATTTCTCTCCATTATTACTATTAATAATTCCTTAATTAATATAAATAGTATCTATATTGATATGTAACCTTAATATTAGTAATATTATTGTTATAAATTGTTTTTTATTAATAATTTTTTTAAACCTTTATTATTTGTTAGTAACAATAATAAAGAGCTTTTAAATATATCAATTATTTAAATATCAATATATTTATTTATTATATTCTTCTTTTATAATATAAATGATATTATCATATTTATTCCATAATATAATTACTTTCACACCATAATTATAATTATTTTTGTCTTATTTATTTCTTTTATAAGGAAATTCAGAGTACAATAAGTAAAATATTGGTGATTTTTACTTATTTTTTCATAGTCAAACCTTACAGGTTTAGTCAACAAATGTTGAGATTCCAGCAAGTGTATTATTTCATTATGGCTCTTTAATTTTGCAATACTAACTTGATTTTTTGAAAATTACTTCGCTGTGTAACTTGAGAATTTTCTTAAAAGAACTTCACACAAAATTAGTATGGAACTAGTAACTTATTTATTTAGGAATATTTTACCCTCAATATTAAGAGAATCAAAGATCAAATTTTATTATCAAAAAATCTCAAAGTTTTAATTGGATTTTTATTTTGAGGAACAGACCTTGAATTTTGATTTTACAATAATTCATTTGAGCAATTTTGGCTATTGTTATTTTGAAAAAAATTGCAAGGTTTTTTTTTTATTTTTAACTAAAACCCACAAAAATATCCTGATTTCTTCTTATTTTTTGAAAAAAGTATTTCAGAAAGCTAAAAAATAACTCCATTTGATTATTAAAATAATCTGTCTTTTTTTCAAACAGACAAATTAAAAAATTAAAAAAAAACCCAAAAAAAACATTTTTATTATTCTGTGTTTGAATATTCTGAAAAAAACAAACCAAAATTTTTTCCTTTTTTTTTGAACAAAGAAACAATTTTATTTTTCAAAGCCAAAAAAATGATTTTCTTTAATGATTTACTTTAATCTTTCAAAGACAAAAATAAAAAAGTTGGGTTTTTTCAAATATCCAATTTAATTTTTTGTTTCAGTTCCAAAAATCCATCACTCCAAAGAATATCAAACTTTATTTTTTTAAAATTTAAATTAAAAAATTTCTTCTCCATTATTCTCAGAAAAACTTTCTTTATTTAAATTCCAAATAAATCTTCCTTTTTTGATTTTATGAAAAATTAACTCACAAAAATCAATCTTAAAATTCAGCTTATAACCAATTCCTACTTGGTAACTCCTAAATTTATTGTAGCCTATCTCACTCTTTCTATAAAATATTTTACTACCAACTTCTTTTTTTTTATTTAAATTATGTTATTTTGGTAGGCAAAAACTCAGAGAAAATCTTTGAAATCAATTCCAAATAAATTGAGAACTTATTTTTGATAGAATTTGCTACTTGCTTTCAAATAAATTCCTAATCAATTTTGAATAATTTCAAAAGATTTTTTTTATTTTTTTCTTCTTGAGCTCTATTTGAAAGCTCAATTCAATAACTAATACCTTGTATTTTTCTGATTGATCTAGGGGTGGATGATATTATGATTGGGCTGAAGTTCAACTTCACAGTGTAACCTATATATCCTAGCCTCCCTTCATCACTTAAGCTTATAAAAAATCCCCAACCCAATACAGATTAAAAGATTAAATCTGATGATGGTGTGGTTTTGACAAAGTAAATTTTAGAACAGCATCAGAATAATCAGAGTAATCCTCCTTTGACACTACATCACCCATTATTTACCCAAACCCAAATAAATACAATCAAAATTAAAAGAACTTCTCTTGTTCATTTACAGCTCAATTATAGAAAAATACTTCAAAATAATTTCAATCAGATCCAAGAAAAGATTATTACTCATGACTTCAGCTTCCATTAGATAATGCTTAATATAAACATTATATTATTATTGATAATAAGATCCTTGAAAAACTTTCAATTTCAATTTATCAAGTACATCCTTTTTATCAGAACTCTTCAAAGTTAAGCTATATCATTAGAAAATTAGCTGAAAGTAGAAAAGATATCAAAAAGAATAAGAAAGTATTACAAGTAGTTATGAGAGGTATTGGTTTTGGGAAAGGATCTGATAAGGGAAAATCAGAAGGAATTTTTTCAAGAAGAAGAGGACTGTGAGCCTGTGAGGTATGTATAACATACCCATAAGGCCACAAATGATTTTATATACAGCTGATTTAGTCTTCAACAAACTTTTCAATTGAATTTAAAATAAAAAATAACACAAAAAGAAGTATATTTTTTTGTTGGATAAACAAAGTTATAAATATTATGTCATTTTTGGATTCTACACCAAAAACAACCTAGGGTAAACCCATAGGGTGTTATACCCAAAAAGGCTTATTTCTTATGTTATTGGAAGATTTAAGAATCTCACAGTACTAATGTAACTTTTTTAACATTTTTTTAAAATTGTTAAATTTAAGCTTGAATAAGGTTTATGCAAACTTACCAAAATTTTAGTTAAAATTGAGGTGTTGTGTATATTTACTGAATTGGCTAAGGATTTGCCATACAGAATTTAAATCCTGCATGAGCTCAATTTAAAAGGGCAAAATACACACAAAAAGGTGGGACAAAGGAAAAAGACCAAACAGAGGTTGGATCCAGCCTTAAAGTTTAAACTGGTTTTATGCCAATTTTGACAGGAATTTCAAGCTGAAAAAGGGTAAATCCCAATATGCAGACTAGAAATTAAAGTTTTGAGACCTGCAAAAGCTTAAAAAAGCTTAAATAACCTTAAAAAATTAAGTTTAAAAGCATTAAAACTTTATCAAAAGTTAAGGTTTAGTGTGTATTTCTATTTTATGTGGAAAAATAGTAATAACTTCAAAAGTTCATTAAAAATCCATTTTTTAATGGATTTGCTTGAAGGTTTCACACAGCTTACATTGTAATATTATCTATATATAAATTAAATTCTAAGTATCCTTTATAAACAGATTGCCTGGGTATAAAGAAAACTAAGATTTCTTTAAAAATTAATTAAAAATTGAGTTTAAGAGATTTCTGCTTGAAAATCTATTTTTAAGCTGTTCATGTGATGGACTTTAATATAAATAAACCTATCCTATATTAAAACTATAAATAATTAACTTGAATGAGGATTAAAGCTACTTGGAGTTAAGAATAACACCGTTCACTTTCTATTGGAATTAACAATAAGTTACCTTAAGCTAAGAACCTTCTTTTTAAGGATGGTTTTTCAGTTTTTACCTGAGAATGCCCTCTATATCCATTATGAATCATAAGAGCTGCTCTGTAGACATACAAAGAGTCTTTTCATCACTGGTTTTTTCCATCACCAATTATCAATCCAATCATATTAGACATTTAAACAGGTAAAGTTTTATTATATATAAAGTCTTATTATTAAAATATTTCTTAAGTGTTTTATTATTTATAAATATCAAATTAAAGAATTGAAATCATAGAAATTAGATCATTTTTGTAATCATCTATAATATATTTTATTTTATAAAATTATTGTCTTTAAAATATCTTTCAAAATCCACAAATTCCTATCAAAAACTCTTTAATCATATTTTTTATAATAAAAAGTTGTTTTATTGTTTAAAATATTGATTTTTGGCATGGTTATAGCTTATAATAATTATTTAATATAATAACTGTTGTATTTGACGTGTTGTATTAAATTTATATTATAAGTAAGTTTTTCTCTAAAATTCTATATCTTTTTTATATATTATTAGTTTTTTTATATAGAATTTTTCTATAAGAATTATCTCTGCACAGTGTGTGTTATAATTCTTTTATAAATAATATTCATATGCTCCACGTGTAATTGTCTGATTAAGAGATTTACACTTCTTATTGTTATAACTGTCAGTGACTATAACAATAATAGAATATTTATAATTTATTATAATTATTATATCTTTTGATTATTATTTTATATAATAATAATTGAATTCATTTTTATATATATAATTATTTTTAATAATTATATTTATATTTGTGTTTATAATATTTTATTATATTTTTCTACTGAGGACAGTCATAGTACTCTTGATATTGTTACTATTATCAAATGTTTCATAGACAAACCCTACATTTGGGGGCCTGGCTGTGATTTTAACCAATTTTTGGGACATAACTCATACTCTAGACCTTATGTTTTTGTTCTTTGATGTAAAATTGCCATATTTACTTTAATATTGGAATTTTTGGGACTTATCCCTTATAAATAATCTTTATAAAATTAATAAAGTTATTTTTTTTCTTAAGAATATCGTTCGAAAAAATATACTATTGAGTGACTTGGAATAAATTTCTTTTTCCTCATTAGTGGCTTTTTCACATCACAGACTTGAAATTTATTCTTTGAGTTATTCTAGTATAAAGTGAACAATAATACAATTTTGATTAATAACTTATTAATTTCATAATTATTATTTCTTTGAAGAGAATATAAATAACATAAAAAAATTAAAAATTAAAAATCTTTACTAAAAACATTTTTTCTTTAATCTTAGACATTTTTCTTTATTTTTGACGTAATTTACCATAAATTACATTAAAACAACTTTATCCAATAAGTTGAGTTTATAAGTTATTTTTATTTTTTTATAAGATAACTTATATTTCTTTCTCTAGTGTAATCAATCAGAGAAAGTTCTTCAGACTCTGAAGCCTCAGAGTCTAGTATTGAAATTCAAACTAGCCCAGCACCAAGGGGCTGAACTACCAAAGAACCCTTTAAAGGTTCAGCAGGTGAATTAAATCCATTTCTTAGTCTTAATTGCTTTATATTGATGTGAAATGACTCCTACTAGAAGTGGAAGTAACTACTCAATCCAATCAATTGGATCTGGACCAGGACATTCAAGTCATAAATCCAAAAGACAAGAATGTCAGCCCAGAGGAGAGGTACAAATGGAGGATGCCAGAACTTCCACCAGTTCCCAAAGGTTAGCCAGCACCTTTGACACTCTTATTGAGAGTACAGAAGCCGACATAACTGCTATTGCTGTTGTTACACCCCAATCACTTTCAACAGGTAACAATAGAGATATACCAGTCTCAGTACAAAAACTGGTTTGTGGCAGCAAAGAAGCAAGAGTGGGAACTTCTCCCAAGTCTTTGGATAGGCACCATGAGCTCATATCTTCAAGTGAAGAAGTTCATGGGGCCAGCAAAGACAGAGGAACTTCTGAAGGGTTGGACACACATGTCTTGCAAAGGACAAGTCCAACAGATAAAAGCTTGGTTGAAATACCAAAGCATGTTATCAGAGGACCAGAAGAAGAAGTTGGCCCAAGGGAAGGAAAACAGCCCAGTGGAAGCTCCCCAAGCCTCCACAAGCAAAAATCCCCCTAAACAAGTGCCAAAAAAGTCCAAGAAAACCCCAAAGACCAACCAGAAGGGAAAGCAAAAGGCAAAGACCAAGTAGAACAAGCCTTGCCCACAGAATTACAGGATTCCCAAGAAAGAGAAGACAGCCATGGACAATGTGTTCAATATGGAAAGAACTCTGATGGAATTCAAAAACAAGGAAGAGAAAATTCTGACTCAATTTTTTTCAAAGAAGTAGACCTTGTAAAGCTTGTAAACGAAATGAAAACTTGTAATAAAGAAATTATAAAAAAGTATAAAACATTTGAGTATATCCAACAGAAGTTGGGTAACGAGCTAATACAAGTGAAAGAGTCACAAAAGACCATTATTGGTGTTGAAAAGTTTAATAAAGACAATATTTTGTCTTTGGCACAAATTTTTTCAAGAATTGAGTCTAAGGTTACCTTACTCAATCAACCAGATGACACTTCTACTTCTTTTATAGCTAGACATTTACAAGAATTAAGAATACAAGCTCAAAACTTGGAAAACTCAACTGGGTACAATTCAGCTCTTTTCCAAGAACAATTGGAAAAAAGTCATAAAGCAAGACTTGAATTGAAAGGAGATATTCAATCACATATTAATAATATATCACTGAAGAATGAATTGCCAAGACAGTCCACACCAATTCTTGACAGAAATGTGCTAAACTTGAATAATGACTTACATCATACAATTTCAAGTGATGCAGAAGTTGAGACTGCTTGAAATTTTAAAGACATTCCAATATTAGAGGAATGGACAACTTTCAGTGGCTAAGGGGAAGATGATCATACGGAATTGATGAAAACAATTGATATTTTTAAAGAAGACTTTAGCATACCAGATGAATACATAAGGGCCATATTACACTCATTGTTTACCAAATCAGCAAAGAAAGGGTATTACAAAATGAGACAAGACCATGGTAAACATTCTTGGCCTTGGTGGAAAGAACAAATTATTTCCAAATGGGAAAATGATTCCTGGAGATTTAAAATGGAGAACTCCTTTGAAGAAGCCATTTTTAATATTGAGAGGGACATGCCCATGTCTTGGTTTCTTAAAAAAAAGGAAAGATCAACTACCCTTCATCCTGATAGGTCTGAAGCAATGGTACATAAAAGGATATGTGGTGGTAACCTTGAGCATGCTATAAGAAGCAGATGTATTGAGCCTTTCTCTACAGAAGATTATATCAATGCTATGGAGGACATCACTACTAGAAAAAAAAAGGTAGAGATTGGTATAAACCCCCAATGGACAACAAGACCAGTGGGAAACCAATTCCAAAACCCAATAAACCACATGTCAAAGATCCTTTGAAATGTCATAAATGTGGAAGTACATCTCATTTTGCAAACACTTGTCCCAAAAGAACAAGAATAAATGAGATAGAAATCAAAAAAGATGACAAAAAAGAAACAAATGATGTCCCTGTACATGAAAGTGATTCTGAGCCTTCTGAAGAGGAGGAATTACCAGATGAACTTAGTATAGAAAATATTAATGTTTCCTTTGAAGTCACAGAAGTGCATACTCACTTACCACAGTACAGTGATTAATGTATGGATCTCATACATGTGCAAGATGCTAAAATGCAGAAAACCAAGCCAGACAGAGGTAAAGGTTATACAGCTGGATTATCTTGTATCACTAATATTGTGACATACAACAGAGAAGCCAAGATAAATCTTGACTCAGGTTATTTTTGTACTTGTGTTGGAAAGGATTTTATTGAAAATATTTATACCAATTGGCAAGACAACTTAATGCCAATTGAAGGTATAAAATTCAGCAGTGCCAGCCAAAATATGCACCCCTTGGGTATATTTGAAGCAGAAATGATATTCCCTCATCCTGCAGGAAGTATCAGATTAAAAGCTGAATTTGTTGTTATGAATAATTGTACTTCACAACACTTTATACTTGGAAATGACTATCTCAATATTTATGGTATTGATATTAATAATCATAAAGACAGGTATTTCACTATAAGGGAAAATAAAAGGCAAAAATTTGCTTTTCCTCCAGAAAAAAGAAAAATAACTGTCATTAGACAAGCAAAAAATGTTAATAAAGAAAAATTTGTGTCAGATCAATTGATTGAAGCACAAATTAGTCCTGAATTAACACCAGAAATGAAAGAAGAACTTATTGAAAGTGTATTTCAATACAGGGAAGCCTTTGCTTCTGATAATGAACCACTTGGGGCTATCAAAGGCCATGAAGTGGACATTATGCTTAATGTGGAAAGACCTTAGCCTCCACTTTCAAGAAGACCAGCTTACCCAGATAGCCCTAGGGACAGAGAAGAATTAGAAAGTCATATTAATGAACTATTGAAACCGGGAGTTCTTAGAAAAGTTACATACAATGAAGAAGTAGAAGTAACAACTCCTGTAATTATTACTTGGAATAATGATAAATCAAGGATGGTTGGTGATTTTAGAGAACTGAATACCTACACTATTCCAGACAGGTATCCAATCCCTAGAATCCATGAGACTTTGACCCAATTATCCAAAGTAAGATTTATTACCTCTATGGATGCTCTTAAAGGCTTCCATCAAAATTTTTTAACACCTCATGCTAGGAAATTATTGATGATTATTGCTCATTGTGGTGCTATGAATACTTGAGGATGCCATTTGGTATTAAAAATGCACCCTCTCATTACCAAAGAATGATGAATACCATTTTCCCACATGAAATATAAGAGGGATGGTTAATCATTTATATTGATGAAATTATCATTTGTTCAGAAATCTGGCAATTGCATTTAGAGAGACTTTCATTAGTACTTAAAAAAATTCTTCAAGTGAACATGAAAATATCTCTTAAAAAATGTAGCTTTGCGTTTCATTAGTTGAACACTCTAGGACATGTAGTCTCAGGAATGAGCCTTGGTGTTGACAAAAGCAAAGTGGCTGCAGTGTTACTGAAACAAATGCCCCAGAACAAGAAAGAAATGATATCGTTCTTAGAGTTTTCCATTTATTACGGGCAACACCTTAAGGATTTTGCAATCCATTCCAGATCATTGTACAGAATTTTTGATCAACACACTGTCTTTGAAATGAAACAGGAGAAGATTCAAGCATATGAAAAGATCAGATATGCCTTGACCAATGCACCATTATTACTGATGCCAGACTTGAAACTTACTTTCAAGCTGTATATTGATGCATGTGGTGAGGGCCTAGGTGCAGCTCTTCATTGAGTTCAAATTTTCAATGACAAACATTATGAAGGTCCAATTTTTTTTATTTGAAGACAAATAAAACCTACTGAGGCCAGATATGGAGCTAGCCAAATGGAGTGCCTTTGCCTTGTATGGTCTCTGGAAAAACATCATTATTATCTTGATGGCAGTGCTTTTGAAGTAATTACTGATTTTAATGCAGTAAAATCACATCTTAACATGAAAAATAAAAACAGACACATGTTCAGATGGCAGATTGCTATACAAGAGTATAGAGGTAATATGACTATAGTACATAAAGCTGGAAATATTCACAAGAATGCTGATGGCTTGAGTAGATGTGCATTACCCAATACACCTGAAAATCCAGCATATGTTCCCAAAGGTGCAGAACCTCAAATTCCAATTGAAGGAATTAACATCACAGATGTTGGAACAGAATTCTTTAAAGAAGCTAAAGATAACTATGAGCTGGATAGGAATTGTCATATTCTTACTTCTCTACTTGACAAAGACTGCAAAGATGAAGCTTTGGCTAACTCTCTAGATGATATTTGGAAAAAATCTTATCACAATGGAAGATTCTATTTATTTGATGGCATCTTATATCATAGATCTAAACACACATGTCTCATGGTCTTGTGTAGTAGAATGTTAATTAAAACAATACTTCTAGAATGCCATTTATTTTGGACATCTGTCTGGAGACAGAACAATTGACAGAATTAAGACATGTTCCTGGTGGCCATCTTGGAGAAAAGATGTAATTGAGTACTGTCATAGTTGTTATAGATGCCAAAAAGTCAATAAAGCTATGGGTAAAAGATTTGTTTTGATGATTCATATCCAAGAACCAAGTACCCCATGGGAAGTGGTTCATATGGATATGGTAACTGCATTACCACCTGGAGGGGATAAAGGTTACAATGAATTTCTTGTCATTGTATACAGATAAAGAAAAAAACAATCTTTTTACCATGTCATGAAGATGACACAGCTATGGACACAGCTCTTTTGATTTGGAACAGAGTTATATCTCATACTGGTCTCTTTAAAAATATCATTAGTGATAGAGACCCAAAATTTACATCAGCCTTATGGACTAATTGAAATAAGCTCTTGGGTACAAAATTATCATTATCAACAGCATACCATCGACAAACAGATGGGTTAGCAGAAAGAATGATACAAACCCTTGAGGACATGATCAAACAATTTTGTGCTTATGGCCTGGAGTTTAGAGATTATGATGGCTTTACCCATGATTGGTGTACTCTTATACCAGCATTGGAATTAGCCTACAAGACCTCCATCCATGCTTCAACAAACAAAACTCCTGCAATGTTGGAAAAAGGATGGAACCCTAAACTTCCAGTTGATACTTTGAAGAAATACTTAGTTGATATTCATCCAACCCCTTCAAGCTTTAAGTTATTGCTTGATAAAGTAAGGAATCATGCAAATCAAAGCATGAATGATGCCTTTTAATATGCTAAACAGAAATGGGATAAAAGTCATAAAACCCCAGAATTCAAAGTAGGTGACTTGATACTAGTTTGAACCTTTAACTTTAATAATATTGAAGGTCTAAGGAAATTGAAAAATTCCTTTTCAGGACCATTTATTATTACAGCCCTTCATGGGACAAAGGGAGTACAGGTAGAACTTCCAAGAGAATTGTAAAACAAACATACAACTTTTCCTGTTAGTCTGGTAAAGCATTACACTTCAAGTGATAAGGACTCCTTTCCTTTGAGAAATGAAACACGCTTAGAAGTACCTCCACTTGATCAGTGTGAAGAGAAAAAAGTACTAAAAGTCTTGAAAGAAAGAAGGCTTAGGGGGAAAGATGAAAGAGGATACTTGGTCAGATACAGAAATCCACAACATGAAGATGAATAGATTGTAGCAGAAAAGATACCTGATTCCCAAAAGTTTCTCAGAAGATTCAGACATGAGAGAAGACTGATTCCTCAATGAAACATCTGAATTATGTGCTCAAAATACTTGAAAATATAAGTAGAGATGTTGGACAGTGGATGATACCCCCCTCAATTAACTTGGGGGTATACTACTAAAGAAAATTGTGGTGGTAGGGAATGTAAGCCTGTGAGGTATGTATAACATACCCATAAGGCCACAAATGATTTTATATACAGCTGATTTAGTCTTCAACAGACTTTTCAATTGAATTTCAAATAAAAATAACAAAAAAAAGCATAAATTCTTTTTGGATAAACAAGATTATAAATATTATGTCATTTTTGGATTCTACACCAAAAATAACCTAGGGTACATCCATAGGGTGTTATACCCAGAATGTCTTATTTCTTATGTTATTAGAAGATTTAAGAATCTCACTGGACTAATGTAACTTTTTTAACATTTTTTTTAAAATTGTTAAATTTAAGCTTAAATAAGCTTAAATTTAAAGTTGCATAAGGTTTATGCAAACTTACCAAAAGTTTAGTTAAAACTGAGGTGTTGTGTATATTTACTGAATTGACTAAGGATTTGCAATACAGGATGCAAATCCTGGGTGAGCTCAATTTAAAAGTGTTTAAGGCCATAGTATGGCTTTAACTAAATAAAAGGGCAAAACCCATGCAAAAAGGTGGGACAAAGGAAAAAGACCAAACAAAGCTGGGGTACCCAACCTTTTGGATCTGAAAGGAATCAATTAGGGTTTTCCACCTGTATTGGAGGACTTTAAGCCTTATTTAAACTTTAAGATTAAAATTTGATCCAATCTTAAAGTTTGAACTGGTTTTATCCCAATTTGGACAGGAATTTCAAGCTGCCAAAGGGTAAATTCCCATATTCAGGCTTGAAATTAAAGTTTTGAGACCTGTAGAAGCTTAAAAAAGCTTAAAACTTTAAGGTTAAAAGCATTAAAACCTTATCAAAAGTTAAGGTTTAGTGTGTATTGCTATTTTACATGGAAAAATAGTAATAACTTCAAATATTCATTAAAAACTAATTCGGAATGGACTTCCTTGAAAATTTCACACAGCTTACATTCTAATATTATCTATATATAAATTGACTTCTAAGTATCCTTTATAAACAGATTTCCTGCGCAATCAGCCTGGAAATTTACTCTTCTAATTATAATTAAAGAAAACTAAGACTTCTTTCAAAATTAATTAAAAATTGAGTTTAAGAGATTTCTGCTTGAAAATCTATTTTCAAGTTGTTCATGAGATGGACTTTAATATAAATAAACTTATTATATATTAAAACTTAAAATAATTAACTTAAATGAGGATTAAAGTTACTTGGAGTTAAGAATAACACTGGTAGCTTTAAATTGGAATTAAAAATAAGTTACCTTAAGCTAAGACCCTTCTTTTTAAGCATAGTCTTTAAGTATTTACCTGAGCACAATCTCTACATCCATTCTAAACCATGAGAGCTGCTATGTAGACATAAAAAGAGTCTTTTCATCACTGTTTTTTTCCATCATCAATTATCAATCTAATCATATTAGACATTTAAACAGGTAAAGTTTTATTATCTATAAAATCTTATTATTGAAATATTTCTTAATTATTTTATTCTTTATAAATCTTAAATTAAAGAATTGAAATCATAGAGATTAGCTCATTGTTGTAATCACCTATAATATATTTTGGGTCTTGGTAAACCCATGTAAGCTTTTAGTAAAAACACATAAGCCCTTACATGTTTTTACTAAAAATGTTCAGGCCACAAATGACATTAAAAATGCCATTTATGGAATTTTTAAGGCTATAAATAACATTAAAAAGGCCATAAATAGCATTGCCAAGGCCATTCATTCCATTGTTAATGGACTTCAAAATGGCATGAATGGCCTTAAGAATGGAATGAATGGTCTTAAAAATTCCATTTATGGTATTATAAATGTCATTTATAGCCTTAACAGTTCCATAAATGGCATTGTTAATGTCATTTGTGGCCTTAACAATGCCATAAATGGCCTCAAAAATGGAATTAATGGCCTTAAAAATACCACAAACAGCATTAACAATGCCATTGATGGAATTAAAAATGCCATTTATGGCATTAAAAATTCCATTTGTGGAATTAATAATGCCATCTATAGCATTAATAATTCCTTTTATTGCATTGATAATGCCATTAATGGCATTAATCATGCCCTTCATTGCATTTATAATGCCATTAATGGCCTTCAAAACGCCATGAATAGACCTATTTCATTTAAAAACAACCCTTTATGTTTTTTTACCATACAATTATGTGTTTTTACCAATTGATGGAAAAAACATGTAAGTTTTTAGTAAAAACACATAAGGGCTTACATGGGTTTACCAACACCCTATATTTTGTTTTATCAAATTATTGTCCTTAAAATATCTTTTAAAATCCACAAATTCCTCTCAGAAACTCTTCAATCATATTTTTTATCATAAAAAGTTGTTTTATTGCTTATAATGTTGATTTGTGGGGTGTTTTTAACTTATAATAATCATTTAATATAATAAATGTTGTATTTGACTTGTTGTATTAAATTTATATTATAAGTAAGTTTTTCTCTAAAATTCTATATCTTTTTTATCTAGTATTAGTTTTTTTATATAGAGTTTTTCTATAAGAATTCTTTCTGCACAGTGTTTGTTATAATTATTTTATAAATAATATTTATATTTTTCACATGTAATTGTCTCATTAAGAGCTTTACACTTCTCATTGTTATGATTGTCAGTGACTATAGCAATAATAGAATAATTGTAATTTATTATAATTATTATAATTATTATAATTATTATAATTATTATAATTATTATAATTATTATATTTTATTATTATTATTTTATATAATAATAATTAAATTTATTTTTTATATATAATTATTTTTAATAATTATATTTAAATTTGTGGTTATAATATTTTATTATATTTTTCTACTGAGGACAGTCATAGTACTCTTGATATTGCTACTATTATCAAGAGTTTCATAGACAAACCTTACAAGGACTTACCAGTGAAAAGTTCATAAATATAATTCAATTTACAATAAAAATGAGCTTTATTATGAATTAATTCAATATATAATTAGGATTATATCTATTAAAGAAATTGATGACAAGAAAAACCACATGAAACAAGCCAAACTTACAAATTTTAGTCAAACAGAATAGCACAGTGAAGAGCCAAATTCCTTCAAAAACTTTTACAAATTTTTATTACTTAAAATCCTTTTCATGAATAGCTACATGTTGATAAATTTGATCATAATATATGGACCTATTGAATATTATAATTAAGTAAGAAGGAAAAATTTGAGATTATTGCAAGCCATTTTAAGCCAACTGGTCATGGAATTCACTTTTCCAGACTAAAACAAGGTATATACTTCTGGAAAAACCTGGAATCATGGAGGTACTTTGGAGAGCATCAGGAATATCCATTAAACTTCCAAAAAATAAACTAATATGAAAAGTTATCAATTTATTACCCATTTTGGATGCAGCTCTCAAATTGTTAATAAGATATTTGATATAGTTATAAAATTGCTATATTTACCACAATTTTCAGTTAAAAGAAAATTTAATGATGGAAACAAGAAAATACAAAATATGAAAATAAAATTAACAAAAAGCCTTGTAAATATTTTCGTTATTAAATTTTCATAACCTTTGTGAATGATTATGCCACTTCTTACCTTTGAAGATCCCATTGAATCCTTCATATTTCTATTAAAGTTTGAATAAAATTTTTATTATAAAAAAACAATTTTTCCACCTCCACAATGCTTATAGTGGATTATTGAGAATTGAACCATTGTAATTTTAGTGGCTTCACCATGTCTTCCATAATTGAATTTTATTTGTTATATTAATTTTGATTAATATTCCATAGCTCTGGAGGGTCATCATCTTAAACAATATTTAAACACTGATACCCAATATGGGAAAAAAAATGTAAGATGACACATAAAGCTAAATAATTAACAAAATACTGGAATTCTTATGGATTTCAGATTTGGTTCTTAATCTCTCATAATAAAGACCACCACCCTTTTAAAAAATATTGATTTTATTATCTATGAATACTTGGGACCTTGAAAGGCACAGATTAAAGCTCTTTTTGTCCTCAGTCTTTAACATGAGGCCCTTGTATTCTGAGACAATATATGGCGAGGCTGAATATGATGAATCTGAGAGTAAGTATTGATCATTTTAACCAAAATACCTCAGAGATTTTGAAATATTCATTTGTTGGTAGAAATTTAAAGTATGTCATGAACCAGTGAAGCCAATGTACAAAGAAATGAACCACTCATTTAAATCACATACAAGATGAAATTTCATTGAATATCTATTAATAATGGGATCAGTAAGAAAACATACATCTTTTGAAACAGGAATTAAAATTGCACCTCTTTTAACAGTCAAAATATGCCTCCCCATATTTTTCTGGGCTTTGTGACAGTTATGTCAAGCTGCCATAAATTAATCCAATACATCCTGGAAATCCCTCTTGTTACATTATCCCAGACGCTTCAAACCACTTATGTAGATTTGGACATGTAATTAACTCTTTCTTGAGCTTTATAAAACATGAGATAAAAAATGATTATATAAAACAACTTCCCCTTGGCTCAGTCCAAATAAAATTTGAATATTTTTGGAAGCTGAACCATTACCATTTAAGCCAAATATTGCAAGAGCAAAATCTACTTGAATTGAGGCATCTTTTTGTTTATATCTTGAAGAATTGCGAAATATTGAATAATTTTTTACTATTAAAATTAATCTTTAACATAAAGTATGGGATTTTTGGAATAATTGCTTCGATTTTTTTCAGATAAATTGTCCAAATCATTGTTTGTATATATATATGGTGAATTATGAACTATACAAGGCCTTATATAAAATATTTCAGACATCTCAAGTAAGAAATTAATAGGGGCAAAAGCTTTGCCGAAGTTGGCTGTGCAATATCAGAAAAAGAGGTTATCTAATTTTGAAAACAGTCAATTCCCATTTGGTGGTATCTCATACACTAAGACCCTCTGTCCCCCATAATAATTTGGATTTTTGCTCCACAAAAAACCCATCATTGGCCTTCGAAACTGACCCAGAAGGCAATTTTTGGGGGGCTGCCAGAAAAAAAGGATGGCATCTCATATTGAACTTTCACACACGCTCTTTAGGTGACATATGAGATGCCTTACATTTGGCATTTGTGGCAAAGATTGACCCCCCCTAATATTGTCTTTCACTTTTACAAATTTTTCATCCCCGAAAGAATCTATATTCTGTAATTCAATTAATTCTGGAGTTTTTTTGTGATTGATGGATGTTTTGTAAATCTTTAATGTAGAAGTGTAAAGAGAAATGTTAGTCTGAGTAGATTAAGCTCACCTATTAATTTTTTTCAGAAAATGTGGGATTTGAAAAATAACATGGGATTTGCTATGAAAAAAAATGCATTTTTGTATCCAAAATACCATGGCTAATGACGTTTGGAACTTGCCAAAAAACAAAAAGTAACAAATAAATGTGAGAATTTTGCAAAAAAAAAATTGGGATCCCAAATGATTTTTTATTATTTTGTATTATTTTGTATTATTTTGTATTATTTTGTATTATTTTGTATTATTTTGTATTATTTTGTATTATTTTGTATTATTTTGTATTATTTTGTATTATTTTGTATTATTTTGTATTATTTTGTATTATTTTGTATTATTTTGTATTATTTTGTATTATTTTGTATTATTTTGTATTATTTTGTATTATTTTGTATTATTTTGTATTATTTTGTATTATTTTGTATTATTTTGTATTATTTTGTATTATTTTGTATTATTTTGTATTATTTTGTATTATTTTGTATTATTTTGTATTATTTTGTATTATTTTGTATTATTTTGTATTATTTTGTATTATTTTGTATTATTTTGTATTATTTTGTATTATTTTGTATTATTTTGTATTATTTTGTATTATTTTGTATTATTTTGTATTATTTTGTATTATTTTGTATTATTTTGTATTATTTTGTATTATTTTGTATTATTTTGTATTATTTTGTATTATTTTGTATTATTTTGTATTATTTTGTATTATTTTGTATTATTTTGTATTATTTTGTATTATTTTGTATTATTTTGTATTATTTTGTATTATTTTGTATTATTTTGTATTATTTTGTATTATTTTGTATTATTTTGTATTATTTTGTATTATTTTGTATTATTTTGTATTATTTTGTATTATTTTGTATTATTTTGTATTATTTTGTATTATTTTGTATTATTTTGTATTATTTTGTATTATTTTGTATTATTTTGTATTATTTTGTATTATTTTGTATTATTTTGTATTATTTTGTATTATTTTGTATTATTTTGTATTATTTTGTATTATTTTGTATTATTTTGTATTATTTTGTATTATTTTGTATTATTTTGTATTATTTTGTATTATTTTGTATTATTTTGTATTATTTTGTATTATTTTGTATTATTTTGTATTATTTTGTATTATTTTGTATTATTTTGTATTATTTTGTATTATTTTGTATTATTTTGTATCATTTTGTATTATTTTGTATTATTTTGTATTATTTTGTATTATTTTGTATTATTTTGTATTATTTTGTATTATTTTGTATTATTTTGTATTATTTTGCATTATTTTGTATTATTTTGTATTATTTTATATTATTTTATATTATTTTATATTATTTTATATTATTTTATATTATTTTATATTATTTTATATTATTTTATATTATTTTATATTATTTTATATTATTTTATATTATTTTATATTATTTTATATTATTTTATATTATTTTATATTATTTTATATTATTTTATATTATTTTATATTATTTTATATTATTTTATATTATTTTATATTACTTTATATTATTTTATATTATTTTATATTATTTTATATTATTTTATATTATTTTATATTATTTTATATTATTTTATATTATTTTATATTATTTTATATTATTTTATATTATTTTATATTATTTTATATTATTTTATATTATTTTATATTATTTCATATTATTTTATATTATTTTATATTATTTTCTATTATTTTATATTATTTTATATTATTTTCTATTATTTTCTGTTATTTTCTATTATTTTCTATTATTTTCTATTATTGTCTATCATTTCCTATTATTTTCTATTATTTTATATCAGTTTACATTCTTTCATATTATTTTATATGATTTTTTATTCTGAAAAGCATGGAAATAAGACAGTTGTTAGTGGACATTATGTAATAATAGTCAAGAGTTGGTTATGATCTAATGACTTCTGTTGTCACTTTATTGAAGTATAAATATATATATATTTATATTTCTAGCACACAGTAGTGGTAAAGTTCTAACAGGTTATGATTAAGTACAAAGATTAGTATAGATGCATAGTAGGAATTGCTAGTTATTGCTGTAATATGAAAATAAGTTAAGTGGAAAGGTTGTTTACCTTTGATGACTAGAACACTAATAATACGGATACTACTACATCTATCTGAGCTACTTTTTCAACTACAAAGATACAGCCTGAATACAGAATAATGAGTTAATCTGATGGTTACAAATACTTAATCATTAGAGATGAAATAGGATGTGTTAGTGATTTGTTTACCTCCACTGTCCCTCTGTATCACCCGTAGCCAGTAGAAGAGTCTTGATCCTGATTTGAGGTTCGTAGTCGTCGGGTCGTATCAATAGTTGTGAGGATAAGTTATTGGAGAAAGTGGAAAAGAAATACAAAACTGAATGTAATAGAGAGTAGAGTCGGTTTGGAACTGGAATTTATATGCGGGAATTGATCAATCCGCAGTCGTGATGCGGATCAGTTTGATTACGTCAGTGTCGAAAGTTCTGGTAAGATCAATTATGACATCACATTAGGGATCTGATTTCTTTATTCACATATTCTAGGTGAATGTAAATAATTAAATGGTGCTCATTCTTTTACTTAAACCAAGTCAAAACAACTTGAAGTTTCATTATCTCTTAGCGCATCCCCTTTTCTTCTACTTGAGATTTCATCATTGATATTAGTCAAACGTATGTTTTATTCTTTCTTATTTACAAGTGAAAACCAAAGAAATCTTTAATTAAGTTCTGAAAATGAATATATTTGACATAGGTCTTATTCACTAATGAACAAACTCCATACTTTTTGATTTTTCTCAATTAAAACTTATTCATTAAACATCAGTATTAACTACTCAAATGTCACTCTACTATCAAATTGGAATTTCAATAGGTGCAGTCAGTCTCATTTCAGAGAGTTGAAGTATAACCTAGTGAAAACTACTTTGGGTTACGCAGTTACTTTTTTCTGAAAGCATATTGTGTTGTTACTTCTCATGGATAGGCAGCTTCGTTGCCTATTACCAGGCCTCCTAGTAGCACTATAAAAATGTCACTTCCTTAACATTTTACGTTGTATATGCAAACGGCTTTTCCACAAGTACCCAAAATGATATTCCTTATGGAAAAGAACTTTTCCGTAGGCAGAACATCTGGTATTACTTATAGAAAAGCTATTGAAATCTTGTGGTGATCTGTGTCAAAACAAAAATTGGTTTCTTTTCTTTATGGTTTAGTAGGGGGATTCTTTTCGGAAAACGCAATAACGTCATTACTTCAAGTGTAAAACACTGACATGTTTTTCAGAAGATAAAGAAATGAAGCAGCTATTCGCAAACGTCATCTGGTTTACCGCCATGAACTGAATGTTCGATCAGCTCAAAATTCTGTCCGCGTTCATAGTTTTTAAATGAAGTCCCTAGTTAATTGGCTCTTTAGCATCCTGAGGATACTTGATTAACAGGCAGTTGAATTACGCAATAATACACAAAAAACCCCAATATAACTGGGGTAACATTATGATATCTACACCTTTAGTACTAGACATTTACTGCGACCAGGCAGTGCCGATAATAAGAACTTCGGTTTGTTGTCATAATTTTGAAGAGCCGCTTTTTTCAGAGAGCCTGCTGCTATGCTGGCAAAATGCAAAGGGCAAGTATATTTACCCAATTTTCTATTCTGCTCTTTTTCCTCTGTCGCGGTATGTAGTCGGCTCTTGAGTGTGTTTCAATCAATGAGAAAATTTCAAACGACGCGTCATGAGTAAGAATGAAGCGAGCTATGTATTAAGATAGAATAAAACCATTATCTTAAGGCAAGGATTTAAACTTGCTTCACGTTTTTTTAAGAATAGATGCGATCGGTTTTCTCGTCAAATAAATATAGTCAGTTATTTTTTTTTTGGAAATAAATCTGAAATTGACTAGTTTTCTGTTGGGGGTACCAGGGTTATAGTGTGCCAAATGTTTAAGTTGGAATATCTACGACCTGACTTTTGCATCATGAAACTCTTCGGCGTGACTGGACTTTTCTAAATCGATCACTTGAAGACCCGCTACATTTTTCAACGATGAAAGAATTCGTGCAGGTTTTTTTACCTTTTTCGGCTTCAAATGGGCTTGAACGTTTGAGGATTTCTGTAGGGTTTTTTCGAGCTGACGCCATCCCACGAAAATCACGGCAGTCGCCAACAGGGCTATGACACCTGTCACGATTGCAAAGACCCAGTCTTCTTCTTCGACATCGGACTTCAGGTTCATTCCAAAGATACCTTTGTGTTCAAATTTAAAAGAGCATTTCAAAGGTCAAAAACAAGTCGAGCCGAATACTTACTTTATCAGAGTAGGATTAAAGATTATTGATTATGGCTGGAGCTTGCAAATTTTACAAACCTGTGATCAAAGCTCCTACCCCCAATCCCACGGAAGCAATTGCAAGTTTCAAATCCAGCGAAACAAAGAAAACTTGATTAGAGCTGATTGTCAAGGCTACCAGCTCTTCGGTGACTCGTATGTGCATCTTCCAAGTTGGTGAGGGTTCGGGGAATGTGTATTTAGAAAACGGAACAATAGCTGTCAGCGAGTCCCACATCTCAGCTCCCGAAAGAGTGCAAGTTGAAAAATCTAGTTAAAAAAAATTAGTACAAGTATGATTTTCCCCTAATGTTTGATATTGAATCAATTAAGGAAACGAGAGTGAACAATTGCCGTTCCCATGAAAAAGGCGATGGGAGGCGATTTCGATATGTCGTTGGACCCAAAAAGGTTGAATGAATTAGTTAAAGTAGTTAAAAATCTAACGGCAAATTCCATCAAAATACCTCTTCTATAAAACGTTCAAGGGAATACGCTTCAAGCAACCTTTCGAGGGTCTCCTGTTCCATTACTTCGGCTGTTTGATTGGCCACATCCCCCTCCAATAGGTTATGAGTTTTCCTGTTAAGCAGCGCAGAGCGTGCTGCACATGTTTTCCGATAAATTGTTATTTAGGCTAGCGCATGCGTTTGATTGTCATAAAAACTTGGCACTGACATTTATGAGCTATTAGGTCGAAGCTGTTTTGTATATTGGAACATTTTCCTATAAAGGACTTTAACTGATAGGTATGCAAGAGGAGTTGCTTCAAGGGTTTAGTTCCTAAAAATTGGGAGAAGCAAGTAAAAGCTCAGGCGCGTAAAGGCACTAATTATGAAGGGCTGCGACTCAACGAATTCGTTGCTGAAGTTCACGTAAGATGGTGAGAATAGAACTCCTCAAGTACTTGAGCTCTTCCTCCAAGGAAACTAAGAGACTTTCCAAAAAGCTCCCTAGCGCTCTTGGGGACATAAATAAGAAATGTTAAAGTATGACCAAATTATGTTAATTTTTTTCCACTCTTGCGCTTAAAATTTTTGGGCTCTCAAAAGCTTACATCAATGTGAATGAGCCTGTATCGAAGTGCAGATAGTATGGAGGCCTCATCCAGCTTTCTTGCACCGGGCTTCGAATATTGGTAAGCCGTTCGATAAATACTGATTTGAACTCGGTGGGATCAACAACGAAGGAATCATGCGTTATGTTTGGAGCTGTTGAATTCCCTTGAGCTTCGTAGCATGAAGGCTGGCCATCAAATATAATCATCGAGTCAGGAGTGATTACGGCTCGGAAACGCGACATGTTTAGCTGCGAAGACGTATGGATAGTCCCTGTCAAGTTTTCTCATCAACTCCTCAGCTGTGGTAAAAAACGGGTCCTCACAAAGAGATTTCTGCCTTTAGCCGTGATAGATGGGGCATACAAATCCGAATCAATGCTTCGCATATCCCGTACCTGCAAGAGAACTCTCAAGTAAATCCGAGTACATCTTACTGCTGCCCGACAATAAGCTCAATACTGCCCACGTACTTGTAGCCCTTTTTCATAACAAAATTGTTCACGTGTCATTGCATGTCCGCCGGTAGCCACACCTTCCGAAGTAATAAGCAAATAAGTTTTCAAGCTATGTCGCTTGCAGTTCAAAGTGTAGAATGACCTAAGGCATTTTAGTAAAAAGTGAGAAAACTCACCTCGCGAGTTAATTTCAGTGAAGAGAACTGAGACTTGAAAAGGCCGGGGCCTCTGAAGTGCTAATGCCTCAAAGTTGAGGTTACCATCTAGCAACGATTGAGAAGAAAAGTTGTAAATGAAGCTGGGCCGTCTTTTTGTGTTGAAAGTATTGAAGAAAGAAAAGGATTCCGTTGCTACAACACAAATAGTACGTGTTATTCATGGTATATCAGGCAGTTAGTCGATTTTGATGCAAAAGCTCAGCTGAGCACACTGACCAACGGAATCATCAGTTGGCCAAGCAGGTCTTGCCAAAGTGTTATGATGAGGGTTTAATGTCGAATGCCGTTGCGGAAGTGCGAATGAGCCCATTGATCAGAACCTTACAATTGGCTTCGTTTAGCTTGGCCAAAACTTTGACGAATGTTTGAAAACTCTGACAACTCGAGAAGTAGTCTACCTCAAACTAAAGCAGATGCCAACATTTGAGAAAACTTTTCCTTACAAAACCAGTTTGCAAGTGGTCGTCACAAAAGCTCATCGATAGGGGAAACAATAGCAACATGATCTTTGGGGGTAGGGTGAAACTGGCTTCCCTCTAAAAGCTGGTTATAACTGGCATGAGGATAGTGATCGCTCACCAAATATTCCATATAATCTTACCCAGGCGAGTAGGACTCGACTCAATGGTCTCGTCACGGGTATCCCTGGTGGCCAGCCTGCCGCGGCGGTTATGCCTGATCGCACCTGCTCCATCCAGCTGACGGGCTGTAACTACAAGAACGCCGACATAGGAGACACCGCCATTGGGCTGTTGTGAGTCCTCGTATCAAGAGATTAGGCACTTGAACTCGGCATTTTTCTTGGCACTACTTGATCCTTTAAGATTGATCATAGATCACATAGACGCTTGACTTTTGAGGGTGATGGTCAGCTTTTGTTTCAAGTCATATGAGAAATCTTTATGAGGGCAACATAGGTAGGTGTCTTAGCCTGAAGTTGCCACCAGTGAACATGAACCTGAGAATAAGAGTGAAATAAAAGCAAAGGATGAGGAATAGAGGGACTAGATACAAGGAAGTCATGTCATGCACAAGGCTCCTCTATTCCTAGCAGTGGTGAAGGGGAGTTGAGAGAGATTTCCATATGTTTTCATGATGGTGATCAATAAACAGTGCCCTACAACAAAGCTTTGAACACTTCTTTTGCATCAAACACAGTCTTTGTCTCACATTTTCCTTCCATTTTCTGTTTTGGTCAATTTTGTTTGTCTTATGTTTTTGTCCCTCACTTCTGGTTATGGTTATACAATATGTGAAATCTTGTATTAATTTTGTAATGCTACATGTATTTATGATGAAAAAGATATATAAAAAAAGACAAGCCTACCATCATTTGAATCCTTTCCGGTAAGGACACAAGCAAGGATACTGAGTGATCAAACATTAAGGTGTCTTAAGCAAAATAGATGGCAGCTGCAAGCTCATCCATCATTTTGGGAGTGAAGAAATCGGCAATTAATCATAAGCTCTCAGCTGGGTTGAGGTCATGGGAGTTTGGAGGCCAAACCAGTTTGTCCATGTCATGAGTGTCTCACAATTCTTGGCTGGAAAGTCCTGGATGAATTGATATTTCATATTCCGTTAATGTCAAGTATTTATTAGTGTTAGCCACCCCACCTCAACAAGTTCCTCAATTAATGAAGGGTAATGAACATGACCAGTAAATATTTTCAATGAAATTAACTTCCAATAATTTCTCAGGTGGAATTAAAATCAGTCTTGATTGTATCAGTCCACAAAGACACCCCTATACCATCATTGTTAAAAAACCTGATTTATGATTTACTACCCTTGATTTGATGTTATGTTTTCCCTCTGAGGTTTTTTTATACTTGCCTTTGAGAAAATGGCACTATTTACCTATTTAAAATGGCAAATTTTGAGCTCAAAATACTCAGGGCCTTGCCTTGAATATGCAGCATTACCTAGCACAAATAATGACTCATCAGTCCAAACCACTTGTGACCAATTGGCCAGAGTGCAATAGATGCAGGTTCATGAAAAGCTCACTTGAAATTGTATTTATTGAGGATTGAGGTAAAGTTTTTCAATTGAAATACAACATCATTTAGCTATTTCATGAGCTATCTTCTAAATGGTGTTGAATGAAAAATCACAATTATGCACTTATGGATGGAGACAAGGGTCTCACATTGGTATTTTTGACCAACATGGGACAGTATTTCAAGCTAATGGTCAGTTAATTTTTGAAGTTGGTTATGTATAGGTAATTTTATCCAAAAGGCATGACTATTAAGGCTGATGGATTGTGTTTTGAGCTATCATTGGTGGTGTGGTAACTCCTCTGAATGTGGTATGAATGGGGAAGGAACTGGAAGGGGAAATTACAAGAAAACAGCTTTTGATTTTTGTTTGAACTTGGAACACTTGCTCTGCATCTGTGCTAAAATAATCTAGACTACCTTTCCTACTATGCTAATTTATATTGATTGAGATTAAAATCTAATTGATTTATTAAACACTACCTTTTCAGAACATATTACTCAACAAAATCTTGTTAGAATTTAATTTGATTAAAGAAATAATTAGTAAAAGACTCAACAAATAAACACTTTTTCAAGCTTTGGGAAGGCTGATTGGATTCCACCAAATGATCATCCAACATTAAGCACTATAATGATAGAAAAAGGAAAAAATGCTTGTAATACAAAAATAATACTGAAAATATTGCCTCTTTGGATAATTATTAATTGAATAGGGAAAAAATATAACAAGACTATACAGTTATATAAAATGGCAGCTTGAATATTATAATATACAAAGATGGAGCTTTGCTTTGTTATGGATGGGCCAACAACCAAAAAATAGACAATAATTATCAGGTTGAGTCTATGATGAAACTATAAAATAATAGCTACAAGCTTGAAATGTGACTGTGAAATATATGAAAAGTATATAAAATAGTAATTAAAAGATGTGGGGCTTTAACATTGGGTTAATGTCACAGGGGCCCTTCTAAATGAAGAGGGCCTGGCACTAAGTGAACAGACTTACTTATGGAGGGCTCAGAATAAATACTCAATTGATAAGAGTAATGAGATAAGAGAAATAAACTCCTAGTCATAAAATACTAAGCACTAAAAGATATGAGAGAAAACAAAAGCAACAATTAAGAGCCAACCACAAATAATCCTGTACCACTGTTTCAACCTGTTCAGAAAGGAGAAAAGGATTAATAAAGGATATGGCCACCAGGACTCTACTGAACAGGTGATGGAAGGCAAAGACTAACTTACTAATTAATAAAATAATACTTCTTAATGAGAAATAAAATAATATTAAATAATAAATCCCATATTTTAATTAACTGGGGGAAAAACCCCCAGGTGGGTGAAAGGGGGCTGGTATATGTATAAAAAATGTGCCAGCCTGGAGTTTGAGTGTTGAGAAACCATGATTGTATGATTTCAGAACCTGTATTTGAGATGTGAAACTGTATTGGTGTATACAATACAGTTATTTGAATCAATACAGGTGTTTGCACCTGTATTGAGGGAAGGCCTGTATTTGGTGAATCCTGTATTTGGGTTTTGCCTGTATTGAGCTATATTGAGGTTTGAAAGTGTATTTGGTGAATCTTCCATGAAACCCCTTGCTGATTAGGTGTTGGAAGATTTTCCATTAGTAATGAATAGTAATGCCCTACCTGTCTCCATGGACATGACATTATCCCCCTCTTGAAAGTGTGAGCTCTGAGCACCATAAGATTAAGTGAATCTTGATGAGGTCAATTGAACTTTTTTCCCCTCAATTACCCAATTTTCATCCCTCATAACTTTTCTTCATCAATCATAATCTCAAAATCCTTCATCTTCACAACTTGTAGGTCCTTCTTTCTTTACTTGATTCTGATTCCTCCTCCCTTCTTTGAAAATTTTCTCTTCATTTCTTCTGATCTTCTATTTTTCTTGATCTTCTTCTTATTGCAGTGCTCTTCACCCAATTTTTCTTGAGTACTCATGGCTCATGATAAATGGTGATTCAGTTTTATATCCTAAGAACTTACTGTCATGGCATCAAATTGGCTTTTTTCTTGCTTTTGGGTCCTTGCAGGATCAATTGAAATTTTTCCCCAATTGTTGTTTTCTGTTTTTTCTTTGGCTGATTTGGCCAAGACAAATGCAAGGTATTGAAGAATTTGATGATTTCTTGATGGAAATGACTGTTTTGGCAGTTTTTCTTGATTTTGAAGAAGTAATAGCCAGAAGTGCACACAATACGCAAATATGCCAATATGACTGAAATGGCATATCTTGATGATTTTTTTGATGAAATGAAGTTTTTGGACCTGAATTAGTCAGAAATGCGCAAAATGTGAAAATGCACCAATTGGAGTATTTTGTTTGGGTTTTTGATGTTTGAAGGCTTTTCACATAATTTGAAGATGATTTGATGGATTTATGTGCCAAATGCGCAAATGACTTAAAATGGACAATTTGGCCAATGAAACAGCTTTTGATGATGATTTATTCTATTTTTCTTGGGCTTCAATTTGTTTTTGAAGCTCAAATTTCCATATTTGACTTGCTGACTTGGATTTTTTCCATGATTTGCTTAGTCTTGGCTTTTAATCTTGACTTGAAGATGAGTTCAAAGCTGACTTCCATTTGTGACTCTGATCACTCTGATTCCCCACCTTCTGTAATTTATGGTGCTGGTGTCTTCAATAGCTTGAGGGAGCTTTCTGAAGAGAGTATGCCCCTACAGAGATTTGGGACATTGATAAAACCTATAATGGTTTTAAATCTGTTAGAGTTATTGAACCACCCTGCATCAATTGTTGGAAGAAGGGGGTTCCTTGTGTTGAATCTGCTATTGCTAGGTCCACCAGGTGCCAATTCTATAACCTTGGGAAAAGAAATTGCTCTCAGGCCAACCATAATTTCTCAGAAAATCCCAGAAGATTATGGAGCAGCATCAAGAAGGGTGGAAGATTTGGGCTAGAAGCTCCTGTTTATGAATCTCCAACTTCTGATGCCAACTTTGGCCACTCCAATTGTGAGTTAAATGATCAAGGAATCGCTGAGCTACTGACTTTGGTGATTTTCTTTTCTTCTGCTTCAGTGACTGGATCCAGAATGAGAGGTGTCCAACAATGGACTAATACCAGCAGTTCTCGGGCCAACACTTGAGGACCCATTCACCCCCAAGGCAACCCCATTGGAGTAGCCCCAGAAGTTCCTATTTTGGTCACCAGAAAGGATGGAAGACTTGGAAAATTGAAGAGAAATTTGGTGGTTCAAGATGAAAATGATACTGATTCTGAATGAAGTGATGAGCTTGATGGAAAAGAACTTGAAATGAATACCCCTATTGAAAAAAGAAGAATCTAATCCACTTCACTATCCCCAGTACAAGCCAGTACCACCACCAATGAAGTGATCAGGCCTCCCCAACCACCTCAACCTCCAATTAGATCCCCAACCAGGCCATCCACACTTGCCTCCACCTCCACCAATATTCAACCACCTGTGGCAAGTACTTCTAGAGACCCAATGTCTTCAGAATCTGAATCAATCTTTGACAAGCGTTGCCACTGGAATATCACTGGAACCTTCACTGATCAGAAGAAGGTAAATAAGAAGGTGGTCACCTCCCTATTTGCCAAAGTTGATGCTTTGACTGAGGTGTTTGTTGATAAGGCTATGAAGAGTGCTATTCCAGGTGAACCCACTATTGCTTTGGCCAAGGAGGAAGTTGCTTATGAAGATGCCTTGGTTGTTAAGCTTAGAGAATCCTTGAAGAAATTTTGATGAGGATTATATGTAGTTTGTCTTTATCATTGCTAGTTTTTGCTTTTTGATTATTAAATAAATTGACTCCCCAAAAAAGATATGGGAGATGAGCGCTGATTTTGAAAACAAGAAATAAAAAATAAAATAATAAAAGTAAAAGGAAAATTAAATGAAATAAAAAGAATTGAGAGAAAGAGAGTAAAGAAAAGAAAATAAAGAAACTTCTGAGGATTTATTTTCTTGTGGTGAGTTGCTTGATTTTGGCCATAATTTTTCCTGAAAAGATAAAACCAAAGATTTGATGCTCACAGAATGGCCAAGGTGTTGTTTTTACAAGAATTAGAACCCTCAGAGATGCATACCAGGAGATGGAACTTACTTTCATAACTTCCACTCCCCACCAAGCATCATAAAAAAAATACAAAATTTTCCAAAAATGAAGTTTGAGTTAAGGAATGTCTTGAATGATATTGAATGGCATAATTTGAAATAATAGAATAGGAAAGAAAGAGAAAGAATAGAAAGAAAAGAGGGAATTTGGCCATATCTTGATGAAAGGTCCAAATTCAAGGGTATTGATGTTGCAAGGCCTTCCAAACCTGTCCAAAGAAATTGACAAGTGCTCAAAAAGTGGCCAAGGTGATGCTTACAAAATATTTGGGCAGAATACCCCCTTAAAGGTACATGCCAGGAGAGGGACTTACTTTCATAAACTCCAATCCCCACCAAGAACCATAAATCAAACTCTTGAGGCATTTGGGCCAGGCTTGTCTGGATACAAGGTATGAAAATCCTTGACAAGGTCTGGGGAGTTGGTAAGGTTGGAAGGTGGTTCCCAAGTTGTTCTTTCTGGGTCTTCATTGAATCCTTTCCACTCCACTAGATACCATAATGTGCCTCTCTTGAGTTTTGAGTCCAGAAACTGCGCCACTTCCCATTTGTCTTGCTCTTCCAATATTACTGCTGGTGGTGGAAATTGATGTCAATTTGGGACAGTTGATTGCTTTAATGGTTCTAATAAGGACACATGAAAGACAGGGTGAACTGACTTCCATTGTTGAGGCTAGTTGAGGTGATATGCATGGCTGCCAATCTTCTTCAGAACTTCAAAGGGTCCCAACCATCTTTCTGAAAGTTTCTTGGTGGGTCTTTCTGTCTTGATGTTCTCGGAAGCTAGCCATACGTTGTCCACAGGTTGGAAATCAGGTGGAATAGCTCTATTTCTATCTGCATACTTCTTAAAATGCTTTATTGCTGACTCTAATTCTTCTTTGAAAACCTACTGTACTGATTGGAGTTTTGTTGATAACTTTCCAGCAGGTGTATCTTGAGAAATGTGAGTTGAGTCAAAGCTGGGATTTATTCCATAAATGGTGAAAAAAGGTGACTGTGTTGTTGATGAATGTTCTGCATTATTATAGGCAATGTCAGCCAGAGGGGGCCAGGTGTGCCAGTAATATTGATGGTAACTGAAATACATCCAAAGATACTGTTCCAGAATATGATTTACCC
The DNA here is from genome assembly GCA_023105745.1 of Austropuccinia psidii. Classification (NCBI taxonomy): domain Eukaryota; kingdom Fungi; phylum Basidiomycota; class Pucciniomycetes; order Pucciniales; family Sphaerophragmiaceae; genus Austropuccinia; species Austropuccinia psidii. The sequence goes on from JALGQZ010000003.1 coordinate 40,229,913, forward strand.
TCTCTGTCTGTCCATCTGTTTCAGGGTGAAAGGCAGTTGAAAGATCTCTTGATATCTTGAGCTGTTGACACAATTGAGTCTAAAATTATGAAACAAATAATGAACCTCTATCACCAACAATAATGATTGGAAGACCATGTTTGGAAAATACATGACTAATGAAGATTTGAGCTAAGTCTAAAGCAGTGATTGTTGAATAAGTTGGAATAAATATTTCCATCTTTGAAAATCTGTCTACAGCTACTAAGATTGAATCAAAGTTTCTTGAAAGAGGCAATTGAGTGATAAAGTCCATTGATAATGAACTCCAAGGAGCAGATGGAATTTGAAGAGGCTTGAGTAATCCAAACTTCTTATGGTGAATGTTCTTGTTTCTTGAACATTTCTGACATGAGGACACATAGTCCTTGATAATTTGATTCATGCCAGCCCAATGAAAGTTCCTCTTGATGAGCTTGAGGGTCTTCTCCTGGCCTGGGTGGCCAGCCAGCAATGAGTCATGACACTTTTGAAGGATATCCAATTGAAGTTCATGATTGCTTGGGATGACTACTCTATCTTTGAATAATAACAATTTGGCTTGAGGTTCCAGAGTATGATCTGAGGATGATTCACCTCTTGCTAATTGCTTGAGAATCTCCTTATAATCTTTGTATTGCCATACTGCCTTCTGAAATTGATCAACTAAGTCTGAGAAAACTTCAGCTTTGATTGAGAAAAATCTTGACTATTTAATTTCATTTTGCTTGAGAACTTGATGAAAGTTTTGAGGATTCTTGCTGATGAAGTCCACCCCCCTCTCTGCGTACACATTGTCCCAATTTGACAAGGCATCTGGTAAAGTTGCCAGTCTGCCTGGGCAGTAAGTGATAGAAAAGTGAAATTCAGAGAGAAACTCTGCCCAACAGGCTTGACTGTGAGTAAGGACTTTGGAAGACATAAAATATTGAAGGGAAGAGTGGTCTGTCAATACTTCAAAGGAATCAGAAAGCAAAAAAGAAACACTCTCCAGTGCTTGATAGCCCCAAATATGCCAAAGAGTTCCTTGTCATGAACTCCATAGTTGAGCTCAGCTGGAAGGAGCATGCAACTATCAAATGCAATGGGATGCTTTCCTGAGTCATTAACCTTACTAAGTAAAGCACCCAAGGCATAATCAGAAGCATCAGTCTCTACAATAGTTGGTAGAGAAGGATTTAAATGGGATAGGAGAGGAGCAGTGGTGAAAGCTTCTTTGAGTAGTTGAAACTGACTAAGAGCTTCCTCATTGAAAATGAAAGGAGAATCTTTTTTAAGGAGGGAACAGAGAGCAGAGATTTTTTTGGGATAACTTTCCATGAAATGATGATGGAGGTTGGCAAAGCCAAGAAAAGATTGGAGTGCTTTGATGTTCTTTGGCTGAGGCCAATTGAGGATTTGCTGAACTTTGGAAGAATCCATCTTGAGGCCTTCACTTGAATAAACATAGCCCAAGTATTCCACACTTGAGGCATGGAATACACACTTTGAGGCTTTAGCAAACAAATTATTGTCCCTCAGTCTTTGAAGGACAGAGGCCACATGTTTGACATGTTCCTCCTCATAACTAGAGAAGAACATAATATTATCTAAGTAGACTACAAGAACAATATCCAAGAGATCAGTAAAGATATCATTCACAAGATTCTGGAATGAAGCAGGAGCATTGGTAAAGCCAAATGGCATACCCAAATATTCATAACTACCATATTTAGTTCTAAAGGCAGTTAAGTGCTCATCCCCCTCTTTGATTCTCAAGAGATTATAAGCAACACACAAATCTATCTTGGAGAAGATAGTGGAACGGTTAAAGACATTAAGGAGCCAATTAATTGGAGGAACAGGATACCTTTGCTTCCTAGTCACAGCAGTGAGTTTGTGGTAGTCAACACACAAATGAAGACCACCATACCTTTTCTTAACAAAAAGGACAGGTTCTCCTGCTGAAGAGGAGCTTGGCCTGATGAAACCCTTCTCTAAATTCTCTGAAATGTAGGCCCATAGTGTTTGTGACTCATTCTTTGATAAAGAGTAGATAAAACCAACTGGAGGTAGAAGACTGTCACAGGGGCTCTTATGGATGCAAGAGTGGCCTGGCACTCAGGAATAAAGAACTCACTTGGAGGGATCCAAAGCATATAAGAAATAATAATGATTAAATTTCTTTAAAGAAGAATAAGGGAAAAGACAAGTATGCCAAAGATAAAAGAAAAAGATAAGAAGCCAAAGGCCAAACATCATAAGAGAAGCCAAAGGCCAAGAATCCAACCAAGTGAATCCTCAATTCACTGTTTCAACCTGCCAGAAAAGGAAATGGAATTAGAAAAGGATATGACAACCAATATCCACTGACAGGCAAGGAAGAAAAAGAGAAAAAGGTGCTGGATGACTGACTTAAGATTATCAGTATTAACTTTAATAAAGTAAAAGAAAATAAAGATAAAAATAAATCAAGTATATTAATTAACTGGGGAAAAAGTCCCTAGGTGCTGAAAGGTGGCCAGTGTATGTGAAAAGTTGAAAGACTAATCCTGGAAGGTGAGTCACAGGATGTATTGTCTGAATTGGGTCAATACAGATCTGGCCATCTTGAGATTTGAACTGTGTGACTGAATTCCCACAGTGGAATATGAATTGGCCCAATTGGGCCAAGTACATACAGGTTGATTGATTGCTGCCTGTATTGACCAATTGAGTTTTCCAAAGAGTATTGAAATACTTGATGCCTTGACAGCTGATTGAAATGATGTATAGCCTCTGAGAATGGCCCTGGGAATAATCCTGAATGAATTGCCAACCCAACTCCTGCAGGGCCAGGTGATTGGGATCCTTGAATGGTCTTCTGATTGCCACCATAGATTGCCAGACTGATGAGTTAAGAGATCCTCCTTCAAAATGGGCGTTGAATTTTGGGACCTTGATTTGGAAAGGTGGAATTGGGTCCTGAAAACGTCACCATTGAATTGCTGAGAAAAAATGGTGCATAATGGTATATAATACCATATATGCACCACTCCTGCAACCTTGAGTACGGGGTTCATCGAGGAATGGAAGAATTCCCCTTAAAGTGAGGGGAAGGATTGAGCTGAGCTGATCTGGTGGTCTCTGGTGGCTACCAGGGGCCCATGGTTATCCTGGGCCAAATTGGGTCCTATGGTGGTTTATGGCTACCATGGACCATGATTACGGCCCACGGGCCGTAGAGGCCATAGGGGGCCTAAATGGCCCAAAAAGGCCATTTAGGACCTAGACCCCCTAATGAAAAGGGGTGGCCAAGAAGGGATGGTTCTTTCTAGGGGGCCCAGAACCCCCTAGGAAACAAAAAGACACCCCCAGGCCCAAAAACAAGGATCAAGACCTGGGGGTTGGGGATATGGAAGAATTGTCCAGGGACACCAATACATAAAAGGCCAGGAAAGAGTGATATGGCCAAAATGCCATAGAGCACCAGAAGGGGCCAAATTGGCCATAAAGATATGGTGTGGCTAATTGGCCCCAACTTGGTCCCAGGTTGGAATTGCCACAACACCAATGGAGGAGGGTCATTCTTTGTGGTTGTGACAGTACCCCCTACCTTAAATGGTGAGCTCCTGAGCACCAAGATAAGGTAGAAGCTTGTTGAGGCTGTTGAGACAGATTGGACGTAGGGGTTCCAGAGGCATTTGAATCTTGAAAAGAAAAACTTTGAGCTGATAAAAGTGTTGGCATATGAATTGAGGTTGACTTGGTCTTCTCTTGACATTTGGTTTTGAAAATGTTGAAGACATGATTTTGGTGTAAAGATTTTGGCATTAAGATTTATGAGAAAAGAAATTTAAGAAGATATAAAGAATAAAAAAGTGAAAGAAAATGCAAATGAAAAGAAAAATGAATTTTGAGGGGGAGTCCAATATTCATCACGGATTTTGACAGTTGATTTTGAAAGTGGCCAAGGACCTGGATAAAGGAATTTGATCCCAGGTCCTCACAGAGTGGCCAAGGTGATGTTTTGAAAGATTGTAGACCCCTCAGGGAAGTACACACCAGGAGAGGAACTTATTTTGGTAGTTACCACTCCCGCCAGTGCCATAAATAAGAAAAATTTTCATAAAAGAATGTGTTGAAGGGATAATATCTTGGGAAGGAAAATAAGAAAGGAATGGTCCATTTGCCCAAGTGTCAATGGCTATAAATTGGAATTGATGTTGAAAGCCAGGCCAATAGCTCTGTGTCCAAATTGCAAAGTGCTCACAGAGTGGCCAAGGTGATGCTTACAACAGAAAAGAGTAGAATACCCCTAAAAGTGCTTACCAGGAGTGGGACTTACTTTTGGTAATTCCTCTCCCCACCAAGCACCATGAAAATTCAGGCTTTTGAATAATTGGGTCCTTGCTTGTCAGGATACAAAGAATGAAAATCTTTGATGAGCTCAGGAAAATTATTAAGGTTTTCAGCTGGTTCCCATGTGTATCTTTCTGAGTCTTGACTGAAATCTTTCCATTCAACCAGATAACATAACCTTCTTCTCTTGAGCTTTGAATCCAGTATTTGAGAGTCTTCCCATTCCTCTTCTTTTTCAATGATGATTGGAGGAGGAGGCTCTTGATGCTGATTTGGGATTGTTGATTTCTTGACTGGTTCCAAGAGTGAAATATGGAAAACTGGGTGGATGGATTTCAATTGAGATGGAAGCTTTAGATGATAAGAATGAGTACTGACTTTCTTCAAGATTGAAAAAGGACCCAACCATCTTTCAGACAGTTTTCTGTTGGGTCTTGTTGATTTGATGTTCATGGACAAAAGCCATATCATTTCACCAGGATTGAAGACAGGTGGACTTTTTCTACTTTTATCTGCATACCTCTCAAACTGGTTTAGGGCAACTTCAAGTTCTCTCTTGACATCTTGCTGTACTGATTGGAATTTTTCTGATAACTTTCCAGCAGGAGTATCTTGAGTAATGTGAACTGAGTCAAATTGTGGATCTCTTCCATAAACAGTGAAAAATGGCAATTGCTTGGTTGAAGAGTGATCAGAATCATTGTAGGCAAATTCAGCCAGAGGGAGCCAGGTGTTCCAATCATCTTGATGATAACTGACATACATACAAAGATACTGTTCTAGTATCTTATTTACCCTCTATGTCTGTCCATCAGTTTCTGGATGGTAAGAAGTTGTCAAATCTCTTGAAATCTTGAGCTTCTGACAAAGATTGGTCCAAAAGGAAGAAAAAAAAAGGGGACCTCTATCACTGACAATTCTTGAAGGAAGGCCATACTTTGAAAATATATTCTTGATGAATAAATGGGCCAAATCTAGTGAAGTGATTGAAGACATTGTTGGAATGAAAACCCCCATTTTTGAGAATCTGTCCACTATGACAAGGATTGAGTCAAATGAATTGGACAGTGGGAGTTTAGTGATGAAATTCATTGAATGAAAGTTCCAAGGACCATTTGGAATTGGAATAGGTTTGAGGAGTCCAAACTTCTTATGATGGATATCCTGTTTCTTGAGCACTGTTGACAGGATGAGACATAATCCTTGATGAATTGAGACATGCCGGACCAATGGAAATCCTGCTTGACAGGTTTGAGAGTCTTCTCTTGGCCAGGGTGTCCAGCTAGAGGAGAATGATGACGCTTTTGAAGAATGCTGAGTTGAATTGTGGGGTCATTTGGGACCACCACCCAATCTTTGAAGAGAAGAAGTTGGGAAGAGGAATCAAGAGAATAATCCTGAATGGATTTACCTTTGCCCAATCCTTGAAGGATACTTCTGTACTGAGAATCTTGCCATAGAGCCTTCTGGATTGAATCAATTCAATTTGAAAAGGATTCCACCTTTAATGCAAAATATCTTGAAGGTTGGACTTCATCCTGCTTGATGAGCTGTTGAAAGTTCATTGGATTCTTGCTGATAAAATCCTCCCCCCTCTCCGGATAGACGTTTTCCCGACGGGATAAGGCATCCGGAAGAGTAGCTAGGCGGCCAGGGAGGTAAGTGATTGAAAAATGGAATTCAGAAAGGAACTCAGCCCGGCGGGCTTGACGGCAAGTAAGGAATTTTGAAGACATAAAGTACTGAAGAGAGGAAAGATTGGTGAGAACTTCAAAAGGAGAGGACAGAGAAAGAAGAAAAGCCCTCCAGCGCTTGAGAGCCCAGACTATGCCAAGGAGTTCCTTGTCATGAATCTCATAGTTGAGCTCTGCTGGGATAAGCTTGCAGCTGTCAAATGCAATGGGATGTTTTCCTGAATCAGGGACCTGACTCAGTACAGACCCCAAGGCATAATTGGATACATTGGTCTCTACAATGGTGGGTAGAGAAGGATTGGAGCGGTAGTGAAAGCCTCTTTGAGTTGGTGAAACTGACTGAGAGCTTCCTCATTAAGGGGGAAACAGGAATATTTCTTGAGGAAACTGGTGAGTGAACTGATCTTCTTTGAATAATTCTTGATGAAACAGCGGTAGAAGTTGGCAAAGCCAGGGAAAGATTCAAGAGCCTTGAGGATTCTTGGAGGTGGCCAATTGAGAATCTGCTAGACTTTTTCTTGGTACATCTTGAGGCCTTCAGAAGAAACAACATAACCAAGGTATTCTACACTAGAGACATGAAATAGGCACTTTGAAGCCTTAGCAAAAAGGTTCTTGGCTCTGAGTCTGGTAAGAACAGTGGACACATGAGTGACATGTTCTTCCTCAGATTTGCAAAATACCATAATTTAATGCAAATAAACCACAACATAAACATCAAGAAGATCTTTGAAAATATCATTGACAAGATTCTGAAAAGAGGCAGGAGCATTGGAGAGCCCAAATGGCATACCCAAGTACTCAAAACTGCCATATTTAGTTCTGAAGCATGTCAAATGTCCATCACCCTCCTTGATTCTGAGCAGGTTATATGCACCATGCAAATCAACTTTGGAGAAGATAAAAGAACCATTAAAATCATTGAGAAGCTGATTCATAGGAGGAACAGGATACTTGTTCTTACTAGTGACAGCATTGAGTTTGTGGTAATCAACACACAAATGGAGGCCACCATCTTTCTTTCTGACAAAGAGGACAGGTGCTGCTGTTGAAGAGGAGCTTGGCCGGATGAAACCTTTTTCTAAATTCTCTGAAATGTAGGCCCTGAGTGTATCTGACTCTTGTTTGGATAAAGAGTAGATCACCCCAACTGGAGGTAGAGACCCCTGCAGCTCAATATGATGATCACAGGCGCGGTGAGGAGGAAGTTTCTCTGCTTTTACCTTGGAGAATACATCCAAGTATTGGTGATAAGTAGAAGGAACAACCTTCATCACGGTTTCTACTTCTTCAGGCTCTTCCTCTTAATCCCACAACTCCTCCAGGGAGTCAAGATAAGATGAAGGAGGAAGGTCCATATTCCCAAAGAAGAGATGAAGTGAAGATACAGAATTATCTTCTCAAACATCTTGAATCTCTTTGAAGACATCATCTCCAGATAATGGTAATGACTGAGGGGAATTTATGAAAGGAATATGGACAGAAGACGGAAATGATGGTGTTCTAGAATCACCAACCAGAGCTGCACATGATTTGGCAGGAAGATAGTCATTACGGAAAGAATTATAAGGATCAGAATAGTCCTTATGATCAGCATTAAAGGTGATCAGCCCTTGCTTCCAATAAATAGAAGGATGAAAATGATTTAGAAAGTCAAAGCCCAATATGAGGTCTTCTCCCTTGGGAGTATTAATGACTAAGAAGTCCAATTCAAAGCTTGGGAAGGAAGGGAGCTCAACCATATATTTTGTATGGTGAGTCACAAATACGGAAGGGGACTCAGAGGAGTCCAAAATGATAAGAGGAATCTTCTCTGGAAGCTCTGATGTAGTCAATGAGTACTTGTGAACAAACTTCTTTGCAATAAATGAGTGTGTAGCACCAGAATCAATTGGAATACTGTAAAAAACATCAAAAAGAGAAGAAAAAACAAACAATTTAAGAGAATTCTTGACACCAGTATTCAGAATGCACAATTGTGCTCTGTATGGAAAACAGTGAAGACCATTGATCACAACATGATCTTCACTCAGGATTTTCCCTGGCTGGAAAAACTGCCTGACAGTTGGGTAAGCTTGTTTTGAGGCCTTTTGATACAGGACTCAAGACTATGCTTCCCACCACAATAAGTAAACAAGCCCTCCTTTATTATTCTTTCTTTTTCAGAACCTTTCAACTTGAAGTCCTCCTTCAACAAGGAAGAATGGGGCTTGTCCTGCTTTTGAGAATGAAAATTCTTCTTCTTCTACTTGAGCTTGAAGAATTTTGATGATGACAAGAGCTTGACTTTGAGGCTTCAGGCTTCTTCTCTTGATAATGATTCTTCTCCTTTTGCCTCTCATGGTACCTGGTATCAAGTTCTAGGCTGACGTCCATTAAGTTCTGAAGAGAATCAATATTTGAAGGATGGGAGGCCAATTGATCCAGAATCCTGGAGGCCAATCCCTTCCTGAAATGATGAATAAGAGCCCTTTCACCCCAATCTCCAATTATTGAAAACAAACTCCTGAAATTGGCAATGTATAAGGCAACATGCCCACCTTCTTTCATTCTACGGCCATCCAAATCTGCTTCAGATTTTCTAACTTCATTTGGGTCACCAAATAGAGTGAAGAGTTGGGATTCAAACAATGGCCAAGAATTGAGAAGATAACTTGAGTCTTGATTATTGAGATTGGAAAGATAAGGCTCAATCCATTTTGCAGCCCTGCCAATGGAAAATGAAGTGGCATAAAGAACTTTCTTTCTGTCTTGAGAGAAATTTGCCAGGTCATTATGAAAAATAAGTGGACAAGACTGAATGAAACTTCTTACTTTGAAGGGTTGAGTCCCATCAAAACATTCCAGTGCCTTCATAGAGGGAGTCTTGAAGGCTGGTGGTCTTGAAATTTCAGAAGATGCAGCTGCTTGAAGATTGGCCATAATTTGGGTCATTTGCTGCATGATGGCCAATAAGGATGGTTCAGTCTGGTGAGAGACAGGCTGATCAGACTTCTAGAGTTTGTCCTCTGGTGCATTCAGATGCTCCCACAGGAGAAGAAGCAGCCTCAGTTCCATCAGACTCTTCCTCTTCCACAGAATTCTCCTACTCCTCTTCACAATCTTCACCTGGACCTCTAAAAGTAGTCCTTGACATGCCTGGAAAACCGCCAACTACTCCTGAAAAAGAATTTGATCTTCTTGGAACTCTTCCTTCCAAAATGGGTCCTCAGTTGAGAAACTGCTGGGGTACCATCAAGAGGAGCCCTTGGAGTTGGAGTGAGAACAGCTTGAGTTCGGGCCTGAGATCTTGTCTGTCTTGCAGGAGGTGAATGTTGGAGTGGCATGATTGAATAAAAATAAAATTTAAATGAAAAGAATCAAAATTTGAATAAACAACTTGAGGCAAAACCGGAATAGTCTTGAAGATCAAATCAAATCAAATCTTGAGGGAAAATAAATCATCAATGAATCAAACAAGATCTTCAGGTAAACCAATAAATTAAATATAAAATGAATGCTTGAAGTCAATGAATCAAATAAGTCAAATGAATCAAAATCAAATGTCAAATCAATTCAAAATCAAAATCTTTCAGAAAATAAATCAATCAAAATGAATGCTTGAGGTCAATCAATTTATGTCAAAATTCTTGATGTGAACAATCAGCAAAATCAAGAAAATCTTAAGGTCAATCAATATCCTTGAAGTCAATGTCAATTTATGTCAAATCAATCAGTCAAAATCAAAATCAAGTGAAATCTTCTTGAAAAATCAAAATTGTTGAATAACAGATCAAATGTGAATCTTGATGTGAAGATGTGTCTGAATGATATTGAAGATCAATTTGAAATTCAATAATGAGCCCTGAATACAAAGGATTGTATTAATTGAATGAAGATTAAAATGAGATAAGATTTAAAAAAGAGAAACAAAATATAAAATTGGGGTCAGCTTTCACTTTCCAGAATGAAGAAATGAATGAGAGAAAATTGAGAAGTGACGATGAATCATAAGATCATAAAAGGTTAAAGATTCATAATTTTGATGAAGTGAAATGAATGAATTAAAAATATAAGAATGAATGAGCAGAAGAAAAATTATGAGTTAATTAATATAATGTCACAGGGGCTCTTATGAAAGCAAGAGGGCCTGGAACTCAGGAATCAAGAACTCACTTGGAGGGCTCCATAAGATATAAGGAATAATAAAAATTAAATTTCTTTAAAGAAGAATAAGGGGAAAGACAAGTATGCCAAATATAAAAGAAAAGATAAGAAGCCAAAGGACAAAGATAATAAGGGAAGCCAACCAAGTGAATCCTCAATTCACTGTTTCAACCTTCCAGAAAAGGGAATGGAATTAGCAAAGGACATGACCACCAATATCCACTGACAGGCAAGGAAGAAAAAGAGAAAGGGTGCTGAATGACTGACTTAAGATTATCAGTACCAACTTTAATAAAGTAAAAGAAAATAAAGATAAAAATAAATCCAACATATTAATTAACTGGGGAAAAAGTCCCCAGGTGCTGAAAGGTGGCCAGTATATGTGAAAAGTTGAAAGACTGATCATGGAAGGTGAATCACCGGCTGTATTGTCTGAATTGGGTCAATACAGATCTGGCCATCTCAAAATTTGAGCTGTGTGATTGAATTCCCACAGTGGAATATGAATTGGCCCAATTGGGCCAAGTACATACAGGTTAATTGATGGACACCTGTATGGACCAATTAAGTTGTCAAAGGAGTATTGAAATACTTGATGCCTTGACGGCTGATTGAAATGATGTATAGCCTCTGAGAATGCCCTTGGAATAATCCTGAATGAAATTGCCAACCCAACTCCTGCAGGGCTAGGTGGTTGGGATCCTTGAATGGTCTTCTGATTGCTACCATGGATTGCCAGACTGATGAGTTAAGAGATCCTCCTTCAAAATGGGCGTTGAATTTTGGGACCTTGATTTGGAAAGGTGGAATTGGGTCCTAAAAACGTCACCATTGAATTGCTGAGCAAAAATGGTGCATAATGGTATATAATACCATATATGCACCACTCCTGCAACCTTGAGTATGGGGTGCATGGAGGAGTGGAAGGATTCCCCTTAAGATGAGTGGCAGGCTTGAACTGAGCTGATCTGGTGGCCTCTGATGGTTAACAGAGGCCATTGGCTGAAAAGAGGTCCATGATGATCCTGGGCCAAAATGGGTCCTATTGTGATTTATGGCCAGTTTGGGTTTTATGAGATTTGGGGCCAAATTTGGCTCAGGTGGGCCCAATTGTGGTTTGGGACCCACCTGGCCTTGGGGACTAATGAACTGCATCCTTTGGCGCCTTTTGGCCTCATTGGATTAGGCCAAAAGGGGCGTAATTGGCGCACGGAGCACATACCATAGAGGCCATAGGGGGCCTAAATGGCCCAAAAAGGCCATTTAGCCCAGGGACTCCCTAATGAAAAGGGTTGGCCCAGAGCCTATGATGAGGGCTAGGGGGCCCAAAAACAAAGGTAGAGGCCTGGGGGTTGGGGATATGGGAATTGGCCAGGGAGGCCAATGTTGGCAGGATATGGCCTGAGGCCATAAAAGGCCAGGGGATAGTGATATGGCAAAAATTCCATAGAGCACCAGAAGGGGCAAAATTGGCCAATTGGCTCCAGCTTGGTCCCAGGTTGGAATTGCCGCAACACAAATGGAGGAGGGTCATTCTTCTTGGTTGTGACACCCACCTTGTGAATATGAATGGTTGCCACAGAAAGACATACCTGAAACTACTAAGCTTCTCAGGAGGTTCAGGCCCACTTGAAATAACAATATTACAAAGTAATATTCTTTTTTTAGGGGGAGGGAATGTGAGCCTTAGAGGTATTTTTATATACCCAAAAGAACACAAATGATAAATTAAAATAGAAATATAAAGAAAATAAATTTATTTATATTTTAAAAATCAAAATTGAAATATAAATACAAATTTATATTTAAAAATAAAAATTTAATTATAATTTAAAAATAAAATTACAATAAAATTTAAAATTATGAAAATTCATTTTTACTTGTAAAAATTAAGTAAAAATGGATTTTTGATAAAAATTATGAAATTAAAATCTTTTTGGTAAAAGTTTATATAAAATATATTATAAATTTTTATCTAATAAATAAACATATAAAACTTATTTCACCATTTGATTCCTTATGAAAAATTGGGTGGGGTCACCTCTGAGTGAAATTTTTGTAACTCAACTGTAAATAAGCTTAAATTAAGTTTTCAGTATTTTCAATACAAAAATTGAATAGCTTAAAGACTTCCATTTAATTCACACCAAATGCGGTGTTAACCATCAATTTTTTGTTAAAATTGAGGTGTTGTGTTTAGTTTAGAAGTTATGAGGAATCAAAGTATTTTCAATTGAATTCAATTGAAATGTCAAAATGTGCGCATGTATTACATATGCAAACTTTGATTTGCATATGTGGTATCAATTATTACTGTATTTTAATTCACAATTCAATTGAATTACATATGTAAATTAAAATTATAATACATGATGAGGAATTCAAGGAAAAAATAAATTGGAAAGATTAAAATTGGGGAGGGCCAGGAACTCTAGCTCTAAGGGGGAGCCAGACCCCCAAAATCCTTGCTGACAGGCGTGAGATGTAAAAATTCACGCAAAAGTTCATCACTTTTGGCCTGGAATTGAGCTACAGGGTCTGTGACTCAATTGATGATGAGGTTTTGATACCGACAACAATAGATTAAACTGCTACCAAGAAGGTAAACCTAACCTTAAGTTAAAACAATGTTAGTAAAAACAGCTTTAACTGATTTTTACACCTCTTACACAAATTCTGACGTGTTTTGAAGGCTCTAGACCAGGTATTCCTATATTAATGGCTGATTTAAGGGTCTAAGCTGGCAAAAATGGCTTAAACCAGCCTTTTTTTGGTCTAAACCAGGGTCCAATGATGCCATAATTAGCTTTTCTGTTGTCAGACTGTTTGTCACGACTGAAAAGAGTAAATTTTACTTTTGGAGTAAGAAAATTGATGGATATAAAAGAATTTCTTCTTTGCCCCACTTTTCTCTTCATGTTAGAATCTTTTCTTTCTATAATTAGTTCAAACACTGTTAAACCAATGAATAAAATATTCTAACCACCTTTTTTAAATCATTTTAAACCTTATTAGCCACGTGAAAAATCAATATAGTCATTGTTTGTAACTCTTATAATAATTTTTACCCCTGAACCACCCCAAAAGTGAATTAAAGCATCTTGTATCACTGTTAACTTTGTCACTTGGTTTCCAAATTCACTCTGGTTACTTTTGGGTGTGTTTTCTCTTTAATATTGTTTTTAAATACTTTTTTCTTTAATTAATTTCTTGCAGTTCTTTGCTCAATTAGCTCCAATTGAAATTTCTCTTGAAGAAATTTCTTTTGTAGCCTTAAATATCTCTTGTAGAGTATTTTTGGAGAGGTCTTTATTGTTGGTAAAACAATGAATCTTTATAATATTATTGTTTTATACTCCTAAAGTTATAAACAATCAAATTGGCATGTTTTCTCTTAAAAATATTCTTTCTTACTATCTCTAATTGATTTTTACTTTATACAAATTTTGAGGACAGGAGAAGTACTTGATTTTTAATGAAAGTTTCATATCCACACCTTAGACTACCATAGCATGAAGCTCCAACCACAAGGCCATGTTATGGAAAATCCATATCACCAAGAGGACATCAAACCAGATGTAATGTTGATGAATAAGGCAAGATCTCCATCACAATACAAGGATGGAGATAATATGTCTTATTCAGAGAAGGAAGCCTTGAAATAACTTCCTGAGGTCTCAAGCTGCCACAAGTTCTCTGGAACAGGGAAATATGATCATATGGAACCCATAGAATATATTTATGGACTCTTCATTGATGTACCAAGCATACCAGATTACTAGATTTCTGCTAGACTAAATACAGCATTTAAAGGTCATTCTAGTATATGGTACACAGAAATGAAAGAAATCCTTGGCAGAAGAAACTGGCTATGGTGGAAGAGTCAAATCATCAAAAAGTACAGCAATGGTGCTTGGATATGGCAAAATACCATGTCATTTGACAATGACAAATACTAAGTGGACAAAGATTCATATGAGTGGTGTCTTAGACAGTCTAAAAGACTTAAAGCCATTGATCCTCAGATGAACATCCAAATGAGGAATCACAAGCTTCTGACACAACAGCCAGGATAACTAGAGCATGCAGTAAAATTCAGATGCAACCAAAATTGCACTCTAGATGGCATTGCTAATACCTTACAAGACATAAGGAAAAGAACTAATATAGGGAAATTCACCCATATAAGAGAAATGCTTTCAAAGAGAAACAACCTTTCAGGGTAGAATTTAAAGAAAAACCCAAACAAAGGGTGGCAGAAGTGGCAAAGAAGAAGAATTCTTGTCACAATTGTGGTTCAACAGACCACTATGCCAACAACTGTCCAAAGGCAAAGAAAAAAGTCTATGCCACTGAGAAAGTCCCAGAGGAGGAATCCCCAACAGAGGATTCTGAATCAGACTCCATGGGTGATGCCATCAGAGAACCATCTGATGATGACCAAGACCCAAGAGAAGAATTTCTAGTGGAATGCCAAGAGGAAACCCCACTAGAAATTTAGGACATACAGTTGGAAGCAGGGATGCCACAGGAAACTGCAAACAAAAACTTGTGCAAACATACACAAGATGCACAAACATTCCTGGTCACACCAACCAGAGGAATGGCATATATACATGGAACAGCCACAAAAGTGACTGTCTGTATTGAAAATGCTCAACATCCACTGATCATTGATAGTGGGGCACACTGCTCCATAGTGGCCAGAAATTATCTGGATAACCACTTCCCAAATTGGGAAAAACAGCTCTTGCCCACCAAGGCAAGGAACTTTAAAAGTGCTTCAGGGAAGATGAGTTCTATTGGGACAATTATCAAAGAGATAATTATACCCCACAGGAAGGGTAATATCAGACTCAACCCAGATTTTGTAGTGCTTGATGATGCCCACACCCAAGGCTTCTTACTGGGAACAGATTACCAAAGGATGTATGGCATAGATATTTACAATAGTAAAAACAGGCACATTACGATAGGTACCAACAAGAAGAAGAAATTTTCACTTGATTTATACCAAATCTCTACCCATGATCCACTGGAGGAGTTACTGAATGAATTCATAGAGGGCCAGTTTAGCACTACCCTCACCAGTAAACAAAAACTAAGTTTACTGAAGATTCTAAGGAAGAACAGACCAGCATTTGCCATTGGTGAAGAACCACTAGGAAAGATCAAAGGCAATTATATAGAACTATATCTGGATGTAGAAAGACCCTATCCACAAATGCTCAGGAGACCTCCTTATCCAGCAAGTCTGGAGACCAGGAAAGAAATTGAAAAACATATCAATGAGCTCCTGGACATGGATGTCATCAGAAAGATTGGACATAATGAAATAGTGGAAATAACCACTCCTGTCCTAATCATCTGGCATGATGGCAAGTCTAGACTGTGTGGAGACTTCAGAGCTCTGAATAACTACACAAAAGCAGACAGGTACCCTATAACTATGATACCTCATGCCTTGGATAAACTGGAAAAAGCCGAATACATAACCAAAATGGATTTTATGAAAGGTTTGCACCAGAATGGAGTTAAACCAAACTCCATGAAATTGCTCACAATAATATGCCATATGGGCATATATGAGTACACCAGGATGCCATTTGGCATCAAAAATGCACCATCCCACTTCCAAAGGATGATGGACACAATATTTCAAGAAGAAATAATGGAAGGCTGGATGGTGGGATATATTGATGATATCATTATATACTCAGAGAAATGGGAAGACCATTTACAATACATAGACAGAGTGGTAAGTAAATGTACACCCAGCAATCTGAAAGTTTCACTAAAAAAGTGTAATTTTGGCCAACAAGAGCTACTAGCTCTAGGAAATAAAGTCTCACATCTTAGTCTGGCAATTGACCAGAATAAAGTAGCAGCAGTACTGCAAAAGCCAGTACCAAATAGAATCAAAGAGATAAAATCTTTCCTTGGGTTTGCTAGCTACCATAGAAACCACATCAAACATTTTCCCCACATAACTAGTAGTTTATACAAGCTATGTTCAAAAGACGTAGTTCTTGAAATTACCAAGGAAAGGAGGGATGCATATGAGAGGATCAAATATGAACTCAAAAATGCACCTGTGCTCATCTTGCCTGAATTTAAACTACCATTAAAGTTATACATAGATGCAGCATGTAGCCAAGGCTTAGGAGCAGCCCTTTACAAAAGACAAATTGTAGATGGTGAACCAAGAGAGGGAGTAATATGTTACATCTCTAGGAAACTGAAAGATTCAGAAGCCAGGTATGGGGCCACCCAGACTGAATTTCTATGTCTAGTCTGGGCTCTGGAAAAACTCCATTATTATCTGGAGGGTGCAGTCTTTGAAGTCTACACAGACTGCACAGCCTTGAAGTCTTTACTAAACATAAAGACTACAAATAGACACATTCTGAGATGGCAAAAAGCCATCCAGGAGTATAGAGGGAAGATGACAATCATATACAAGAAAGGTAAAAGTCATACCAATGCAAATGAACTTAGCAGATAGCCACTGGATAATGTCAGGAGCAATCCAGCTTATGACCCTGAAATTACAGCCAAAATCCCTATCCATTTCGTGGAAATAGATGGGAGGAAGAACTTCAGATTCTCTGAATGGGCACCAGGAAGTGGTACCCTTGACAGTGGAAACACTGATTCAGAAGGAACAATAACTCCTATACTGGGAATACGTTCCTCAGAACTGCACAATGAATTTTTCAGTGCAGCACTGAAGTCTTATGCCAAACAAAAACAGTGTGGCACATTACTACAGCTCCTTCAACAAAAATACAGGAGTCCAGAACTGGAATCTCAGCTGGAAGAACCCTGGTTGAGGGCCTCTAAGGACAACAAGTTCTCCCTTGTAGATGGCATGGTTTACCACATAGAGAAGCACAAAAGTGCACTCACAGTGGTAGACAGAGACCACATCTCCCTGATCCTTCAGGAATGCCATGACTGCCCCTATATGGGAAACATGAATGAGGACAGGACCAAAGAGAGGGTAGCAAGCACAGCTTGGTGGCCCAAGTGGGAACAAGAGTTGAGTGAATACATCAACACTTGTGAAAGATGCCAAAAGGAAAAAAGGAAACATGGGAAGAAGTATGGGTTACTTCAACATATAGAGGAACCCAAACACCCATGGAAAAACATCAATATGGACTGGGTCACAGGACTTGTCCCAGGAGGAAAGAAAACTAAAATGCTTGCTTAATCATAGTTGACAGGTTCAGAAAGAGTATGAGGTGTCTACCATGCCATAAAGAGGACACAGCCATGGACACTGCTCTATTATTCTGGAATAACATCATATCTACCTGTGGAGTCCCTAAAATCATCATTAGTGATAGGGACCCAAAATTCACATCTGAATTCTGTACCAACTTGTATGACATGCTTAGCACCAAGCTTTCATTTTCCACAGCTTACCATCCACAAACAGATGGCCTAGGTGAAAGGATGATTCAGACAATGGAGGAAATCCTTAGAAGGTTCTGTGCCTATGGCATGGAATACAAGGACCATGAGGGATACACCGATGACTGGGTTACCCTTCTACAAGATTTTCAACTGGCTTATAATACAAGTCAGCATTCTACCACAGAAAAAACACCTGCACTGGTAGAGAAAGGGTGGAATCCCCTGTTGCCTGTGGATCACTTGAAGAAGAATCTTCTGACCACCCACCCCATAGCCAAGGACTTCCATGACATGTAGAAGAGGGCTTGTGACACAGCTGCCAAATGCATAGCTGAGGCAAAAGAATATAATAAGCAGAGGTGGGACAAGACACACATGGAACCTGACTTTAAGGAAGGGGACCAGGTGCTAGTGTCTACACTAAACTTTAATAATCTTAAAGGACCCAAGAAAATGAGAGACTCCTTTGTAGGGCCCTTCACTATCATTAATTTGATAGGAAAGAATGCAGTGGAAGTCAAACTTACAGAGGAATTTTCCAGGAAGCACCCAGTCTTTCCAGTAAGATTAGAAAAACCATACTTCCAAACAGAGGAGGAGAAATTCCCCTCCAGGAGGAGGAACCCCACACCACCAGAGATAATGGAAGTGAGGGGATCCCCCGGACCTGTGAGTAAAATCATCAGGGCCAGGAAGATAAGACTTAATGGGAAGGATCAAAGACAATACTTAGTCAGATTCAAGAACCAAACAGCTGATAAGCACAAATGGTTGGCAGAAGATGTCATACCAGATGGAAACCTTCATTTAAGGAGATTCAGAGCCTCTAGGAGGACTGAACAGTCTCATCAATGATGAGCCTTTTTTAGAGGGAGGGTACATCAGCCTGTGACTCAAAACCAGAGCAAAAGCATGACAGCCAAAATACCATAAACCAATGGTATAGCCAAGATACCATCAAAACATGGAGCTGAGCCAAATTAGCTCAAAAGGTATCAAAAGAAAGAGGAAAATAACCCATTTTTAAATATACAAGTCCCATCATCATAGGACAAAGAATAACAAAGTTATACCTGCTCAAAGTTGTTGCTGAGAATAAACCTTAATTTTCACCTCCCATCTTAAATGCAGAGTAAGAGGGTTAACCCCATCAAATGGGTATGGAAAATGAAGCTCTAAGTCAGGGATATCCAATGGTACCAGGCAAACTGAGCTAGCGCCAATATTACAGAAGTTATGGTCAAATTCAGGCCAAATAAGGGTGAACCAAACATTCACCTCTCATCTAACTTCTACAGTTTTAGTGTGAAATACCTAAAGTGGGAAATTTTTGGGAAGCACACAATCAGGGCTATCTGATGGTGTCATTCATTGCCTAATATCTCAACTAGAACAAAGGTTATGGCGCAAACAAGCCCAATACAGCTTTTTGCCTAAAACACACATATGTACAAAATATCTTTTACATGGGATAACTTTGCCATATTTAATGATAACCATATCAAATAAGATATCATTGTGTAGAGCACATACAGGGCTACACACTGCACCAATTTTGAGGTTGATATCTCAAGAACTGACAAAGTTATGGCTGTTTTAAGCTCAAAATCCCACATTCTGGCCAATACAGCCTTACCATGGGATAATATCCTATAGCCATTTTGATGAGGTGTCAAACAGATGAAGAAGAATGTTTATACTTCAATGCCTCATAAGTCAGTTAATACTGGGTCCCATACAGTTTCTGTACAGCATTCTATGTGTCATACATGTCAGAAGAATGCCATGTGGTCCCCAGATGAAAGCTTTCACCCTGTATTGGTGAAACCTTCCCAGATGAGGTTTCAAAACCACATCTGAGCCCAATACAGGCTATGCAGGCCTTTTCAAACCACAAGCCTGTCTCAGAGATTGAAAAAAGCTTCACTTCCTCTACATGGAAAGGTCTAGCAGCCTTTCCACCCCATTTTAGGATAAAAGGAGGGCTTTTCACATCCTGCTCTTAAATTCCTACATAGTACAACTGTAAAAAACAGTTATACCCTTGGAAAATAAACAGGTATAATTATAATATTAATTATTGTAGACTTTATTATTGTCATCCAACAGGTAACGCTGCACCCAGAGCTTTCAACAGTGCTCACCACCACTATTTTATAACAGTAAAGCCCTTTAAATCTTATTATAAATCCTTATTATCAATCAATACCTTCATTTTCAATCTTTTATCACATGTCACAGTCACAGTTAAAGTTGTAAATAGCCAGATTACTACTTCTACATAGACACAACCTGACAGTAGAATACTTGGCTATGTTGTTTCAAGTGATGGCCTCAAAATGGATTCTTCTAAAGTTCAACAAATCCTCTATTTGACTAAGCTCAAGAACCTCAAGGCTCTTCAATACTTTCTTGGCTTTTCAAATTTATATTTTCATTTCATGAAAACTTCTCCAGAAAAATCACTTCTCTCACTTCCCTTCTTAAAAAATATTCACCCTTTATCTTTAATTAAGAAGCTCTCAGTCAGTTTCACTTACTCAAAAAAACATTCACCACTGCCCCTATCCTTCTCTACCAACTATTGTGGAGACTGATGCTTCTGATTATGCCTTGGGTGCCATAATGAGTCAGGTTAATTAGTTGGTAAAGAATCTCACTGCATTTGATAGTCACAAGCTCCTCCCAGCTGAACTCAACTATGATATTCAGGACAAGGAACTCCTTGGCATAGTTTGGGCTCCCAAGTTCTGGAGCAATTTTTTCTTTCTATTTATCACTCTCTTTCAGTCTTGACAGACCACTCCTCTCTTCAGTACTTAATGTCTTCCAAAGTTGTTAGTTGTCATCAGGCCTTCTGGGATGAGTTTCTCTCTGAGTTTAACTTTACTATCACTTACCACCCAGGCAGACTGGCCACTTTACCAGATGCCTTGTCACATTGGATGATGTCTACCCATAGAGGGGGATGGAATTCATTGACAAGAATCCTCAAAACCTTCATAAAACTGTTAAGCAAGATGTAATTTGAGAATAAATATTTGTTTCAATTAAAGCAGAATTGTTCTCAGAATTACCTAATCAAATTCAAAGAGAAGTATGGCAAGACATAGATTATAAAGAAGTACTCAAGAAACTAGCAAGAGTTGAATAAGTACCAAATTATTCTATTGAACCTCAAGCCAAGTTATTGTTATTCAAAGATAGAGTTGTCATTCCAAGAAATCAAGAACTTCAACTGGATATCCTTCAAAAGCATCAGGACTCACCATTGGCTGGCCATCCTGGCCAGGAGAAGACCCTCAAGCTCATCAAGAGGGACTTTTCTTGCACTGGCATCAGCCAAGCAATTAAGGACTATGTGTCCTCATTTCAGCAATATTCAAGAAACAAGACAATTTATCATAAGTAGTTTGGATTACTCAAGCCTCTTCAAGTTAAATATGGTCCTTGGAATTCCTTATAAATGGACTTTATCCCTCAATTGCCATTGTCCAACACCTATGACCCAATTTTAGTAGTTGTGGACAGATTCTCAAAAATGCCAATATTGATTCCATCTTATTCAACAATTAATGCCTTGGACTTAGCTCAAATCTTCATCAGTCATGTCTTTTGCAAGAATGGTCTTCCATTAAGTAATGTTAGTGATAGATTTTTAGTATGTGTTTCATCATTCTGGACCCAATTATGTCAGAAACTCAAGATATCAAGAGATATTTCAACTTCTTTTCACCCCAAAACAGATGGAAAGATAGAGAGGGTAAGTCAGATTCTATAAAAGTATCTTTGGATTTATGTCAGTTACTATCAAGATGATTGGCACATATGCTTTCCTCTGGCTGAATTTGCCTACAATAATGCAGAAAGTTCATCAACTAAGCAGTCATTCATTTTCACCATTTATTGAATAAATACCAGCTTTGATTCAATTCAAATTCCTGAAGTACACCAATTAGTGAAAGAAGAATTTCATTAATAAATAAGGCAATTTAAGGAGTATGAAGATAGAAATAGGACAATTCCACCTGACTTACAAACAGGAGACAAAGTATGGGGAGCCTCGAAGAATATCAACCCTACAAGACCCACCAAGAAACTTTAAGAAAGATAGTTGAGAACCTCTGAATTCTTGAAGAAGCTTGGTAACCATGCATATAACCTCAATTTCCTCAACAAAGGAAGTCAGTTCACCCTGTGTTCCATATTTCCTTCTTGGAAACACGCAAGCAATAAACTATCCCAAACCAAGATCAATTTCCCCCGCCACAAATATTAGTGGAGGAGCAGGAGGACTGGGAAGTAGCTGAGGTTCTGGACTCAAACCTCAAGAGAGATAAATTATGGTATCTTGTAGAGTTGAAAGCATCCAGTGAAAACTCAGGAGGAACAACTTGGGAACCAGATTCCAACCTTATCAGCTCACCAGACCTTGTAAAGAATTTACAGAGTTTGTACCCTCACAATCCTGGCCAAAATATCTCAAGAGTTTGATTTTATGGTGCTTGATGGGGAGTAGAATTTATGAAAGTAAGTTCCACTTCTGGCATTCACCTTTAAGGGGGTATTCTACCCAAATATGTTACAAGCATCACCTTGGCCAATTTTTGAGAACTTTCCCATTTCTTCCAACAGGTTTAGAAGTCCTTGCAACTTCAATACCCTTGAACTTGGACCTGTGATTAAGATATGGCCAAATTCCTCCTTAATTCCTTTCTATTTTCCTATTATGAATTACTCCATTTATTATTATCCAAGAAATTCTTTAACTCAAATTCATTCATGGGAAAGTGTTTTTTGTTCTTTTATGGTGATTGATGGGGAGTGGAAGTTATGAAAGTAAGTTCCATCTCCTGGTATGCATCTCTGAGTGTCTCTACTTCTTGTAAAACAACACCTTGGCCACTATGTGAGCAACAAATGGTTGGTTTTATCTTTCAGGAAAATCACTGGCCAAAATTCAAGCAACTGACCACAAGAAGGACACCCCTCAGAAGTTTCTTTGATTTTTTCTTTTCTATACTTTCTGTTTTCTTAATTATTAATTCTTTTCTTTCTTTATTTACTAGTATAATTGTTTTCTTTTTCTTTCTTTATAAGGCAGCAGCATCCCCTCTCATATCTTGTATTTGGGGGTTCCATTTATTTTTCATTTTAATTTTAGTAGTTATAAGAGTGGGGATAAAAGTGAAACCAAAAAAACAAGGACAGGAAAACTAGTTATCTCTGCCCAAATCAGCAAAGGTTCTCTGAAAATCATTAACCAGTTCATTGTCATACCATACAAATTTAGCAGACATGTCCTCAGAGGCAGTACCAGCAATCCTCCTATCATTAGCATAAGTAATCACCTCCCTAATATTTCTGTATACTCTTGTAAAAAATATGGAAACAGAATATTGAACCTTGTTTGCCATATTTGGATCTTCTCTGGTCACCTGGATAGGCCAATTTTCCCTTCTCTAAAATACCTGGATGGAAGGAAGCAGTAAAGGCAATCAATATTCTCTTCTTCTTCTGTAACTGGCCATAAGTTGAAGTTATTGGGAGGTGACCATTGGAGAATTTCTGGGATGAGGAATGGGTGAAGCCCTCACTGGTTAAACCAAGGCAGGCCTGGAAGCAGAAGGAATAGAGAATGGAATGGTGGAAAGGAATGGTTGGAAATTTCTGGGGTACTTGGTATTGCTTGACTTAGAAATATTCTGGAGGCAGGTTGCGAGGGTAGAGAACTGGGTTGTTGGCCAATAGAGTTAGGTACCACCTCAACTTCTTCAAAATCTAGCTTGTCACTAACTTCAGTATTGAGAGTGGTGGGTGAATTGATGATTATTCTCAATATCTTCACCATAACTTGACTATTGATCCTTGAAGTGGGGACCTCTGAACTGTATTCAATTGGACTACCACCAGTGGGAATGGGCCCTCAAACATTGGTCCACCTTGCCACATTCCTCTGCCTGGATGCAGTCACTAATTCAAAATATCAGTATCCTAATCAATCAATAAAGTCCACCATAATTATAGTTAAAATACCCTGAAGTACCATCAGGATTAGGATCCTCAGGAACTGGGAATTCTTTCCCAAAAGGACCATCCTTTTTCCTCCAAAGATACCACCTGACATTGGAAAGTGGAGCTCCTGAAAATTGACAAGGTTTCTTCTCAACAAAAAAGTGATGGAACTTCAAAGACAAGGGGTTATAATTTTGTAAACACTGTTTCCCCTTCTTCAAGCATTTTGTACAGGCAGGATCAAGAGCTTCAACTTCTCTGTACCCATCATAAATTTGGTATTGATCAAAATGACCTGAGGAAGCCATTGACCAAGGGGAACCCAGCCAACTGAATATAATGGAACCACAAAGGGCAGACAGAAGTGGGACAGAAGGGAAGGATTCAGTGAGTTAAGTCAGCTTGGAACTCATTTCTGGAGTTATGGAAGCAAAAGGGTCAAGGCATCAGATATGCATATCCAATTTCTGGGGGCATACTGAATTAGGGCCCTCCTCAAGGTCCTCAGTTCAATTGTGGGCTCAATCAGAAAGGGTGAACCTCCCTTTCAATCCTTGGAAGGCCCCCCTTTTTTATGGACCTGGACTGGTCTCCGAAGTCAAGGCCATATGGACCAACTTGGCCTCCTGGTATCCCCCTAAAAATTGGGCCCAGGGGGACTTCAATTGCCCCCATGTACTGCAGTGCACGGGCCATGGGCCAGAAAAATCAAAAAATTGCCAAGATTCCAAATTTTGAGAAAAGGTGCCACGATAGGGAAAGGACCAAAATGAATCAGGATGCCCCCAAATGACCGCAGAAGGCCATTTGGGGCCCAAAAATTCAAGAATTATGGGGAAAAGACCCCTTCTTAATATGAATATGGAGGAAATTGGTGCAAGAAAATACCTTAAACAGTTATTTCCGATTCTTGGGGGTGGCTGGGTATTCACATAGCCATCCTTCACCATATTTCAAGCTGGAGGTGATGGTGGCCTCTGTTTTGGGATTCAGACCATGGCCACCAAACCTCCTTGATTAAAGCAGAAAAACTTCAAAGAGGAAATAAATTAAGAAAGAAGAATCACCCACTTAATGAATAAAATTTGTTTGAATGGAAGGAAGAAGAAATAAGGAGGATGGAAAGGAAGGATTTTCAGGATAATGATCAAGAGGAAAAGAAAATTAAAATGAAAGATTTTTGAAATTGCATGGGGAATTGGGGAAGACACTTGAGAGTGGAAGGTCATTATGGTGCTCAGGGGCCCACCCGTTTCAAGAGGGGATACTTTAACAGCCACCATCTGGGGTAAGGGTTTCCACCTTAAACCCACTCAAACTCATGAAACCCCCAGTATGTATATCAAAAATCAGTTTCAGAAAACCTTCTTTCTGAAACATGAATACAGCCTGCCAATACTTGTACAGGTTGGATATGCCAAATACAGTTTAGATTCACAATAATTAAGCTTTATGATCACCCAACTCCACCACACCAATTATACAGACCTTGTACATATATACAGGGACTGTATTACCCAAATCAATTTAAATCAAGATTTGTCTCAAGAAATTCACTGTTTGGATCAGGGCAGATGGATTCTCACTTATACCAGCCCCTCTTCCTCCCTCTGGGGACTTTTTCCCCAGTTAATTGATATAGTTGACTTATTATTCAATGAATATTCTTACTCTTATTTTTGTGTATTATATTTATTGGTATTCAGTTAATCTTTGCATATTTCCTCACCTGTTCAGTAGAGTTGTGGTGGCCATATCCTTATTACACCTGCTCTTTCTTTCTGACAGGTTGAAACAGTGGACTTAGACTTGTTTGTTGTTGGCTCTTTTATTCTTATTCTTATGATATTTGTTGCTTCTTTTCTTTTATTCATTCCATTAGCAATATTGTCTTATTTACTCTCTTAAGTGTACTTCCTCTTATTCCAATCCTTGAGCCCTCCATAAGTGAGTTCCAGTTTACTGAGTGCTAGGCCCTCTTCACTTCAAAGAGCCCCTGTGAAAGAAGGATTTTTGTAGGCTCAAATATTGATTAATGTAAGTAATTCCTTTTACGAAATTGAAGTTTAATTATATGATTATTTCCTTTTCTCATACTTATTTTTTCCAAGAGAATTATGTATTTTATTGAAATTATTGAAATTTATTTTTCCATTTCTTTTTATTTACATTTTTTAGTAAAAATAGCATGGTCATCATAGTGATCTTTTTCAATTAGTAATTTTCTTGTTTAATTTACAAATTAGCCTATCCAAGCTGTAATTTTTCTGGGAAAACATAGTTGCACTTTTATATTTCCATTGGGAGCTAATGGAAAACAGCAATGATGAAAAATGTTAAGAGAACAAATTTATCATTAGATAAATGTGGTTCAATTTATAAATATTTAGAGATTCAATCAGTTCCTCAAAATAATAATCAATAATTCTTTTCTTGGGTTTGAGAGTTACATATATAACTTAAAACCTCCCCCTCAAATAAATACATCTTAATAAAGCATTAATGATTGATTATAAGTTGAGAAAACGTACATGAATGATATTTCGACCAATTAAACAAGATAAGACTAGTGGTACAGCCTACAATTTTCAAACAGCTCATTTAATTTCTTAATTCAATATATTTTGTTAATGATATGTACTTCTTAAGCCTTAAATATCTAAAATTTCATGATATAAAGATCCACACTCCAGATATTTGCAGTTTATGATACCCTTCAGCTTTGGATTATAGCCAAACCACATTGGTAATATATTTCTATTTTCTCACAAAGCCAAAAATACATATTTAAAATTATCCTTTCAAATCTTCACATAATTCAATTGAATCAATGAGCTCCAGAAAAGCATATTCTAAATTTATTCATCCCCAAAGAAGGAGTTCAAAAGAAGTTTCTGATTTTGAATTTCCCTTTCATTTTTTAATTGCTTCCTTCAAGCTTAAAAATTTATTCAGATTCTTAGGAATACATCTATATAAACATTGAAATTAATTTATGAATCATAATATGGTAGCATCTTTTTATGTTGAATTTTTTCATAAAGTATGAGTTCAGCCTATATATTCAATACTTAAGCATTTTCAAAATGAACATTATTTACTTCCTTAATTCAGAAATTGATTCTATAATTATTTCCAAAAATGAAATGATAGAAGCTGAAAATGTGAAGTTGAAATTTGTACAATTGTTTTAAATTAAATTAAGTTCTCATATAGGCAAAAGGACCATTTACTCTTTAAAGAAATCTTGTTTTTCAAGGATTATTTTACCAAATGGCAAAAAAATGCAAACAAAATTCATGGGCATCTTTTGGCCTTATTCTTTTGGTTCCTTGATTGAGACAAGAAAGGGTGGAAATGATTTTATTCAATTTTTAAGCCTGTTTTGAATTATTAATCCCAGTTTGAATTATTATTAAGATCTCATAGCTCTACTATCTAGCTTCAGAAATTGAAATAATGTTTATGTAAAGAATTTCCTTTAAATTCAAGCTTTGTCAAATGTCAAGAGAGTAACATTATCATAAATTTCTCTATATAAGAGTTTGTAATATTAAAAAAATTCTTTTTGTTGGTTAAAATCCTTGGTATTAGATATTGAGATATTCAATTCAAAGATTATCAAAGTCATATTTGGAATTCTCTTTAAATTTTTGAATTAACTGCTAAGTGAAGCCACCTTGTGTTCATTTCTCAAAATATTGATGCCTCAAGAAGTCATAATATTAAAAAAGAACTCCCAAAAAACTTTCTGTGTTCTTTTTTACTTCATTTGGGACTTAAAATGAAGTTTATTTGCACCTTCAATCAGATTTGGCTCAAAGCTTTGTCCGACCTGCTTTCACTGGCTGGGTTGTAGTCAAGTTGGACAAAAATTAGATATTACATTACTCAATATTTCATGATTCTTATACATTCCTGAATTATAAAACAGCAAAGGGTATGTCTGTGCTGATTAATTCAAAGACCTTTCCCATAAAATGAATTGGATAATACCAAACAAAGACCCTCTATAACTCTGCTGATCATTTTGGAACATGAAATTTATTTGACATATGAGCTTTGTTCAATCTCCTTGATGAAGTTATGATACAACCATGAAATGTAAAGTAAATTTTGACTTAAATTTATTCTGATCCCCTGGTATTTTTGACATAAAAGTGCATGGTTTTGACAGATATAGAAATTCCTAAATAAACCAACTTCCTTATTCCTCTAAGCCATCTTCAAAAAGTTTATTATTTATTTCATATTAATTCACTTTGTCCTTACCTTTTTATGTATCAATTTCTTTGTGAAATTATTTTAACATGTAGCCAATATTTGTTTTTCAATATTATCCAGCTTTTTTAATTTTTTCATGTGTTTTAAGTAATTTACTTAGTTCATTCAGCTTGTAAGTTTGTTGATTTCTTTTACTTTTTAAATTTTTGGATTGTGCAGATTTTTTTACTTTATTCTTTTTTCTGTAATTTTTGTTTTGTTGATTTTTTTTAATTTCTGGTAAATTTCATTAATTTTTAGTTATTTTGGGTAATTCTTTAGATCTTTAGTTTTTTATTTTCATTCATTTTTATGGTTTGTTATTTTAAAAGTTTCAATTTTAGATTTTTCTACTTTCTTTCTTATAATTCTTATTCCATATTTATATTTATTTTTGAATCTGGTTTCTTTATTTATTTATTTTCTTAGGTTTTATTTTCAATCTTCCAATTTTGCTTTTGTTGGACTTATGACTTCCTTCCAATTCTTATGCTTTTTGAATTTTGTGTTTGATTTTTCTTTTATTTGTTTGATTATGAATTATTTTTGTAATTGGTAATTTTGAGTTCTTTTTTAATCTTCTTTGATTTTTTATTTTTATTTTTGTTTTTCTATTTTTTTTTGTGGGAGGAAATACTCTAAATCAGTGCAGGAACACTGATTTTGAGTTCCATTTGGTTATTTGTTTTCAATAGCGCTATAAGGAACAAATAATCAACCATAAATCCAACTCATTGTTTCCACACTGATATGGAGCATTTGTGTGAGCCTGTGAGGTATGTATAACATATGCATAAGGCCACAAATGACTTTTTATACAGTTTTCAATTGAATTTAAAATAAAAAATAATAAAAAATAAGTATAACTTTTTTTTTGATAAGCAAAGTTATAAATATTATGTCATTTTTGGATTCTACACCAAAAATGACCTAGGGTACATCCAAAGGGTATTATACCCAAAAGGGCTTATTTCTTATGTCATTCGAAGATTTAAGAATATCACAGTATTAATGTAGCTTTTTAACTTTTTTTTAAAAATTGTTAAATTCAAGCTTAAATAAGCTTAAATTTCAAGTTGCATAAGGTTTATGCAAACTTACCAAAATTTTAGTTAAATTTGAGGTGTTGTGTATATTTACTGATTTGGCTGAGGATTTTCCATACAGAATGTAAAGCCTGCGTGAGCTCAATTTAAAAGGGTTTAAGGCCATAGTATGGCTTTAAATAAATAAAAAGGCAAAATTCACACAAAAAGGTGGGACAAAGGGAAAAGACCAAACAGAGCTGGGGTACCCAGCTTTTTGGATCTGAAAGGATTCAATTAAGGTTGTCCACCTGTATTTGAGGATTTTAAACGTTATTTAAACTGTAAGATTAGACTTTGATCCAACCTTTAGGTGTAAGCTGGTTTTAACCCAATTTGGACAGGAATTTCAAGCTTCCAGAGGGTAAATCCCAATATGCAGGCTTTATATTAAAGTTTTGGGACCTGTAAAAGCTTAAACAAGCTTAAAACTTTAAGGTTACAAGAATCAAAACCTTATCAAAAGTTAAGGTTTGGTGTGTATTGCTATTTTACATGGGAAAATAGTAATAACTTCAAAAATAATGGATTTGCTTGAACGTTTCACACATATTACAATTTAATATTATCTGTACATAAATTACATTTGAAGTATCTTTTAAAAATATAATTCCTTGGTAATTAGCCTGGAAATTTACTTTTTTAATTATTCTTGAAGAAAATTAATATTTCTTTAAAAATTAATTAGAAATCGATTTTAAGAGATTTGTCAGGTTGAGTCTATATTGAAGTGGTAATAAAAGGATTTACAACTAGAATTATGACTGTGACAAGTAAAAAAATTGATTTAAAATAAGGGTTTTGGAAGTTTAAGATGTTTTATAAGATATTTGAGGGGTTCTAGTATTGGATTATAGTGGTGGTGAGCGCTAATGAGAACCCAGGGTGCAATCTTACCAGTTGGGTTACTATAATAAGAGTTACAATAATTAAAATATATAATTATACCTGTTTATTACCCAAGAGTAAAACTGTTTTGGACAGTTTACTACGTAGGGTATTCAAGAGCAGGATGAGGAAACAATTCTGGCTGTGAAAAGCCTCCTTTTTATCCTGAAATGGGGTGGAAAGGGTGCTAGGCCTTTCCACGTAGAGGAAGTGAAGATTTTTTCACTTTCTAGTACTGGCTTGTGGTTTGCAAACAGCCTGTATAACTTGTATTGGGCTCAGATGTGGTTTTGAAACCACATCTGGGCGGTTTTTACCAATACAGGGTGAAAATTTTCATCTGGGGACCTCACAGCCTGATTCTGACGTGTATGACGCATAGAATGCTGTACAGAAACTGTATGGGACCCCAGTATTGACTGACATATGAGGTATTGAAGTAAAAACATGCTTCTTTGTCTATTTGACACCTCATATTCATGATTATGGGATATTATCCCATGGTGAGGCTGTATATGACAGCAGGTGGGATTTTGACCTTAAACCAGCCATAACTCTGTCAGTTTTTGAGATATCATGCTCAAAGTGGGTTCATTGGATAGCCCTGTATGAGCTATACACAATGGTACCCAATTTGGTATGGCTATCATTAAATATGGCAAAGTGATCCCATGTGCAAGGGCTTTGTACATAGGCGTGGTTTGGGCAAAAAGCTGTATTGAGCTTGTTTGCCTCATAACTTCTGTTATAAATGAGATATGAAGAAGTGGGTGGCACCATCTGATAGCCCTGATTGTGCTCTTTCCAAAGATACCCCACTTCAGGTATCCCACACTAAAACTGTAGAAGCTAGATGAGAGGTGAATGTTTTGTTCACCCTTATTTGGCCTGAATTTGACCATAACTCCAGTAATATTGGTGCTAGCTCAGTTTGGCTGGTACCATTGGGTAGCCCTGGCTTAGAGCTTCATTTTGAATACCCATTTGATGGGGTTAAGCCTCTCCTTCTAGATTTTAGATGAGAGGTGAAAATTAAGGTTTATGCTCAGCAATAACTTTGAGCAGGAATAACTTTGTTATTTCTTGTCCTATGGTGATGGGACTTATATTTTCAGAAAGAGGTGAGTTTCCTCTATCTTTTGATACCTTTTGAGCTAATTTGGCTCAGATCCATGTTTTGGTGGTATCTTGGCTATACCATTGGTTTATGTTATTTTGGCTGTCATGCTTGTGTTCTGGTTTTGAGTCACAGGCTGACAAGATTTCTGCTTGAAGCTCTATTTTTAAGTTGTTCATGTGATTAACTTTAGTATAAATAAATTTATTTTATATAAAAACTTGAAATAATTAACTTAAATGAGGATCAAAGCTACTTGGAGTTAAGAAAAACACTGGTAACCTTAAATTGGAATTAAAAATAAGTTACGTTAAGTTAGGAACCTTACTTTTAAGAATAGTTTTTCAGTTTTTACCTGAGCACACCCTCTACATCCATTATGAATCATGAGAGCTGCTCTGTAGACATAAAAAGAGTTTTTTCATCACTGTTTTTGTCCCTCATCACTTATCAATCCAATCATATTAGACATTGAAACAGGTAAAGTTTTATTATATAAAAAATCTTATTATGAAAGTATTTCTTAATTATTTTATTCTTTGCAAATATGAAATTAAATTATTGAAAGGATAGAAATTATATTACTGTTGTAATAACCTATAATATATTTTATTTTATAAAATTATTGTCTTTAAAATATATTTTTAAATCAACAAATTCCTTTCAAAAACTGTTTAATCATAATTTTCATTATCAAAAGTTGTTTTATCTTCAATAATATTAATTTTTGGCGTGTTTTTAACTTATAATTATCATTTTGTATAATAACTGTTGTTATTTGACTTGTTGTATCAAGTAAATATTATAAGTAAGTTTTCTCTAAAATTATATATTTTTTTATCTATTATTAGTTTTTTATATAGAAATTCTCTATAAGAATTCTTTCTGCACAGTGTGTGTTATAATGCTTTTCTAAATGATATGTATATATATTATTGATAAGTGGTTAAATATTTATATTTTCCACATCTAATTGTCTCATTAAGAGCTTTACACTTCTTATTGTTATAATTGCCAGTGACTATAACAATAATAGAAAAATTATCATATTTATTTATTATTATTTTTTCAAATAATAATTGAATTTCTTTTTCTATATAAAATTCCTTTTCAATAATTCTATTTGAAGT
Source organism: Austropuccinia psidii (assembly GCA_023105745.1). Taxonomy (NCBI): domain Eukaryota; kingdom Fungi; phylum Basidiomycota; class Pucciniomycetes; order Pucciniales; family Sphaerophragmiaceae; genus Austropuccinia; species Austropuccinia psidii. The sequence goes on from JALGQZ010000003.1 coordinate 40,262,011, forward strand.
TGTGGTTATAATATCTTATTATATTATATTTTTATACTGAGGACAGTCATACTAATCTTGATATTGTTACTATTATAAAAAGTTTCATAGGCAAACCTTACATTCAGGGGCTTGGCTGTCATTTTAACCAATTTTTGGGACATAAATTCTATTTAAGATCTTATTTTACTGTTTTTTGACGTAAAATTGGCATATTTACTTTAATATTGGCTTTTTTGGGACCTATCCAATATAAATAATCTTTATAATATTAATAAAGTTATTTTTTTATTAAGAATATTTTTTGAAACAATATACTATTGAGTAACTTGGGATAAATTTCCTTTGTCTAACCAGTGGCGTTTTCACATCACGGACTTGAAATTTATTCTTTGAGTTATTCTAGTATAAAATGAATAATAATACAGTTTTGATTAATAACTTAGTAAGGGCATAATTATTATTTCTTTAAAGAAAATATAAAATCAAATAAAAGATTTGAAAATTGAAAATCTTTACTAAAAACATTTTTTCTTTAATCTTAGACATTTGTCTTTATTTTTGACGTAATTGGCCATAAATTACATTAAAACAACTTTATCCAATAAGTTGAGTTTATAAGTTATTTTTATTGTTTGATAAAATAACTTGTATTTGTTTTTTCTCTAGTGTCATCCATTGGAGATAGCTCTTCAGACTCTGAAGCCTCAGAGTCTAGTATTGAAATTCAAACTAGCCCAGCACCAAGGGGTTTAATTACCAAAGAAACCTTTAAACGTCCAGCAGGTGAGTTCAATCTGTTTTTTAGTCTTAATTGCTCTATATTGACATGAACTGTCTCTCACTAGATGTCACAGGGGCTCTTCTAAAATGAAGAGGGCCTGGCACTCAGTGAACAGACTTACTTATGGAGGGCTCAAAAGGAAATACTCAAAAGATGAGAGTAATGGAGTAAGAGGATAAATTCCTAGTCATAAAATAATAAGTATAAAAGATAAGAGAGACAAAGCAAAAGCAATAATAAAGAGCCAACCACAAATAATCCTGAGTCACTGTTTCAACCTGTTCAGAAAAGAGAAAAGGGATTAATAAGGATATGGCCACCAGGACTCTACTGAACAGGTGAGGGAAGGCTAAGACTAACTTAGTAAATAATAAAATAATATTCCAAAAGTAAGAATAAAATAATATTAAATAATAAATCAACTATTTTAATTAACTGGGGGAAAAACCCCCAGGTGGGTGAAGAGGGGCTGGTATATGTGAGAAATACCAGCCTTGGAGTTTGAGTGTTGAGATACTTGTCTGTATGCTGGAAGAAGTTGGATGTGGGATTGAATCCTGTATTGGTGAATCCAATACAGGTTATACAGTCAATACAGGTATTTGCGCCTGTATTGATTACAGGCCTGTATTTGGTGAATCCTGTATTTGGGTCTTGCCTGTATGACTGTATTGAGGTTTGAAAGCTGTATTTGGATCTTGCCTGTATGAAAACTGTATTTGGATAATCTTGAATGAAACCCCCTTGCTGATTGGGTTTTGAGGGGTATCAATGAAGTAATGATTGTGGAATGTGATTGGTAATGCCCCTGCCTCCTTGGCTGTGACATTATCCCCCTCTTGAAAGTGGTGAGCTCTGAGCACCATAAGTACAGTGAGTCTTGATGAGCTTGAAAATAATCCATACAGTTCTTTTTCCCCAACTCCTTAAATTTATTCATTAAAATTTCTTCTTCAACCAATACTCAACAAAAATCCTCATTTGATCACCTGTAGGTATTTTCCCCTTGATCTTGAATTTGAATTCCCTCTTTCACTTCAAAATTCTTTCACTCCTCTTAAAATGTCTTCATTCTTGTCTTGAGTGTCTTCACCAAACTTTTCTTGAGTCCTCATGGCTTTTTGAAAAGTGGGTGATCTGGGTTTATGTCCCAAGAACACCAGATTTCATCATAATTTTCATCTTGAGGGTGTTGGCATAAAGTGGCCAACACTTGAGGTTTTGGACCATTTCAGAAGTCCTGGCCAAAATCCTTGATTTTGTGATTAGAGGGGATTTTGGCCAATTTGCACAAAAATGCGCAAAATGCGCAAATGCGCATATATGCCAAAATGGCATATATTGGTGGAAAACTGAAAAAAATTGATAAATGCTGAAAAAATGGCCTTATAAGGTGTTTTGGCCATTTTGCGCATTTTTGCGCAAAATGCGCAAAGTGCGCAAATGCGCAGAATTTGCGCAAAAGTGCGCAAGTGCGCAAAATTTGCGCAAAGTGCGCAAATGCGCAATTATGATGAAATTGGCCTAAAAGGCCTTTTGAAGCCTTTTGACAAGATAAAAGGGCCTTTTGCGCAAAAATGCGCAAAAGTGCGCAAATGCGCAAAATGCGCAAATTTGCGCAAAAGTGCGCAAATTTGCCAATATGCATAATTAAGCATATTTTGATGAAAAATGATAAAAAAGAGTGATTTTGAAGTTTTGAGGTCTGATGTGGCCATTTGCGCCAAAGTGCATAAAATCATGAAATTGGCCAATTGGGCCATTTGAAGCAGTTTTTCTCCTTGATCTTGATTTCTTCTTGAATTTCTTTCTTCTTATCCCCTTCTTGACTGGTCAATTGCCATAAATGCCTTGCTGACTTGCAATTGTCCATAAATCTCTTGGTCTTGAATTTAAAATTTTGACTTGAAGATGAGTTCAAGGCTGACTTCCCTCTGTGATTCCAATCACTCTGATTCCCCACCCTCTGTACTTTATGGTCCTGGTGTTTTTGATAACTTGAGGGAGCTTTCTGAAGAGAGTATGGCCCCTACAGAGATTTGGGACATCAATAAAACCTATAATGGTTTTAAATCTGTCAGAGTTATTGAACCACCCTGCACCAATTGTAAGAGGAAAGGGATTCCTTGTGTGGAATCTGCTACTGCTAGGTCCACCAGGTGTCAGTTTTGCAATCTTGGAAAAAGAAATTGTTCCCAAGCCCACTATAGCTTTCCTGAAGATGCCAGAAGATTATGGAGCAGCATCAAGAAGGGTGGAAGATTTGGATTGGAAGCTCCTGTTGATGAACCTCCCACCTCTGATGCCACCTCTGGTCACTCCAATTGTGAGTTGATTGGCCATAAAATTGATGGGTTACTGACTTCTGTGCTTTCTTTTTGTGAGACTTTGAGATATGACCACATACCCAATAAGGTCACAAAAAGATTAAGAATAATTATACCTTTAATATAATTATACTAAAATTACTTAGAATAATTATACATTAAAATTAATTACTTAAATATACAAAAAATACCATAAATTAACACAAAAATTGGTTTAACTTAAAAACCAATGAATAAACATGTAAAATAAATTATACCATTGGATTCCTCATGGAAAAATACACATATACCATTTTTATGGCATATCTGTAAAGTCAATATTTAATGAATTATAAGGTATAATACCTTATAAAAACCATAAAATCCTATTTATCTCAGAAACCAATGAAACAACATGTAAAATAAATTGTACCAGTGGATTCCCCATAAAAATCCACACATAAAACAATTAATAAGCTAATTCTCAAAATCAATACTTAAGGAATTATCCTGAATATATGCACTTTTTTGGTCAACGCATATATTCAAGGATCATAGCTAATATCTTATAAACTATACATGATAGAATGATGAACCAAAAATAAAGTCACCACGTAATTACTGTAAGAACACAGATATGAACTTTATTTTACAAATTATAAACAAGGTTAAAACCTATGATGAAATATTGATAAAAATCAACAGAGCTGTTGACCACTTTGTTGTGAAAGTGGTCCAAAATTAAAAAAAAGTATACAGTTGGATTCTACTAGTTCATTCGTGAAGATTGATGTAATTTTTATTATTAAATTCAGGGTATAACCCCCTGAAATCAAGGTTTGAAGTTTAAAATATTGAATTTCGACAGAAAAGATGAGTTACAAGAAAAATCATCAAAATTAGAGTTTTGATGATATAATGATAAGCTCTTGGCAGCATAATAAGGTTATTCCAGGCTATCAGAATTCACTCTCTGAATTGCTGTAGCGTGTAAATCTTAAAAGTTATTGAAGATCAAAGTTTGAGCTTAAATTGAGCAGTTATGATCACCTACTGTAACCTTAAATTGAGTTTAACAGTCACAAGAGTGATAAAATTGGTGAATACTATTAGTTTATGATTAAAACTAATAAAATCCACGAAATTTGGGGTTCTGCCAAGCCTCTGATGTCATCAAACTTAAAGTTACAGTGATAACTTTAAATAATGGTGCAATAATGATGTAAGATGGTTTGATCATGATGTAATCACCCTCGAACCTTAAAATATTGATCAATTCCAGTGGATATGATCAGTACACGTCTACTAGAAGCCTGTTGGACTCTAGGAGGGAGGTATTTACTATAAATAGAGCTCTTTTTACTCTATTTTCCCCTCAGACACATCAAAAACATTAAATCAATTAAATCAAAAGGTAATTTTCTTTATTCTTTATATATAAAAGCATTATATTATTAAAGACCAAAGACCACCTTGCTATAATCATCTATTTTGACGTGATTAAATCATTTATTTAATTGTTTTTGTTAAAAATCTCTCTAAAACTCATTTCCACGTAAAAATCCAGAATAATTTGTAATTTTCTTTATTTTTATTGTAAATACAATTTGAAAAAGTTGTATTGATATTTTTTGGCGTAAAATACTTCAAAATTATTATATTAAGTGTTAAAAGTAGGTTATTCTCTCTTATTATAATAATTTCTCTATTATTACTCTCTTAATAACTCTTTAATTAATATAAATAGTATTTATATTAATTCATAACTTTAATATTAGTAATATTATTGTTATTAATTGTTTTTTATTAATAAAAAACAATTTTTTACGCCTTTATTATTTGTTGGTAACAATAATAAAGAGCTTTTTAATATATTAATTATTTTATATTAATATATTTATTTATTATATTATATTTTCATAATATAAATTATATTATTATATTTATTTAATAATATAATTATTTTATGCCATAATAATAATAATTATTTATTATTATTATATTTTTAATCTTATTTATTCAATTTATAAGGACATTCAGAGTACAATAAGTAATAAATTAGTAAATTTTACTTATTGTTTCATAGTCAAACCTTACATTTGGGGGCCTGGCCGTGATATTTACTTAAAAGACCTTTAAAAAGATTCTATTTGGGTTTATCCAATAATAAATTATATTTATAATCATAAATTATATAATAATTTTATATTTTATTGATTTTAAAAGCTATTGAGGCATTTGGAAAGCAATTGTACTGTCTTACACGTGGTTTTTCACATCCTTAGACTTGCAAGAACTTTCTTTGAGTGACTCTAGTGATTAAAAAAGATATTTTATAAATTAAAAATAATTTTATTATAATTTAATTTTATAAGAATCATATTCTTTTTTATTTTATTCTACAAAAAATAAAAAATACATAAAAAATATTAAAAAATATTAAAAACCAATAAAAAAAGTTATTTTTATTCATTTTTTATTCATTTCTTTATTTTATTTCAATTTTTTAAGATATAAAGCAATTTCTACGTGGAAAATTGCCATATCTTGCCAAAAATAAACACTTCTTATATAAAGACTTATATTTATTTGTCTTTTTTAGTGCTTGAAGATAACCCAACAGAAGATAACCAAGCTACTGTTGAGAGGTTGGTAGAAGAAACTTGTCAAAGTTCTCCAACACCAGTTATCACCAAAAGAAAGAAAGCTAAGAAATTAGACTTTCCAGGACCCACCATTCAAGACTCTGAAGGTGAGCACCTCTTTTTATAATTGCCATAAAAGAATTTTTATTCTAAAATAATTTTATTTTTTCTTATTCTTTAATTATGACTACCAGAAGAGGTTCCCAATACTCCATCCAATCAGATGGAGCTGGACTCAGAGGTAGAATTGATCCCTCAAAAGGGAAAAGAAAGGGCAATATCCCCAGTGGAACAGAATCCACACAAGGAAGTGCCTTATCCCAAAGGCAAGTCCCAGAAATGCCCATGATATCTGAGCCTGAATTAGAACTAAGTATGAGTAACTCAAACAGGTACAAATCACATTCAGAGGGCTCAAATAGACATCTACATGAGCCAGTACAAGCAGTATTGCACAGTGTACAAGGACAAAGATTGGGAAATGTTGCCTCAAATACACCAAGGAGTGATGAACTCCTGGCACATCCTGAAAAAGTTCCTCAAAGAGGAGGAGATAGTGAAATACTCCAATGGATGGAATCCACTGTCATCCAAACCTCAAATCAAAAAAATCAAGGATTACCATGCCAAAAAGAGGGAGGCAACCAAGGAAGAAGCCCCAGTAGCTTCTACCAGCAAGCCCCAAGCCAACCCACTTCCCCAAGAAGGGAAGAAGAACAAGAAAAAGCATTGGAGGAAACCATATTCCCCAAGCTACAGAATCCCAAGAATCCAAAAGGATGCCATGGACAATGTTTTCAACATGGCCAGAACCTTGATGGAATTCAAGGACAAGGAAGAGCAAAGAATGAGACAACCTCATTTCCCAAAGAAATAACCTTGTCCAAAGATGTTGTAAATACTTTAACAGAAATTAAAAATAGTATATTACCTCTAAAAGAAATTAAAGACAGTTTATTATCACTACAAGAAATAAATAATAATTTATCTTCTTTAACAAAAATTGTTGTACAAAACAAGAAAGAAATTGACAACATTAAGTTTATTGTTGAAAATAATAAACCTAAAAATTTAATTGACAATACTCAAAAATTAATACAAGGACAACAAGAATTGTATAAATACATAAAAGATATCAAAGACAAAACTTTGACAATCAATTATGATGTGAGTATTGACAATCTTACAGAAAAATTAAATAAATTAAGTATTTCTGTAGAAAAATTTGAAGAAAAGACTTCATCACACCAAAAATTACTTTTGGACCATGTGGAAAAAAGTGATGAAGCAAGAATGCATCTGAAAGATGATATTCAGAGTGAAATAAGGCTTATCACTGAAAAAATGGATAAAATTAATGAGGCTAATTTAAATATGCCAAAGTTATCAACACCATTTTCTCATATAAGAAGCCCTGTTAAAACAAAAGAGGAATTGTCAAATCCTTTCATAACAGACTTGAGTCACCAAGATAATAACCAAGTCTTAATGAAGGAAGCACCTCAATTAAAAGAATGGCCAACATTCACAGGAGAAGGTGAATATGACCACATATCATTTATTAAAACAATTGACATGTTGCAAGAAGATTATGCCATACCAGATGAACTAATCACTGCAAGATTACATTCTTTGTTTGAGAAATCTGCAAAAAGATGGTATTATGGCATAAGACAAACAAATGGTAAAAATACCTGGTCTTGGTGGAAACAAGAAATAATCACCAAGTGGGCAAATGATGCCTGGAGGTATAAGATAGAAAATGCATTTGAAAACTCTTTCTTTGACCCAGAGAAAGACAAACCTTTAACTTGGTTCTTAAAACAAGTTGAAAGACTTAATGCACTATACCCAGAAATGTCACAGAAGATGGTGCATATGAAAATACTTAAAAAATGTGGAGGGGAACTAGAACATGCCCTAAAAAGCAGATGTATAGAACCATGCTCCACAGAAGAGTATATAAATGCACTAGAAGATATAGTGACAAGAACAAAAATTGGCAGGACTTGGAAAAAATTGGACATTAAAAGCCCAAATAAACCATTTATCAAAAAAGATAAATCAAAAGAATCCTTTAAGCCCAATACATCCAAAAATAATGAGCAAAGAAAATGCCATAAATGTGGAGGTATTGGACACTTAGCCAATAATTGCCTTAAAAAAGCAAAAATTAATGAAATTGTGGAAACAGAAAGCCACAATGACAAAGAAGAGGAATCTGACTCTGAAAAAGAGACAGAAGAATCAGAAAGCTCTGAAAGTGATGAAATCAATATAATTAATGCACAAATTAATAATATTGACTTAATTTATGAAGTACTGGATGTTAATTCAAACTTACCACAAGTTGGAACATCTGACACAAACCTAACAAACATACAAGATGCCAAAATGTATAGAACCAAACCTGCAAGAGGAATGGGATATACAGCTGGAAAATCAAGTATAAGTATTGTTATGGTTGATAACCAGGAAGGAAAAGTTAACTTGGATACAGGAGCATATTGCACTTGTGTTGGCAAAAGTTATTTAAAAACCATTGTCCCAAATTGGCAAGAAAAACTTATGCCAATACAAGGTGTCAAATTTAGTAGTGCAAGTGAGAGCATGAAGCCCCTTGGAATAATTGATTTAACACTAATTTTTCCTCATCCTTCACAATGTGTTAGAATTAAAGTAGAGTTTGTAGTAATGGACAACTGTACTAGTAATCATTTCATACTTGGGAATGACTACTTATCAATCTATGGTATAGATATCTCCAACCAAAAAGACAGATATTTTACCATAGGAGATAACAAAAGACAAAAGTTTGGCTTCTTAAATAACAAAAAACAAATCACAGTTATTAAGAAGGAAGAAAAAATTCCAGAAAAAGAGATTTTTATATCTGAACAACTTAAAGAGGCAGAATTCAATCAAGAATTAACAGAAAAAATGAAAGAAAAATTGATTGACCTCTTATTTAAGTATAAAAATGCCTTTGCAACTGACAAAGAGCCACTAGGTGCCATAATTGGACATGAAGTGGATATAATTCTTAATGTAGAAAAGCCTTACCCACCTTTATTAAGAAGACCTGCTTATCCAGCCAGTCCAAGAGCTAGAGAAGCCTTAGAGGTACACATTAAAGAATTAATGGACCTTGGAGTATTAAGAAAGGTTGGACATAATGAACAAGTAGAAGTTACTACACCTGTCATTATAACTTGGCATAATGGAAAGTCAAGGATGGTAGGGGACTTCAGAGCCCTGAATACCTATACCATTCCAGACAGATATCCAATACCCAGAATCCATGAGACATTAACCCAATTGTCACAAGCTAAGTTCATCACAGCTATGGATGCTCTCAAAGGTTTTCATCAAAATGTCTTAACAGACAATGCCAAGAAACTACTAAGAATAATAGTCCATTGTGGAATTTTTGAATACTTAAGAATGCCATTTGGGATAAAAAATGCACCTTCCCATTATCAAAGAATGATGAATACCATATTTCCTGAAGAATTATCAGAAGGATGGTTAATTATCTATATTGATGATATTATAGTTTGCTCAGAAACTTGGGAAAATCACCTTACAAGACTAGAAAGAGTACTACAGAAAATAGTTCAAGTGAATATGAAAATTTCCTTGAAAAAGTGTCATTTTGCATATAGTGAATTAAAAGCACTAGGACATGTGGTATCTGGACTTAGTCTAGGCATAGACAAAAATAAAGTAGCAGCAGTACTACTTAAACCAATGCCTCAAACCAAAAAAGAAATGCAATCATTTCTAGGATTTGCTGGTTACTATAGACAGCATATAAAGGACTTTGAAAAGATTGCTAAATCCTTGTATAAGCTATGTGACCAACAAACAGTCTATGAGATGACAGAAGAAAGAGTCAAGGCATATGAAGAATTGAAAAATTCCTTAACAAATGCCCCATTTCTCCTAATGCCAGATTGGAAACTACCCTTCAAACTGTACATTGATGCTTGTGGAGAAGGACTAGGTGCTGCACTTCACCAAACACAAATTATCAATGATAAACCAGTGGAAGGACCAATTTGTTTCATTTCAAGGCAAATAAAGCCAACAGAAGCAAGGTATGGAGCAAGCCAAATGGAATGCTTATGCCTAGTGTGGGCTTTAGAAAAATTGCATTATTATTTGGATGGCACAGTATTTGATGTAATCACAGACTGTAATGCTGTGAAATCACTATTAAATATGAAGACTCCAAACAGACATATGCTAAGATGGCAAATTGCTATCCAGGAATATAGAGGAAATATGAATATTGTTCATAAATCTGGAAATATTCACAAAAATGCAGATGGTCTCAGCAGATGGGCTCTAGCAAATACCCCTGACAATCCAGCATGGGTACCACAAGAAGAGCACCATATAGAAGGAATATGTGTTACAGACATTGGCACAGAATTCTTTAACCAGGTTAAAGAAAGCTATAAGACAGACAAAAATTGCCATATCTTAAGCCAACTTCTAATGAAAAACTGCAAAGATCCATCACTTTCATCAAAACTAGATGAAATATGGAAAAAGGCATATGATGAAGGAAGATTTCACCTCCTTGATGGAATCCTTTACCATAGAACAAAACATACATGTGTTATGGCCTTAACAGACAGAACACTAATAAACACCATTTTACATGAGTGTCATGATAGTGTTGCATCTGGACATCTCTCAGAAGATAGGACACTAGAGAGAGTGAAAACCTGTTCTTGGTGGCCAAATTGGAAGAAAGATGTTGCAGAGTACTGCCAGACCTGTGACAGATGTCAAAAAGCCAACAGAGCCACAGGAAAGAAATTTGGAATGATGATCCAAATCCAAGAACCAAAATCCCCATGGGAAATAGTTCATATGGATTGGGTAACAGCCTTACCTCCAGGAGGAGACAGGAGTTATAATGCATGCCTAGTGCTAGTTGACAGATACAGCAAAACTCCCATGTTCTTACCATGTCATAAAGATGACACAGCTATGGATACAGCCATAATGATATGGAATAAAGTCATTAGCCACACAGGCTTATTCCAAAATATTATAAGTGACAGAGACCCAAAGTTCACTTCAGCATTATGGACAAATCTCCATAACTTGTTTGGGACAAAATTATCATTCTCAACAGCTTATCATCCCCAAACTGATGGTTTAGCAGAAAGAATGATACAGACTCTAGAGGATATGATCAGAAGATTCTGTGCTTATGCGCTAGAATTCAAAGATTCTGATGGTTTTACCCATGATTGGTGTACACTAATACCGGCACTTGAACTGGCATACAAGACATCAATCCATTCTTCCACTGGCAAAACACCAGCAATGCTAGAGAAAGGTTGGAATCCAAGACTTCCTTATGATACCCTCAAAAAGGACTTAGTGGATATACATCCAACAGCAAGCAGTTTCAAGATAATGCTTGACAAAGCAAGACACCATGCAAACAGATGCATGCAAGATTCTTTTAAATATGCAAAAGAAAGATGGGATAAAAGTCATAAGCCACCTGATTTCAAAATAGGGGACTTGGTTTTAGTATCAACCCTTAATTTCAATAACATAAAAGGCCCAAAGAAATTGAAAGATTCCTTTGCAGGACCATTTATGATAAAAGCACTTCATGGACCCAATGCTGTGCAATTGGAACTCACAGGTGAACTAATGAACAAACACCCAACTTTCCCTGTAAGTCTGATAAAACCTTACAGTTCAAGTGACAAAGAGTTATTTCCACTAAGAAATAAACCCCCACTTGAGATTCCCCCCTTGGAAGAAGGAGAGGAAAAGAAAATAGCAAAAGTCCTTAAAGAAAGAAGGACAAGAAACAAAAAAGAAAGAGAATACCTTGTAAGGTATAGAAATTCAACTCAAGAAGATGAATGGCTACTTGAGAAAGATATAAAAAATGCTGATAAACTACTAAGAAGGTTCAGACATGAAAGAAAACCTGAGAAATAAAAAAGTTAAGCATTATTGAGCTTCAAGACTAACAAAGTCTATTGAAGAGGTAGGACAGTGGATGATACCCTTATCATACATATCAGATTGTGGTACAATCTTTTTTGGTGGTAGGGAATGTGAGCCTTTGAGATATGACCACATACCCAATAAGGTCACAAAAAGATTAAGAATAATTATACCTTTAATAAAATTATACTAAAATTACTTAGAATAATTATACATTAAAATTAATTACTTAAATATACAAAAAATACCATAAATTAACACAAAAATTGGTTTAACTTAAAAACCAATGAATAAACATGTAAAATAAATTATACAATTGGATTCCTCATGGAAAAATACACATATACCATTTTTATGGCATATCTGTAAAGTCAATATTTAATGAATTATAAGGTATAATACCTTATAAAAACCATAAAATCCTATTTATCTCAGAAACCAATGAAACAGCATGTGAAATAAATTGTACCAGTGGATTCCCCATAAAAATCCACACATAAAACAATTAATAAGCTAATTCTCAAAATCAATACTTAAGGAATTATCCTGAATATATGCACTTTTTTGGTCAACGCATATATTCAAGGATCATAGCTAATATCTTCTAAACTATACATGATAGAATGATGAACCAAACATAAAGTCACCACGTAATTACTGTAAGAACACAGATATGAACTTTATTTTACAAATTATAAACAAGGTTAAAACCTATGATGAAATATTGATAAAAATCAACAGAGCTGTTGACCACTTTGTTGTGAAAGTGGTCCAAACTTAAAAAAAAGTATACAGTTGGATTCTACTAGTTCATTCGTGAAGATTGATGTAATTTTTATTATTAAATTCAGGGTATAACCCCCTGAAATCAAGGTTTGAAGTTTAAAATATTGAATTTCGACAGAAAAGATGAGTTACAAGAAAAATCATCAAAATTAGAGTTTTGATGATATAATGATAAGCTCTTGGCAGCATAATAAGGTTATGCCAGGCTATCAGAATTCACTCTCTGAATTGCTGTAGCGTGTAAATCTTAAACGTTATTGAAGATCAAAGTTTGAGCTTAAATTGAGCAGTTATGATCACCTACTGTAACCTTAAATTGAGTTTAACAGTCACAAGAGTGATAAAATTGGTGAATACTATTAGTTTATGATTAAAAGTAATAAAATCCACGAAATTTGGGGTTCTGCCAAGCCTCTGATGTCATCAAACTTAAAGTTACAGTGATAACTTTAAATAATGGTGCAATAATGATGTAAGATGGTTTGATCATGATGTAATCACCCTCAAACCTTAAAATATTGATCAATTCCAGTGGATATGATCAGTACACGTCTACTAGAAGCCTGTTGGACTCTAGGAGGGAGGTATTTACTATAAATAGAGCTCTTTTTACTCTATTTTCCCCTCAGACACATCAAAAACATTAAATCAATTAAATCAAAAGGTAATTTTCTTTATTCTTTATATATAAAAGCATTATATTATTAAAGACCAAAGACCACCTTGCTATAATCATCTATTTTGACGTGATTAAATCATTTATTTAATTGTTTTTGTTAAAAATCTCTCTAAAACTCATTTCCACGTAAAAATCCAGAATAATTTGTAATTTTCTTTATTTTTATTGTAAATACAATTTGAAAAAGTTGTATTTATATTTTTTGGCGTAAAATACGTCAAAATTATTATATTAAGTGTTAAAAGTAGGTTATTCTCTCTTATTATAATAATTTCTCTATTATTACTCTCTTAATAACTCTTTAATTAATATAAATAGTATTTATATTAATTCATAACTTTAATATTAGTAATATTATTGTTATTAATTGTTTTTTATTAATAAAAAACAAGTTTTTACGCCTTTATTATTTGTTGGTAACAATAATAAAGAGCTTTTTAATATATTAATTATTTTATATTAATATATTTATTTATTATATTATATTTTCATAATATAAATTATATTATTATATTTATTTAATAATATAATTATTTTACGCCATAATAATAATAATTATTTATTATTATTATATTTTTAATCTTATTTATTCAATTTATAAGGACATTCAGAGTACAATAAGTAATAAATTAGTAAATTTTACTTATTGTTTCATAGTCAAACCTTACACTTTTTATTCTTCTTCAGTGACTGGATCTAGAATGAGGGGTGTCCAACAATGGAATAATACCAGTGGCTCCTGGGCAGCCATTGGAGGATCAATTCACCCCCAAGGAAATCCCATTGGAGTGGCCCCAGAGGTTCCCATTTTGGTCACCAGAAAAGATGGAAAACTTGGAAAATTGAAGAGAAATTTGGTGGTTCAAGATGAAAATGATACTGATGCTGAAGGAAGTGATGAGATTGATGGAGAAGAGCTTGAAATGACTACCCCAATCCAGAAAAGAAGAATCCAATCCACCTCACAATCCCCAGTCCAAGCCAGTACCACCAATAATGAAGTGATCAGGTCCCCCCAACCACCTCAACTTCCAATAAGATCCCCAACCAGGCCCTCCACACTTGCCTCCACCTCTACCAATATCCAACCACCAGTGGCCAGCACTTCTAGAGACCCAATGTCTCCAGAACCTGAATCAATCTTTGAAACCCGTCGCCGCTGGAATATTACTGGCAACTTCACTGATCAAAAAAGGGTGAACAAGAAGGTGGTCACCTCTCTATTTGCTGAAGTTGATGCTTTAACTGAGGTGTTTGTTGATAAGGCCATGAAGAGTGCTATTCCAGGGGAGCCCACTGCTGCTTTGGCCAGGGAGGCAGTTGCTTATGAAGATGCCATGGTTGTTAAGTTTAGAGAAGCCTTGAAGAAATTTTGATGAGGATTATCTGTAGCTGGTCTTTACCATTACTAGTGTTTGCTCTTGATTATTAAATAAATTCACTCCCCAAACAAGATATGGGAGTTATGATTGCTGCTTTTGAAACAAGAAATGAAAAATAAATCATACAAGTAAAAGAAAAATGAAATAAAAAATAAAAATGAAAAAGAATTGAGAGAAAAAGAGAGTAAAGAAAGAAATAAAAAATGCCTGAGGGTTGTCCTTCTTGTGGTGAGTTGCTTGATTTTTGGCCAAAAGATTCTGAAAGATGAAATCAAGCATTTGATGCTCACAGCGTGGCCAAGGTAATGTTTTTACAAGAATTAGACCCCTCAGGGATGCATACCAGGAGATGGAACTTACTTTCATAACTTCCACTCCCCACCAAGCACCATAAATGAAAATTGAAATATGCCATAAGATGAATTTGATAATGAATGTCTTGAAAGATGATTTATGGCATGATTAAAGAAAGAAGAGAAAATAAAAGAAAAGATTGGGCCATATCTTGATGAAAAGGTCCAAATCTTGAGGGTATGATGTTGCAAGGCCTTCTGAACCTGTCCAAAGAATTGACAAGTGCTCACAAAGTGGCCAAGGTGATGCTTACAACAAATTTGGGTAGAATACCCCCTTAAAGGTGCATGCCAGGAGAGGAACTTACTTTCATAAACTCCCATCCCCACCAAGCACCATAAATCAAACTCTTGAGGCATTTGGGCCAGGCTTGTCTGGATACAAAGTGTGAAAATCCTTGACAAGGTCTGGGGAGTTGGTAAGGTTGGAAGCTGGTTCCCAAGTTGTTCTTTCTGGGTCTTCATTGAATCCTTTCCACTCCACTAAATACCATAATGAACCTCTCTTGAGTTTTGAGTCCAGAACCTGAGCCACTTCCCACTCTTCTTGCTCTTCCACTATTACTGGAGGTGGTGGCAATTGGTGTCGATTTGGGATAGTTGATTGCTTGACTGGTTCTAATAAGGACACATGGAAAACAGGGTGAACTGACTTCCATTGTTGAGGCAACTTGAGGTGATATGCATGGCTGCCAATCTTCTTGAGAACTTCAAAGGGTCCCAGCCATCTTTCTGAAAGCTTTTTGGTGGGTCTTGTTGTCTTGATGTTCTTGGAAGCTAGCCATACTTTGTCCCCAGGTTGGAAATCAGGTGGAATTGCTCTATTTTTATCTGCATACTTCTTAAAACGCTTTATTGCTGACTCTAATTCTTCTTTGACAACTTGCTGTACTGATTGGAGTTTTGATGATAACTTTCCAGCAGGTGTATCTTGAGAAATGTGAATTGAATCAAAGCTGGGATTTCTTCCATAAATAGTGAAAAATGGAGACTGTTTTGTTGATGAATGTTCTGAATTATTATAGGCAAATTCAGCCAGAGGGAGCCAGGTGTGCCAGTCATCTTGATGGTAACTGACATACATCCGAAGATACTGTTCTAGAATCTGATTTACCCTCTCTGTCTGTCCATCTGTTTCAGGGTGAAAGGCAGTTGAAAGATCTCTTGATATCTTGAGCTGCTGACACAATTGAGTCCAAAATGATGAAACAAATAATGAACCTCTATCACTAACAATACTGATTGGAAGACCATGTTTGGAAAAGACATGATTAATGAATATTTGAGCTAAATCCAAAGCAGTGATTGTTGAATAAGTTGGAATAAATATTGCCATTTTTGAAAATCTGTCTACAACTACTAAAATTGAATCAAAGTTGCTTGACAAGGGCAATTGGGTGATAAAGTCCATTGATAAGGAATTCCAAGGACCAGATGGAATTTGAAGAGGCTTGAGTAATCCAAACTTCTTATGGTGGATGTTCTTGTTTCTTGAACATTGCTGACATGAGGACACATAGTCCTTGATGATTTGATTCATGCCAGCCCAATAAAAATCCCTCTTGATGAGCTTGAGGGTCTTCTCCTGGCCAGGATGGCCAGCCAATGGTGAATCATGACGCCTTTGAAGAATGTCCGATTGAACTTCATGATTGCTTGGAATAACTACTCTATCTTTGAACAATAATAATTTTGCTTGAGGTTCAAGAGAATAGTCTGGGACTGATTCTCCTCTTGCTAATTTCTTGAGGATCTCCTTATAGTCTTTGTCTTGCCATACTTGTCTTTGAATCTGATCAACTAAATCCGAAAACATTTCAAATTTTATGGAAAAGAATCTTGACTCTTGAATTTCATTTTGCTTGAGAACTTGATGAAAGTTTTGAGGATTCTTGCTGATGAAATCCACCCCCCTCTCTGGGTACACGTCGTCCCGACGTGACAAGGCATCTGGTAAAGTGGCCAGCCTGCCTGGGCGGTAAGTGATAACAAAGTGAAATTCAGACAAAAATTCAGCCCAACGGGCTTGACGACGAGTAAGGACTTTAGAGGACATAAAATATTGGAGAGAACAATGGTCTGTCAAGACCTCAAAGGAATCAGAAAGAGAAAGGAGAAAGGCTCTCCAGCGCTTGAGAGCCCAAACTATGCCAAGGAGTTCCTTGTCGTGAATTTCATAGTTGAGTTCAGCTGGTAAGAGCTTGCGACTATCAAATGCAATGGGATGCTTTCCTGAGTCATTCACCTGACTCAGTACAGCACCCAAGGCATAATCAGAGGCATCAGTCTCTACAATAGTTGGAAGAGAAGGATTAAAGTGAGAGAGGATAGGAGCAGTGGTGAAAGCTTCTTTGAGTATCTGAAACTGACTAAGAGCTTCCTCATTGAAGATAAAGGGAGAATCTTTTTTAAGGAGGGAAGTGAGAGCAGAGATTTTTTTGGAATAATTTTTAATGAAACAAAGATTAAAGTTGGCAAAGCCAAGAAAGGATTGAAGGGCCTTGATGTTCTTGGGCTGAGGCCAATTGAGGATTTGTTGAACCTTTGAAGAATCCATCTTGAGGCCATCACTTGAAACAACATAGCCCAAGTATTCCACACTTGAGGCATGAAATACACACTTTGAGGCTTTAGCAAACAAATTATTGTCTCTCAGTCTTTGGAGAACAGAGGCCACATGTTTAACATGTTCATCCAAAGAGCTAGAGAAGACCATAATATCATCTAAGTACACTACAACAAAAACATCCAAATAATCTGCAAAGATATCATTCACAAGATTTTGGAATGAAGCTGGAGCATTGGTTAAGCCAAATGGCATAACCAAATATTCATAACTGCCATATTTGGTTCTAAAAGCAGTTAAGTGCTCATCCCCCTCTTTGATTCTCAAGAGATTATAAGCACCATGCAGATCTATCTTGGAGAAGATAGTAGCACCGTTGAATACGGTAAGAAGCTGATTCATTGGAGGAACAGGATACCTGTTCTTCCTAGTGACAGCATTAAGTTTGCGGTAGTCAACACACAAACGAAGACCACCATCCTTTTTCTTAACAAAAAGGACAGGTGCTCCTGTTGAGGAGGAGCTTGGTCTAATGAAACCTTTCTCTACATTCTCTGAAATGTAGGCCCGCAGTGTTTCTGACTCATTCCTTGATAAAGAGTAGATAACACCAACTGGAGGTAGAAGACCCTCCAGTTCGATATGATGATCACAGGCACGGTGTGGAGGAAGTTTCTCTGCTTTCACTTTGGAGAATACATCCAAATATTTGTGATAAACAGGAGGGACTACCTTCAGCACAGTTTCAATCTCTTCTGGCTCTTCCTCCTCATCCCACTGCTCCTCCAGGGAGGCATGAAAAGATAAAGGAGGAAGGTCCATATCCCCTTGAAAGAGATGAAGTGAAGATATAGCAACATCTTCTCCAACATCTTTTATCTCTTTGAAGACTTCATCTCTTAATGGAAGTAATGACTGAGAGGGAAAAATGGAGGGGTTATGGACAGAAGGAGGAAAGGAAGGTGTCTTAAGTTCACCAACCAGAGCAACACTGTTGACAGCAGTGGAAGAGTCATTACTAGTAGAAGAAATAATACCACTAGAATCCTTATGATTAGAATCATAGGTGATCAATCCATTTTTCCAATCAATAATGGGATTGAAATGGTAAAGAAAATCATAGCCCAATATTAGGTCTTCTCCCTTGGGTGAATCTATGATAAAGAAATCCCATTCAAAGCTTGGGAAGGAAGGTAAATCAACAACCCACTTGGTATAATGGGTGATGAACAAGGAAGTGGATTCACTGGAATCCAGAATGAAAAGAGGAATCTTTTCAGGGAGCTCTGACATGGTCAATGAGTACTTGAGAACAAAATTCTTTGCAATAAAGGAGTTTGTAGCACCAGAATCAATGAGAATACTATAAAAAATATCAGAGATTGAAGAAAAAATAAGAAATTTTAAAGATTTCTTGACACTAGTATTCAGAGTGCACAATTGTGCTCTTGAAGGAAATAAGTGAGAACCATTGAACACATCATGATTCCCACTCAGGCTTTTCCCTGCTTGCTAGGGAAGCCTTTTGATGACCCTTGCCTATTCTCAGGCCTCTTGAAGCATTTTTCAAATGGGTGCTTTCCACCACAATAATTGCACAAGCCTTCTTTAATCCTCCTCTCCTTTTCAGAACCAATTAATTTGTTGTCCTTATTGAGGAGAGCAGCATGAGGATTGTCTTTGGACATTTGAAAATTCTTCTCCTTCTTATTCTTATTGTGATAAGGCTTCTTGGATGATGAACTTTGAGGAGGCTTGGAGAAATTGGATCCAATGATTGGAGGCTTCTTCTCTTGATGACTGCCCTTTTCCTTTTGCCTCTCATGATATCTTGTGTCTAATTCTAAAGTGACATCCATAAGTTCTTGAAGAGTGTCAAACGTTCCAGGGTGAGAAGCCAATTGGTCCAACAATCTTGATGCCAAGCCTCTTCTATACACATGAATGTAAGCTCTTTCCCCCCAATCTCCAATTCTTGACATTAAGCTTCTGAAATCTGCTATGTACAAGGAAACATGACCACTTTCCTTCATCCTCAAATTGTCCAACTCTTGTTCAGCTTTCCTGACTTCATTGGGGTCACCAAACAGAGTGAATAATTGAGATTCAAATAATGGCCAATTATTGAGGAGGTAGGAAGGGTCTTCATTGGAAATATTTGAGAGGTAAGGTTCAATCCACTTGCCAGCTCTACCAGTAAGAAAAGAAGTTGAGTACAAAACCTTCTTCCTGTCAGAGAAGAAGTTTGCTGGATCATTATGGAAAATTAGTTGACAGGATTGGACAAATCCTCTCAACTTATGAGATTGATTACCATCAAAAGAATCAGGTGCCTTCATGGATGGAGTCTTGAAAGCAGGGGCTTTGGAATTGTCCCTGGGGGAAACTGCTTGAGTGAGTTGTCCCATGAACTGAGTCATTTGCTCCATCATCTTGAGGAGAATTGGATCAGTTTGAGAGACAGGAGGTTGACTAGAAAGGGCTAGATTAGAATCCTGAGGCACCTCTGGAGCATTTGCCAAGGCATCTGCCACTTCAGTCTCCCCAGAATCATCCTCTTCCACAGACTCTTCCCCCTCCTCATCTTCAACTTCCCCTAATCTTGCTCTTGCACCTTCAGACATGCCAGGGTAGCCACCCAAAAGTCCAGAAAAGGATCTTGATCTTCTAGATTTCATTCCACCTCTTCTTGAGGGTGCTGCTCCTTCCATTGGTGGTCCTCTGTCCAAATTTGCACTCAGTTGATGAACTGATGGTGTGTGGTCAAGAGGAGCCCTTGCTGTAGGAGTGAGAACAGCTGGAATCTTCTTGGATCTAGTATGCTTGGCTGGGGGACTATGCTGAACTGGCATTATGAAAGAAGAATAAATAAAACTTGATGATACTTTGAATAAAAGAAGGCTTGACCAAAACAATCAAATGAAAATCTTGATGAACTTGAGAAATCAATCAATAATCTTGAAGTGAATCAATATGAATAAATCTTGAAGAGTGAATATGACAAAGTCAAATTCTTATGAATAATCAATTTCAATCAATAAGTCAAATCAAGTCAATCAAAATCAAATCAATTAAGTCTTGAGGAATTCAATCAATATCTTCAAAAGTCAATTCAATTTTCTTGAGGAATCAAATTCAAATCAATCAATTAAATCAAATCTTGAGGATAAATCAGTTATCTTGAGTAGTCAAATCAAGTCAATCAAATCAATTCAATCAAAGTCAATTCAAAATCTTGAGGTGAAATCAATGTCTTGAGGAATCAATCAATAAATCAATAATCTTGAGAAATTTCCAAAATCCAAAATCACTGAATACCCCAAATCAATAAAATCCCTGAATGAATAATCAATTAACCCAAATAATTCCACTCAAATAACCTGATAAACCTGAATTCAGACAAAAAGAGAAATGAGAATGATAATGATAAAGTGAAATGGTCAGCAGAAATTTTGAAATGAGAAAGAGAATCAATTTTCATTTGAATGAAAAGAATGAGATGAAAATTGATGAGAGAAAAAAAATCATAAAAATCATAAAAATCATAAAATCATGAAAAGATCATAATT
The DNA here is from genome assembly GCA_023105745.1 of Austropuccinia psidii. NCBI lineage: Eukaryota > Fungi > Basidiomycota > Pucciniomycetes > Pucciniales > Sphaerophragmiaceae > Austropuccinia > Austropuccinia psidii. The sequence continues at coordinate 40,283,051 of JALGQZ010000003.1, forward strand.
GAAGAATGAGAGGAATGAATAAAATGAATGAAAGAAAAGAAGCAATTATGAGTTAATTAAAATAATGTCACAGGGGCTCTTCTAAAATGAAGAGGGCCTGGCACTCAGTGAACAGACTTACTTATGGAGGGCTCAAAAGGAAATACTCAAAAGATGAGAGTAATGGAGTAAGAGGATAAATTCCTAGTCATAAAATAATAAGTATAAAAGATAAGAGAGACAAAGCAAAAGCAATAATAAAGAGCCAACCACAAATAATCCTGAGTCACTGTTTCAACCTGTTCAGAAAAGAGAAAAGGTATTAATAAGGATATGGCCACCAGGACTCTACTGAACAGGTGAGGGAAGGCTAAGACTAACTTAGTAAATAATAAAATAATATTCCAAAAGTAAGAATAAAATAATATTAAATAATAAATCAACTATTTTAATTAACTGGGGGAAAAACCCCCAGGTGGGTGAAGAGGGGCTGGTATATGTGAGAAATACCAGCATTGGAGTTTGAGTGTTGAGATACTTGTCTGTATGCTGGAAGAAGTTGGATGTGGGATTGAATCCTGTATTGGTGAATCCAATACAGGTTATACAGTCAATACAGGTATTTGAGCCTGTATTGATTACAGGCCTGTATTTGGTGAATCCTGTATTTGGGTCTTGCCTGTATGACTGTATTGAGGTTTGAAAGCTGTATTTGGATCTTGCCTGTATGAAAACTGTATTTGGATAATCTTGAATGAAACCCCCTTGCTGATTGGGTTTTGAGGGGTATCAATGAAGTAATGATTGTGGAATGTGATTGGTAATGCCCCGCCTCCTTGGCTGTGACACTAGAAGTGGAAGTAACTACTTCATCCAATCAAATGGATCTGGACCAGGACATTCCATTCATAAATCAAAAAAGCAACAATGTCAGCCCAGACAAGAGGCTCAAATGGAGGATGCCAGAGCTTCCACCAGTTCCCAAAGGTTAGCCGGCACCTTTGACACTCTTATTGAGAGTCCAGAAACTGACATAACTGCTATTGCTGTTGTTACACCTGAATCACTTTCAACAGGCAACAATAGAGATATACCAGTCCCAGTACAAGAACTGGTTTATGGCAGCAAATCAGCAAGAGTGGGAACTTCTCCCAAGTCTTTGGATAGGCACCATGAACTCATATCTTCAAGTGAAGAAGCTCATGGGGCCAGAAAAGACAGAGGAACTTCTGAAGGGTTGGACACCCGTTTCTTGCAAAGGACAAGTCCAACAGATAAAAGCTTGGTTGAAAAACCAAAGCATGTTATCAGAGGACCAGAAGAAGAAGTTGGCCCAAGGAAAGGAAAAAAGCCCAGTGAAAGCTCCCCAAGCCTCCACAAGCAAAATTCTGCCTCAACAAGTGCCAAACAAGCCCAAGCAAACCCCAAAGATCAACCAGGAGGGCAAGCAAAAGGCAAAGCCCTAGCTGCAGAACTACAGGATTCCCAAGAAAGAGAAGACAGCCTTGGACAATGTGTTTAAAATGGCAAGAACTCTGACGGAATTCCAAAACAAGGAAGAGGAAAGATTGAACCAATCTTTTCCAAAGAAGTAGAACTTCTCAAGCTTGTAAACCAAATTGCAGCTTGTAATAAAGAAATTATAACAAAGCTCAAAAAACTTGAGTATATCCAACAAAAGTTGGGTAATGAGATACTACAAGTAAAAGAGTCACAAAAGACCATTATTGGCGTTGAAAATTTTAATAAAGACAATATTTTGTCTTTGACATGAATTTGTGCAAGAATTGAGTCTAAGGTTACCTTACTCAATAAACCAGATGAAAATTCTATTTCATGTATAACTAGATAGTTGAAAGAATTAAGGATACAAGTCCAAAACTTGGAAAACTCAACTGGGAACAATGCAGCCCTTTTCCAAGAATAATTGGAAAAAAGTGATGAAGCAAGACTTTAATTGAAAGAAAATATTCAATCAATTATTAATACTATATCACTGAAGAATGATTTTCCAAGACAGTCTACACCAATTCTTGACAGAAATGTGCTAAACTTGAATAATTACTTACATCATATAATTTCAAGTAATTCAGAAGTAGAAGCTGATTGCAATTTTAAAGACTTTCCAAGATTAGAGGATTGGCCAGCCTTCAGTGGTGAAGGGAAATATAATCATATGGAATTTATGAAAACAATTGATATGTTTAAAGAAGACTTCAACATACCCGATGAATACATAAGTGCCAGATTACACTCATTGTTTACCAAATCAGCAAAGAAATTGTATTACAAAATGAGACAACACCATGGTAAACATTATTGGCCTTGGTGGAAAGAACAAAGTATTTCTAAATGGGCAAATGATTCCTGGAGATTTAGAATGGAGAATTCTTTTGAAGAAGCCATTTTTAATATTGAGAGGGACAGGCCCATGTCTTAGTTTCTTAAACAAAAGGAAATATTAACTTCCCTTCATCCTGATATGTCTGAAACAATGCTACATAAAAGGATCTTAAGAAAGTGTAGTGGTGACCTTGAGCATGCTATAAGAAGTAGATGTATTGAGCCTTTCTTTACAGAAGATTATATTAATGCTATGGAGGACATCACTCCTAGAACAAAAATTGGTAGAAATTGGTTTGAACCCCCAATAGACAACAAGAGCAGTGGGAAACCAATTCCAAAACCCAATAAACCACATGACAAAGCTTCTTTGAAAGTTCATAAGTGTGCAAGTACATCTCATTTGGCTAATACTTGTCCCAAAAAGGCAAGAATCAATTAAATAGAAATTGAAAAAGATGACACAAAATAAAAAAATGATGCCTCTGTACATGAAAGTGATTCTGAGCCTTCTGAAGAGGAGGAATTGCCAGATGGACTTAGTATAGAAAATATTCATGTTTCCTTTGAAGTCACAGAGGTATATACTCACTTACCACAGAACAGTGATGAATGTATGGATCTCATACATGTGCAACATGCTAAAATGCAGAAACCCAAACCAGCCAGAGGTAAATGTTATACCACTGGATCATGTTGTATCACTAATATTGTGATAAACAACAGAAAAGCCAAGATACATCTTGACTCAGGTGCGTTTTGTACTTGTGTTGGAAAATATTATCTTGACACGATTTATACCAATTGGCAAGAAATGTTAATGCAAATTGAAGGTATAAAATTCAGCAGTGTCAGCCAAAATGTGCACCCCTTGGGTATGTTTGAAGCAGCAATGATATTCCTTCATCCTCCAGGAAATATTAGATTAAAAGTTGAATTTTTTGTTATGAATAATTGTACTTAACAACACTTTATACATGGAAATTCTTATCTCAATATTCATGGTATTGATATCAAGAATCATCAAGACAGATATTTCACTATAGAGGAAAATAAAAGGCAAAACTTTGCTTTTCCTCCAGAAAAAAGAGAAATAACTGTCATTAGACAAGTAAAAAATGTTAATAAAGAAAAATTTGTGTCAGATCAATTAATTGAGGCACAAATTAGTCCTGAATTAACACCAGAAATGAAGGAAGAGCTTATTGAAATTTCATTTCAATACAGGGAAACCTTTGCTTCTGATAATGAATCACTTGGGGCTATCAAAGGCCATGAAGTGGACATTATGCTTAATGTGGAAAGACCTTACCCTCCACTTTTAAGAATACCAGCTTACCCAGCTAGCCCTTGGGCCAGAGTAGCATTAGAAATTCATATTAATGAACTAATGAAACTGGGAGTTCTTAGAAAATTTGGACACAATGAAGAAGTATAAGTCACAACTCCTGTAATCATTACTTTGCATAATGATAAATTAAGGATGGTTGGTGATTTTAGAGCAGTGAATACCTACATTATTCCGGATAGGTATCCAATTCCTAGAATCCATGAGACTTTGACTTAATTATCCAAAGCACAGTTTATCACTTCTATGGATGCTCTTAAAGGTTTCCATCAGAATGTTTTAACACCTCATGCTAGGAAACTATTGAGAATTATTGCCCATCGTGGTATTAATGAATACTTGAGGATGCCTTTTGGTATTAAAAATGCACCCTCTCATTACTAAAGAATGATGAATACCATTTTCCCACCTGAATTATCAGAGGGGTGGTTAATCATTTATATTGATGACATCATCATTTTTTCAGAAAGCTGGCATTTGCATTTAGAGAGAATTTCATTAGTACTTAAGAAAATTCTTCAAGTGAACATGAAAATATCTCTTAAAAAATGTAATTTTGGGTTTCATGAGCTGAAAGCTCTAGGACAAGTAGTCTCAGGACGGAGCCTTGGTGTTTATAAAAACAAAGTGGCTGAAGTGTTACTGAAACAAATTCCCCAGAACAAAAAAGAAATGATGTCTTTTGTAGGGTTTTCCAATTATTACAGGAAACACCTTGAAGATTTTGCAATCCATTCCAGATCATTGTACAGAGTTTGTGATCAACAAACTGTCTTTTAAATGACAAGGGAAACAATTTAAGCATATGAGAAGATCAGATATGCCTTAACCAATGCACCATTACTACTGATGCCAGACTGGAAACTTTGTTTCAAGCTGTATATGGTGAGGGCCTAGGTTCAGCTCTTCATCAAGCTCAAATTGTCAATGAAAAAACCGTATGAAGGTCCAATTTGTTTTATTTCAAGACAAATCAAACCTACTGAGGCCAGATATGGAGCCAGCCAAATGGAGTGCCTTTGCCTTGTATGGGCTCTGGAAAAACTTCATTATTATCTTTATGGTAGTGTGTTTGACATAATTACTGATTGTAATGAAATAAAATCACTTCTAAACATGAAAACTACAAACAGACACATGTTAAGATGGCAGATTGCTATACAGAAGTATAGAGGTAATATGACCATAGTACATAAAGCTGGAAATATTTACAAGAATTCTGATGGCTTGAGTAGATGGACATTACCCAATACACCTGAAACTCCTGCCTATGTTTCCACAGGTGCAGAGCCTTGAATTCAAATGGGAGGAATTAGCATCACAGATGTTGGGACAGAATTCTTTGAAGAAGTTAGAGAAAGCTATAAGCTGGATAATAACTGTCATATTCTTACTTCTCTACTTGACAAAGATTGCAAAGATGCAGCTTTGGCTACCTCTCTGGATGATATTTGGAAAACATCTTATGAAAATGGGAGCTGCCATTTATTTGATGGTGTTTTATATCATAGATCTAAACACACCTGTGTCATGGTCCTGTGTAGTAGAAAGTTAATTAACACAATACTGCTAGAATTCCATGATAACATGTATTCTGGACATCTGTCAGAAGACAGAACAATGGAAAGAATTAAGACATGTGCCTGGTGGCCATGTTGGAGAAAGGATTTCATTTAGTACTGTCATAGTTGTGATAGATTCCAGAAAGCCAATAAAGCTACTGGTAAATGATTTGGTTTGATGATTCATATCCAAGAACCAAGTACCCCATGGGAAGTGGTTCATATGGATTGGGTAACTGCCTTACCACCAGGAGGTGATAAGGGTTACAATGCATGTCTTTTCATTGTAGACAGATATAGCAAAACAACAATCTTTTCACCATGTCATAAAGATGACACAGCTATGGATACAGCTCTCTTGATTTGGAATAGAGTCATATCCCATACTGGTATCTTTAAAAATATAAGAGTGATAGAGACCCAAAATTCACATCAGCCTTATGGACTAATTTACATAAGCTTTTGGGTACAAAATTATCATTCTCAACAGCATAACATCCAGAAACAGATGGGTTAGCAGAAAGAATGATACAAACCCTTGAGAACATGATAAGAAGATTTTGTGCTTATGTCCTGGAGTTTAAATATTCTGATGGCTTCACCAATTATTGGTGTAATATTATACCAGCATTGGAATTAGCCTATAAGACCTCCATCAATGCTTCAACAGGCAAAACTCCTGCAATGTTGGAAAAAGGATGGAACCCTAAACTTCCTGTTGATACTTTGAAGAAAGATTTACTTGATATTCATCCAGCTGCTTCAAGCTTGAAGTTATTGCTTGATAAAGTAAGGCATCATGCAAAACAAAGGGTGAATGATGCCTTTGAATATGCTAAACAGAAATGGGACAAAATTCATGAAACCCCAGCATTCAAAGTAGGGGACTTAATACTAGTTTCAACCTCAAAATTTAAATATATTAAAGGTACAAAGAAATCGAATGATTCCTTTTCAGGACAACTTATTATTAAAGCCCTTCATGGGCTCAATACAGTACAAGTAGAACTATCAGGAGAATTGGAAAATAAACATCCAACGTTCGCTGTTAGCCTAGCAAAGCATTACACTTCAAGTGATAAGGAATTATTTCCTTTAAGAAATGAAACACCCCTAGACGTACCTCCACTTGATCAGAATGAAGAGAAAAAAGTACTTAAAGTCTTGAAAGAAAGAAGAATTAGGGGAAAAGATGAAAGAGAATACTTGGTCAGGTACAAAAATCTACAACATGAAGATGAATGGGTTTTAGCAGATAGGATACCTGATTCCCAACAGCTTCTCAGAAGATTCAGACATGAGAGAAGACCAATCCCTCAAAGAAAAATCTGAAATGTGTGCTTTACATACTTGAAAGTATAAGTAAAGACGTTGGACAGTGGATTATACCCCCCCAAATAACTTGGGGGTATACTACTAAAATAAAATTGAGGTGAAATTCTTCTTGGTGCCAGGGAATGTGAGCCTGTGAGGTATGTATAACATACCCATAAGGCCACAAATGACTTTATATACAGTTGATTTAGTCTTCAACAGACTTTTCAATTGCATTTACAATAAGAAATAATAAAAAATAAGTATAACTTTTTTTGGATAAACAAAGTTATAAATATTATGTCATTTTTGGATTCTACATCAAAAATTGTCAGCCTGTGACTCAAAACCAGAGCACAAGCATGACAGCCAAAATACCATAAACCAATGGTATAGCCAGAATACCACCAGAACATGGAGCTGAGCCAAATTAGCTCAAAAGGAATAAAAGGAAAGAGGAAACTCATCTCTTTCTGAAAATATAAGTCCCATCACCATAGGACAAGAAATAACAAAGTTATTCCTGCTCAAAGTTATTGCTGAGCATAAACCTTAATTTTCACCTCTCATCTAAAATCTAGAAGGAGAGGCTTAACCCCATCAAATGGGTATTCAAAATGAAGCTCTAAGCCAGGGCTATCTAATGGTGCTAGCCAAACTGAGCTAGCACCAGTATTACTTGAGTTATGGTCAAATTCAGACCAAATAAGGGTGAACAAAACATTCACCTCTCATCTAACTTTTACAGTTTTAGTGTGAGATACTTAAAGTGGGGTCTTTTTGGAAAGAGCACAATCAGGGCTATCTGATGGTGTCATCCAATTCCTCATAGCTCAACTACAACAGAAGTTATTGGCCAAACAAGCTTAATACAGCTTTTGCCCAAACCACGCCAATGTACAAAAATACTTGTACATGGGATAACTTTGTCATATTTAATGATAACCATGTCAAGTTGGGTACCATTGTGTAGGGCTCATATAGAGCTATTCAATGAACCAATTTTGAGCTTGATATCTCAAAAAGCGACAGAGTTATGACCATTTTAAGGTCAAAATCTCACCTGCTGTCATATACAGCCTTACCATGGGATAATATCCCATAACCATGAATATGAGGTGTCAAATAGACAAAGAAGCATGTTTTTACTTCAATACCTCATATGTCAGTCAATACTGGGGTCCCATACAGTTTCTGTACAGCATTCTACGCGTCATACACGTCAGAATCAGGCTGTGAGGTCCCCAGATGAAAATTTTCACCCTGTATTGGTGAAAACCACCAAGATGTGGTTTCAAAACCACATCTGAGCCCAATACAGAGTATACATGCTGTTTGCAAACCACAAGCCTGTCATAGAGAGTGAAAATCTTCACTTCCTCTACATGGAAAGGTCTAGTAGCCTTTCCACCTCAAGAGGGTATTTCACAGTCAAAAGCCTTTCCTCATCCTGCTCTTGAATAACCTACGTAGTAAACTGTTAAAAACAGTTTTACTCTTGGTTAATAATCAGGTATAATTATAAGTTTAATTATTGTAGTCTTTTATTATTGTAACCCAACAGATAAAGCTGCACCCAGGGCTTTCAACAGCGCTCACCACCACTATAACCTCTATAGTAAAGCCCTTAAATTTATTCTTAATCATCTCAAAACCTTCTTAAAGCATTTTTTACCGTGTCACAAACATAGTTTGAGTTGTAAATAGCCTACATTACCACTCTTTCATAGTTTCATCCTGACAAAAATGAACTAGGTGACACCCATAGGGTGTTATACCCAAAAGGCTTATTTCTTAGTTTATTAGAAGATTTAAGAATATCACAGTACTAATGTAACTTTTTTGACATTTTTTTAAAAATTGTTCAATTTAAGCTTAAATAAGCTTGAATTTGAAGTTGCATAAGGTTTATGCAAACTTACCAAAATTTTAGTTAAAATTGAGGTGTTGTGTATATTTACTGAATTGGCTGAGGATTTGCCATACAGAATGTAAATCCTGCATGAGCTCAATTTAAAAGGGTTCAAGGCCCTAGTATGGCTTTAAATAAATAAAAGGGCAAACTCCATGCCAAAAGGTGGGACAAAGGAAAAAGACCAAACAGAGCTGGGGTACCCAAATTTTTGGATCTGCAAGGATTAAATTAAGGTTTTCAACCTGTATTGGATGATTCTTAACCTTGTTTAAGCTTCAAGATTAGACTTTGATCCAGCCTTAAGGTTTGAACTGGTTTTAACCCAATTTGGACAGGAATTTAAAGCTGCCAAAGGGTAAATTTCAATATGCAGGCTTGATATTAAAGTTTTGAGACCTGTAAAAGCTTAAATAAGGTTGAAACTTTAAGTTTACAAGAATTAAAACCTTATCAAAAGTTAAGGTTTGGTGTGTATTTCTATTTTACATAGAAAAATAGTAATAACTTTAAAATTCATTAGGAATCCAATTATTAATGAATTTGCTTGAAGCTTTCACACAGCTTACAATTTAATATTATCTGTATATAAATTAAATTTGAAGTATCCTCTATAAAAAAGATCTCTTGGTAATGAGCCTGAAAATTTACTTTTTTAATTATTCTTAAAGAAAATTAGGATTTCTTTAGAAATTAATTAAAAATTAGGTTTAAGGGATTTTTGCTTGAAACTGTATTTTTAAGTTGTGCATGTGATGAAATTTAATATAAGTAAGCTTATTCTATATTCAAATTCAAAATAATTAACTTAAATGAGGATTAAAGTTACTTGGAGTTAAGAATAACATTGGTAACTTTAAATTGGAATTAAAAATAAGCTACCTTAATTTAAGAACCTTATTTTCAGAATGGCTTATTGGTTTTGACCTGAGCACACCCTCTACATACATTATGAATCATGAGAGCTGCTCTGTAGACATAAAAAGAGTCTTTTCATCACTGGTTTTGTCCATCATCACTTATCAATCCAATCATATTAGACATTTAAACAAGCAAAGTTTTATTATATATAAGATCTTATTATTGAAGTATTTCACAAGTATTTTATTCTTTATAAATCTTAAACTAAAGAATCGAAATCATATAAATTAGATTATTGTTGTAATCACCTATAATATATTTTCTTTCACAAAATTATTGTCTTTAAAGTATCTTTTGAAATCCACATATTCCTTTCAAAAACTCTTCAATCATAATTTTATTATAAAAAATTGTTTTATCTTCAAAGATATTAATTTTGGGTGTGTTTTCAACATTTAATTATTATTTAATATAATAACTGTTGTTGTTTGACTTGTTGTATTAAGTAAATATTATAAGTAAGTTTTGTCTAAAATTCTATATTTTTCTATCTATTATCAGTTATTTTATATAGAATTTTCATATAAGAATTGTTTCTTCACAGTGTGTGTTATAGTTCTTTCATAAAGAGTATATGTATATTATTTATAAGTGGTTAAATATTTATATTTTCCACATGGAATTGTTTCATTAAGAGCTTTACCCTTCTTCTTGTTATAATTGTCAGTGACTATAACAATAATAGAATAATTATCATTTATTATAATTATTATTTTATATAATAATAATTAAATTCATTTTTTTTATATATAATTATTTTTTAATAATTATATCTAAATTTTTGGTTATAATATTTCATCATATTATATTTTTCTACTGAGGACAGTCATAGTACTCTTGATATTGTTACTATTATAAAGAGTTTCATAGACAAACGTTACAATTTGCACCCACAAAAAAAAATAAATGAAAAAGTTAGAAATAAGAAAAAAAGATAAAAAGAATTAAATGCAAAAAAATAAAATCAAATCCAATTTTTCAGAAAAAACAAACATAAAAACAAATTAAAAAAGTGAAATAAAAAAGGAAAAGAAGAATAAAAGAGAGTTTTTATATTCTTACAAAAATAAACAATGACAAAATGAAAAAATATCAAAGAAAAAAATGAATTAAAAAAAATCAAAAAAAAATTAAAAAAGTTAATTTTTTCTACCAATTGAAAAAATGCATTGAGCATTCAAGATAAAGTCTCATTTCCATAAGAAAAAAATTCAAAATTGAATGTTAAAGTCTTCATTACAAGAAAAAATTAACTTGGCTTTTTTTTGAAGTTCCTCAAGATGATTATTTTTTCTGTTTGGCAAAGAAGTTTTAAAATAATAATATTTTGACTTCCAAAAAAATTGAAAAGAGAGAATTAAAAGTTCTTGAAATACATAATTGGGTTAAAGATGAAGAAGATTGAGGCAGAAATTGACACTGTTAAAACTGAATACTTTCATTCTCTCCAAATGTTTCAGAAGAATGATTTAGTGTGAATAATAATGGTGAATGAAAAACAACCTTCAAAAATTTGGAAAAAGATGAAGTCTACTTTTTCAAGGAGCATATTTTCCCAATGATTGTTAAGTTAAAGATGAAAGGAAATCAAAATATGCATAGAGCTTAGATAAGAAGCCTTTTCCATTATGTTGAAAGAAGTTTGTGAAGCTTTGATGAGGGATTTGAGCTGAAAATTATTACCAATGTAGATGATAGTGCAAATATTGAAAAGAGAACCCCCACTCCTAAATTATATAAATGAATAGCTCAAATTGAAAATCCAAATACTTTCAGAAATAATACTTTCCACATAAAGATGGGATATGAATGAGTAATTAAAAATAATATGTTTATGTAGAAATAAATATTCAAGTTTTGGCTTATAGATTTTCATAAAAATATCAAATATTGAATACATAAGAAACATATGATATTCTGGAAGGCTTTGTTTAAAAATGTTTCATTTATTTCAAAGTTCTTTTTTAAATTTTAAAATTCACAATAAGCTTCAAATTAGCATTTTTAATTGTGAAAACATGTGAGTTTATTTAATTATTTAAAATAAAAAAGACAATGGAATTTATGAAAGATTATTAAACAGATATTAATGGAAAATTTTTCTTCAAATATGAGAAAAGGGTTGCATTCATGAGGTATTTCTATGAATTATTATTAAATATGTAATATATGAAGAAACAAATAAAAATGATGAAAATTCCAGAATCTTCTATTTTATTTGAGTAACATTCTGAATGACCAAAGCCGTGGCTGAAAGTATCTGCAAAACCCTTTCAAGGTTAGAACCAAGGTTAAGACCCAGGTTAAAAGAAGTTTGGACTTGGATGGGAGCTGTGCCCCTGGCTGGTGGGGGTAGCGTTTTTGCATAGTGAGTCTTTCTGAAAACTATGCCTTGGGAAAAAGAAGTAACCTCAGTGGGGTTTAGAGTTTGCTGGGTATTAAGATTTTAAATTCATTTTAAGACCTCTTTAAAAGAGTAACGACAAAGATGAATGATTGAAATGAAACTTTAAGAATCTAGGTCATTTAGATCCCTTAAATAAGCCTTGACTGCTTTCCCACTACTGCTAATGGAAGTTTTAAAGCTAACCTTTAATATTTATATTAATTGCGCAATAAATGAAATGGGAGATTAAATAAACCAAGATCAAATAGCAAAGAACAAAACTATAGAAGAAGCCATCTATTTCACATCTAGGAACATATATCCCACTTAAGGAAGGTATGTAGAAAGTCAAATGAAATGTATGCTCCTTGTTTGGGCTGTGGGAAAATTCAACTCCTTTCTTTAAAAATGTGTCTTTTTAGGAATAGAAGAGTCTAAATTTTCAAAGCTACTTCTGAACATGAATGAAAAAATAGACTTATTATTAGGGTGCAGACAACCATATGAGAATGAAGAAGGATTATGACCATTGTATAAAAGAATGAGGATATTGAGAGAGATCCTGATTGATTTAGTTGCTGGAAGTTTCAAAATAAAATTTGAAATACTGAATATGCTCCAGAAAAGGCTTTCCCACATATACCAATAGGATGAATTAATGTTACAGACATCAAATCAACCCTCTTTGAAAAAGTAAGGAATAGCTATAATCAAGTAAAGAATTGTATTATACTCTGTGAATTAATTTTAAAATATTGTAAAGATACTTTTCTAAAAAAATATTCAGATTAAATATGGGAAACAACTTATGATGAAGGGATATTTCACTTTTGTGATGATATAATTTGGCAAAGAACACAGTATAACTGGGTTATGACAACTATAGAAAGACCTCTGAGTAAAGCTGTACTGAAATAATTCCATGATAGCCCCTTCTAAGGACACCTCTCTGAGGATAGAACAAGAGAGAAAATAAAAACCTGCATATGGTGGCATATGTATCAGTAAGAATTTTCAGAATAGTTTAAGATGTGTTACAGATGGCATAAAGACAATGAATCCACTGTTCAAAGACTCCAAGATATGATTCATAGGAAAAGAGGACAGAAGACTTTGAAATATGTGTATATGGATTGGGCCACTAGTCTACAAATATGGGGTGATAGAAGTTATAATTCCTCCTTGGTCATTTTTGATAGAATAATCAAGAAAAAATACTTTATCACGTAAAAAAATATCACGCCATAGACACAGATTTTCTGATATGGAATATATTAGTGTCATGGACTGGGTTTTATACCAACATAATAATGGGCCTAGCTCCCAGATTTACTTTGGCCTTTTGAACAAATATTCACTAATTACTTGGAACCAAAGTGTTCTATTCTACAGCTAACCACAGATGGACTGAAGTTTCAGCTGAAGGAATGATTCAGAAATTTGAGGGAATGGTCAGAAGAGTTTGTTCATATGGCTTTGAGCTCAAATATTGTGTCGGGATAACTAACTATTCGTATACACTTCTTCTAGAATTAAATCTAGTATATGACACCTCCATTTGCTCCAGTAATCACAGGAATCCTAATATTATTGAAAAATAATTTTATCCCTAATTAAATCATTATTTTGAAGGGAAATTATTGTTGAAAGAGATCCTACAGCTTCTAAATTCTAAATGAATTCTCAAAAAAGCAAGGAAAAAGACATTAAGAGGCAAAGAAGATGAAGTCAAATATGCAAAGGATAAGTTGTATTGGTAAAATGAAACACCATATTTTGAGTTAGTGGGCTAAGATATTTTATATTTCACAAAATTTAACAAAATTAAAAGATTTTCAAAATTACAAGACTACTTTTCAAGACTTTTTGCAATCAAAGCCTTTCATGAAGAGAATTTTATAAAGCTAGAAGTCTCTGAGTAACCGGCATACAATCACCCCACCTTTCCTGAAAGTCTTATTAAGATTAACAGCTCTTGTAAATCTGAAATGTTTTCCTTAAATAATTAATTTCTACAAAATATAACTCCTGTCAAAAAATATAACACTAAGGAATTACATGATCTCACTTTTCTGAAGATTTGGTAACAAAAGAATAAGAGAGGCCTATGTAATACATGGGGATTGAGCTTATGAGGATAAAGGGTGAGCAGAAAATGACATACCTAAGGTTAAAAAACGTCCAATAAGACATAGGAGCACTAGAAAGAGAAATATTTCCAAGTGAAAGTCATTCTTATAGTAAGTAAATGTAATTCTGAGAGGTATTTTTGTATACCCAAAGGCCAAAAAGTGAATCAGAATTAATTAATGGAAAGGAAATAATTATTCTTAATTACTTGAATCAATTCTATCTTTAAATGAAAATTTAAGCCTGAATTTTTACAACAATTTGCAAAAACTATTTTAATTAAAAAAAGGAAGAAAAAAAAGTTTAAAACAATTTTTAAAAATAAAATATTTTGAAAAACAATCCTATGAAATGTTATGTTGGGTTACCTATGAGTGAAATCTCTATTATGTAGCTCTAAATAAGCTTCAATTAAGCTCACAGAACTCTCAGTATCCAGATATGAAAATCATTCAAGTTTATTCCAATTCAAAATGGCTGGTAGATATGACTAAAATAGCCAAAACAAGCACTTTTTTGGTCTAAACCAGGGCCTACTTATGCCAATGTTTTTATTTAAAATGGTGTAAACGCTTGATAATTTTGGTGAGTAAAATGTGACATTATGAAATACTGCCTTTCCATGTTAGAATATTTCCGTTTTATAATTAACTTAATTGAATTTACACAATTGAGTAAACTATTCTAACCACCACTTCTAAATTTTCTCGGAGGTCCAGATATATGAAAAAATCATTATCAATTTTTTTCAACTCTTTATGGCCTGGTTAACCTTATGTCACCTAGAGCTTGAATCAAATAATCCCTTCTCAGTTCAAGATGTGACTTTTTTCTATAATCACTCTGGTCAATTTTTGCAGTTTTCCCTTTAATAGTTTTCTCAAAACCCCGTTTCTAAGTCAGATTTGCTGAAGTAATTCTCTCAATTGATTAAAATTGAAATATTTCTTGAAGAAATTTCTGTGGTAGCCTTGGATATCTGTTGTACAGTATTTTGGGTAGATTGTAATTCTTTGTAGAAAATAAATGTTTGTAATATTATTAGTTACTGATAATGAAGTTGAGAAAATAAATTTGGTTTATTTTTTGTTTAAAACCTTCCAAAATCGATATTTATGAAGAAATTTAACTTGAGTACAGGAAAAGTACTAGATTCTCAATCAAAGCTTTTCATACACATCTTAAGCATTCCTTTTTCCCTTGTGGACATAAGGTTGAATTATAAAGCTCCCAATAATTAAATTATTATTCTAGAGAAATATGAATTTTGTAAATATCATTACCACTAATATAAAGGGAAAAAATATTTCATGATTCATATTATCAAAACCTTCAATAATTAATGCTACAGTAATTATACATAGAAATAATGAAAGATTTTTCCTTATTATATAAGTCACTGAAAGCTGTGATAGTATCAATACAAAAGCTCTACTTGGAGAACGCTTATATGGTTCAACAAATGTGTAAGCATTTTGAAAAATGAGCTATCATGAATTGAAGCTTAATAATACTTAAGAAATAAATATTAGCAAAGATAGAATTTTTATGGAAATATCACTTTTAGGTTATTGTTTCAGAGAATAATGAAAAAAAGCCAGATACAGACATCACAAAGTAATCATATTTCAAAACACACCAATAAAATATATAATAGGTTTTTTAGAGAGATCTGTGGATTTTAAAAGTTTTTTTCAGAAAAACTTTGTAAGAAAAAAAGAAATAATGAATGATTCTACAAAAATAATCAAATATTGAAATCTGAGTTCTTTACTTATAGAATCTACAAGAGATATAATACTGAATGATTGATGATAATAGTGTAAGAGTTTATTATATAAGCTATACATAAAAAAACACTTATCAAAATTATTGAAAGGAAAAATAATAATAAAACAGATCATTTTATGCCTTCAGAAACCATCTTCATGATAAAATTACTTACAGAGGTCATCCCCACACCAGCACTGAAGAATAAATCAAGAATAAATCTTAAGCTTAAAATGTCTTTATATTCAATAATAGCACAATTTAAAAGTGATACTTTTCCTTAAAGAAGCTTGAATCTTGAATTGGGATACATATTCTGAGTTTTATCGAATTTCAATCAAAAATACCCTTAGAAATTTATTGCACCATGAAATTATTCTTCATTTCCTTAGAAAATGAAAGGATTTGACTTCAAGGCTGAATCCCAAAGAGCTCTGTTTATAAAATATTTTAATACTTATTCTCTGCACAAATAACGCTAAGATACGATGGCATAAAAAATTGAAAATAAATCCATAAAGAAATCAATTTTTATGAGTTTTGCAAGCTATTTATTTTTCAATTGAAATGAGAAATATAAACCGATCTTTTACTTTTGATGGGGTTTTTATTAATGTTGAATCAATTTTCAAGCTTAATTGTATATTTACACCTCCTAAGTATTTTATTGCAAGTGTGGAATTGGGGATTTACCATTTATATTAGCAGCTGGTAATTCCTGTCCAATCGTTTTATAAGTAAGTTTAGAACATAATATCCAATTAAATAACAATCTTAAAGCTTAAATAAGCTATGTATGAAATTAATACAGGAGGAAAAGCTTTTCTGGGCTCTTGTAGCTCCTGAATGTTGGATAACCTAGGAATCATTACCATTTCCAAATTCCACCATTTTGTGTGGATTCCCCCAATTCATTTATTTAAAGAAATAACATTATTTGAGGGAAGTTTCAAACAATATCAGGTGTTATTTACAGCCTTCATGGGAATCACTCAAACAAACCAGTAGATAAAAACGATAACCTAGTCTGAAGATAACTTATGTAAGCTATAACATACATAGTTCCAATAAAAATAAAGGATTTAGTTTGATATTTCAAAAATTTCTCAAAATCTATTAAGATTTCTGAGGGAGTCTGGAATACTTTCATAGAAACCAAAAAATTTATTTTTGAGTATAAATCTTTCAGGGTTAGCCTAGTTTATTTTCAGTGTAGAATAAAAATATAAGATAATATCTATACATTAATTTATACAGAACACAGCTACGATAGATATTAATTAGGCTTTATCTTATCTTTATGTGATGAGTGCATGACTAAATAAAATCGCTGTAACAATATTTGTGTTTCTATGGGTATGCTGTTATTACATCACAGGCTCACAGTGAGAAAATAACTCTTTGATAACTATTTTGAGTCAAAGCTAAACCAACTACTCATATATAAGATCTTTTTATCTCTTATATTCTTAAAAAATTCGATTGATATGTACAATTATTATACTTCTTCTTGCACCTGAACCAATCCAAAGGTTAGTTTAATAGTCTCTAATGACTATAAGCTCTATGACTCCATCTGAAAAAGACTTTGGTCACTTGAAGCAGCTTTTCAGACCAAAAATCCTTTTTGAAGACACTTTATCAATATGAACTCTCTATATTAATATTCTCAATGAATTCCTGTAAAAAATGTCTTGCTGGTATTAAACATTGATTGGTAAGTATCTCTGTTCAAAGTTTGACTTTAATTTATGAAGAGATATTGATCATATCATTTACTTATAGATTAAGAGTGAAAAGTATAAGTTTGGACGTATTCCAATGAATTTACGATTTATCATCCTATCTATCCTTATCTTTCACCATAAAAATGGTTGTGTGCAGAAACATTACTTAATCTGAAGTGAAATTATAATACTTACACTTTACAAGTTTGGATTTTGTAAAAAGAATTTCTCTGAGGAGAGAAAAATGACCATTATGTATCACTTTAAGATACTTGAAGATGAGAGACTTTGAGATATGACAAAAGATCCAAAAATTTCACAAAAAGTAGCATCAAACTCATTTTAATAATAATAATTAAAACTCAATTCCAAAAACCATGGAAAAAAGTATAAATACCATAAAAAAGCATGAACTGTTAATTATCTCAGTGAAAGATGCGTAAATACGTAAAATAAACTAAAAAAGTGGATTTCCCATCCAAAAGTACTTATATTATCCCTTTTTGTCATATCTGTAAGCCCAATAATTACTGAGATACCTGGATATATGCACCTTTATGATCAGTTCATAAATTGATAGTTTTAGCTCATATCTTTTGAAATACTCATGATAAAGACATAATAAAGAATCCTAGATACCACAAAATACCCTTAAAAATAAATTTATGAACTTCCTTTGACAAGCTGGATATAAGCATATGAATAATAAAGAGAAATTGACCAAAATAGCAATACCAATTGACCATTTAAAACTAGAAGTGGTACAGACTGGAAATGAAATGGATATTAAGATTCCAACAGCTCATATGTGCGTAATGAAATAATTTCTATCATTATATTAATGGTATAATCCGATGAAATGATGGTTCAAAGTCTAAAAAAGCAAATTCTGACGAAAAAAATGAATTAAAACAAAAATAATCAAAAATAGAGTTTTGATAATGTAATAAAATAATCTTGGAACCTCAATAAGGAAATGAAGAAATATTATCATTCACTCTCTGAATTCCATTTGTGTGAAAATCCCAAAAGTTATTAATGATTAAGGTTAAACCATGAAAATGATTTTGTAATGTTTTACTGCAATCTTAATTTAATTTTAACATTTGAATAGAAGATAAATCTGGTTTATCCTGGTATTTTATGATTAAAACTACATTAATTCACAAAATTCAATCATTCAACACACTTAGGATTTCAGAAAATTAAAGTTATAGTGATAACTGCAAAATATGGCCTTATAATGAGATAAAAAGGTTTAATAATGATGTAATAAGCACCAAAACCTAAAATATTGATTGATTCCAGTAGGTAGAATAAGTAAAACTCTGATGGGATGTATCTGGTAGCCATAAAGAACAATCTTTACTATATAAAGACCCCTTCTTCCTCTATTTCTCCCACAGATGCTTCAAATACAACAAAATATCAAATAAAAGATAATCCACTTGAGTATTTAGATAAAGTTCTTATATTATAAAGGACAAAAGTCTTGAATTGTAACACACACTTAAATTCATGTTATTATATTGATATTTTATCATTATTTGTCAAATTATTTTAGAATTTCTAAATCCAAATCAAAATGGTAAAACTTGCATTTCTCTCTATTTTTCATTGTAACTACATTCTGAATAAGTTTTAATTACCTCTTTAGGCATAAAGTAAATATAAGCTATCATTTTAAATTGTAAATAAAAGTTATTCTTATCTTAGTATAGTATTTCTCTTAATTTTCTCTATAAAATCATGTTTTATTGATGTAAATAGTCTTTATATTGAACAATAACATCACTATTGGTAATATTTTAGTTATAAATTGCTACTTATTATTGAATAAAAATATTTTAAGAATTTATTATTTGGTAACAATAACAAATTTGAATCATATATTAATAATTAATTCATCAATATATTTATTTCATCAAACTATTTCTATAGTAGAAGTTATATTCTCTATTGTCTATAAATAATGTATTATATTTTGTGCCATAATTATAGCAATATATTATAATTATGATTATTTTAAATCTTATTCTTAATGATTAAGAGGACATTGAAAGTAAAATAAGTAGAATATTAGTAATTTTTACTTATTGTTTCATTGTCAAACCTTACAGAAGAGTACTTATATGATTCAAAATATCAAACATAAGACAAAATTCTTCAATATATCAGTTGAATATGAAAAATAAATACATTTCAGTTTGAAAATATCATAAGTTATACTTACATATACAAAGCTATAAAATATCATTTTTCGGCTATAATACCAAGGAAGACCAGGGATACAAGAAAAGGTAATTTATGCAAAAATTAATCCAAAAAATCCAGAAAAATCCAAGTTTAAGCTTAATGTAATTTAGGCTTCATGAGAGGCTTCAGAAACCTAATTTTTGGTTTTGTTACCAAAAAAAGCTAGGAGCTCCCCATACAGCCTTTAAGTCACACACTGTGAGCTTTGAGTTATTTATTGAAATTGGTTTATAATGGAAGACTGTATGAAATGGAAAAATGATTAAAATTGAAAATAAAAAGGTTCTTTTAATGATAATTATCTATGGCTTGCTATTATTAAAGCCATGGGTGAACTATTTTTCTATTTGATTGACCCAAAAAATGAATATTGCTTGGTTTATGCTCATAACCACTAGATTTGGAGTTTACTAGCTTTTGAGGCCAATTTACCACTTAATAGCTATAGTAATATAGTATTTGAAGCACTTCAAGTAAGGAAAAGGATTCTTTATCACTTCTAGATACTAAATAATACCCTCTGTGCTCCAAAGCTTCAATCAAATGAAGTTCATTTATGGATAAGAGATCATTGTGGCTATTAATACAAAAATGGATGTTCATTTTGCACAAATAAATTTTTACCTATTAAGGGGGAGAATAATTCTCAGATACCACAGCAGAATTATTGAAAGATTACTTTAGTCTTGTAATAAATACAGTAGAAAGCTCAGTAACCCATACTTATCAATGGAAAAAAAACTGTATTGGCTACAACAGTTCAGCGCTTAGCGCATTTTCCATGCCTAACCCATACTATAGTATCCAGGCCTGATATTTCATTTCTGACCCATCGCTTATGGACTGAAAATCTAGATCTTCTTAGGCATTTTATATGATAGAGTAGAATAATTTTCATTGAAAGAACTATTTCAAACTGAAGCTCAATGGAGCTAAATAAATAAATGAAAATCAAGATAATAATAAAAATATTCTGTCAGACTTAATAGTTGAGGATAGAAAAACACAAATAGAGTTTTAGCTTAGGGTTTTTAATAAAGAGTAATTTCTATGTATCACATATGACTTTGATTAGTCATGAAGACAAAGAGATTAACATGTGTTTTCATGTGAGAGATACTTGATAAAAAGGAAAATTTTCCTTCAAGCTGATTCTTCAGTTGGATTTTGTAAGGTTTCCTAATCTTTATTGGAGGTTTCATTGTCTTTCAAAGTGGCTCAGAAAATTTTCTCTAGTGACAATTCTCAAAATTTCATTCAAATCTAGTATATAGAAGTTCTTCCAAGCTCATTAGACTTTTTGGGTGGACCACAAAATAAGTGGATAAACAAAGTGGACTTTTGGGCCACCAATTCCTTCATTTCTGAAATATTTTCTTCAAAGATGCAGCAAATTTCCATGTTGGCCATAGAATTGCTCATGATGTTGATGTACTTTCAAAAATTGAGAAGTTTTGGAGGAGCTACTGAGACCAAAGCTGAGCTGGAAAGTAACATTTCTGAAAGCATGTCTATCTTTCAGATAAATGTAATTGAAGCTTAATAATAATAATTATTTTTGGTATATGACAAGTAGAACCCAAAATAATAGCATTTGAATGTGAGAACTCAGGTTTCATGAACAGAACTAAACCTGAATGTTTCTGAGGCTATAGTAAGAATATTTCCTCCAAAAGTATCCAGCAGGAGAATAATTAACCTTGGTACCAAAAAAGAATCCACTTTTGTAAAATTATTTGATGTGACCAGTACTTTCTGTTATGGAAAGAGTGCTAGCCCATTTGAGGAGCATATTTCTGGTTTACCCACTTACGGGTTAGTATCTTCAGTGAATATTTGTGGTAGTTATTTGATTATATTGGAGTTGAAATTAAAATAAATTATTATCCTCTCTTTGTTAGATTTAAGACACAAGGTATCTGTGAAAAAAAGACTGTTACTAAGAAGCACGGTATAGTTAATGAATTAAAATAAAATATTTTCAGGCAGTTATTAATCATAATAAAAGAAAATGTAATGTGCTGACATATAAAATGGATTTGTCTCATGCATATTTAACACATCCTTTAGATACAGTTCCTGTAAAAATAGTTCAAATGTTCAGCTTGTTGTTGTACTTGAGCTGGATTGGACTCAGCTGCTTCACCATGGAGTTGAATTTCAAAATTGAGACATCTTTTTCTTAATTGAAGCCATTAACTTGATAAAATTCCTGATTGACAGGAAAAGAATAACTACTTTGAATTTAAGACTTTTGCCATTATATAAACTCTTGAGATTAGTGATTAAGAATCCCATTCTTCACGAATATTTTCCACAGAATAAAGCTTGATCATTTTCAGCCTTAGAAGTGTTTTCATATACCCAAAAGACCACAAAAAAGTAAGTAAAACGTATAATTAATGATGAAATTTTTCTTTTCAAATATGAAAGTAACATTTAGTAAAAGTCTAACTATAATTTTATAGAAATATGAAGCTTAACAAAAAAGTTGAGAAATATTCTTACTTGTAATGATGAATTAACAATAACTTTTGAAATATATTTTGTGAAAACGTTGATAAATATCATTCTGATTTGTTCTTTCAACTAAACAAGCATGTGAGGATTATTTAACCATTGGATTCCACAAGAAAGTTTAGGTTGGGTAACCTCTGAGTGAAATTACTGTAACTCAACTCCAAAAAAACTTGAAAAAGGTTTTTATTATTTTCTGTATGAAAATCAGAACATCCTCAAAACCTTCATTTTGCTGTCATCCAATTTGGTGTTAACCATAAATTGTTGTTTTAAATTTGAGGTGTGGTGTTGATTTTTGAATTGATGAGGAATCAAAGTCTTTTCAATTGAAATTTGAAACTTTGCACATTTATTGCATTATTGAACTCCAAAAATGAGGAATGAAGAGTTGAAGTTGTGTGCTGTATATTTTCAATTGAATTAAATGGTTAAAAAATTGATTGAAATATGTAATGAGTACTCGGAGAAACAATGAATTGGAGAGATTAAATCTTGGCTCCAAAAGTGCCATAATCCCCCAAATTCCTTGCAAACAGGTTTTGGAAGTCAAATTAACACAAAAACATATTTCTCCTGGCCTGGAATTAAATTGCACGTTCTGTGACTCAATTGATGATGAGATATTGATACCAACTGGGGAATTCTTAACTGTTGGAAAGGGGGTAAACTATCCTTAAGCTAAGATAAACACCAAAAAGTATATTTTACCTTTTTTAAGGGCCCTTGAATACATCCTGACATGTTTTCAAGGCTTAAAACCAATTGCTACTACAGTAATGGTTGGTTTATAGGACAAAAAAGGCTAAAAACAGCCCTTTTTTGGTTCGAAATAGGGGTCAATAATTTTGTCCTTGACGTTTCTGTGTTCAATGTGTTTCCCACAGATTATTAGAGGAAGTTTCACTTTTGGAGGAAGAAAATTTCTGGATACCAAAGAATTTCTTCTTTGTCCCCTCTTCTCTCTTCAAGTTAGAATCTTTTCCTTTTAGAGTTATTTTACATGTTTTAAAAACAATCAATGGAAGATTCAAACCACAATTATCAAGTAATTTTGAAACTTTTAACCACAAGAGAAAATCAATATAGCTATACTTTGTGGCTGTTTAGAATAATTTTGGCCTTGAACCAACCCAAAAGTGAATTACAGCATTCTTTATCACTGCAAGCCTTGTCATTTTGTTTCCAAATCCACTTAAGTCACGTTTGAGTGGGTTTTCTCTTTGATTTTCCTTTAGAGTCTGTGTTATATATTCATTTACTGAAGTTTTTTTCCAAATGAATTCAAATTGAAATTTGTTTTGTAGAGTATTTTCAGATGGATTTTAATTTTTGGTAAAACCATAAATCTCCATGATATTATTTTTTAATACTAAATTTATACTAAAAAAAGTAAAAAACAATCATTATAGCATGTTTTCTCTTCAAAATCTTAAAAGTACTACTTTTAAATAACTTTACCTTGTGCAAATGTGAGCACAGAAACATTACTTGATTTTTAATAAAATTTTCATATCCGCACCTTAAAACTATATTAAAGAATTTAATATTTCAAAACACCAAGTGATATTCTCTCTTGGAAGGCCTTCTCAATCTTTGAGCGAGGAACCTTTAGTCCAAGATGGGTATAGGAAGTTGAAAAATGCAATTCAATATCAACTTGAAACTTTCCATTGAAATAATACAATCTGATGATCTCAATATTATGCAAGATATTCGCTTTTTTACGAGAGCTTTTGAAAGTATTGATTTTGGGTTCTATCTTAACTTTTTAATTTGAAAATGTGTTCTCCTTTGCATTTGTCTTCCAGTATCATTTTTTTTCTTGTAAGGTGGATTCAAGCTTCAGGTTATTGAAGAAATGGAGGAGGTAGCATCATATGATTTATAACTATGACAAGCTGTTGTGCATTAAACAATACTGTATCCAGATTCATGGAAAAAGATCCTTCATCAGTTTTTGCCAATTGAAAAATTATATTCTCCAGTAGCATTTTCTCTTCCATGATTTTTCATTCATTTTATTTCTACTCTTCCTCTTCAAGATCTATGGATTTATACATAATTATATCATTAGCTACAGCTTTTTTTGGATTTTGTTGAGTTGGGGTAATTGAAAGATTCTTCAAAGTTTTTAAGCAGAAGGTCTAGAATAATAATACTAAAATTGAGCGCTTGAATTGTAAAGAATAATTTTCTTCGAACATTCTCAGGCATGGAAATAATAGTGGGGAAAGTGGGTATAATTCAGCAGAGTGGAAGGGATGGGAAAACATAATTTGTCATTGGGTACTGGTTGTGTTTCCACATGATGAATATGAGAGAAATTTGGAAGAAAAGGAGAATTTACCAATTGTTCAGAAATGTTTTGAGAGTTTCAAATTAAAAAACATGAGTTTTATATTATTTGAAGATCAAAGTTCTGTATTTTATCAGGTATGGCAAGCTTATTAGCTTTAAAAAGGAATTCGGCCAATACCAAGTAATATGGGTTAGAACAGGTTATGTATTCTCTCAGGTACCTTCTAAAAAGGTGTCTACTGTACGGATAATGTATGTGAGATCTTGATCAGCTATATTTGACATGCCTTGGTACCTAGAAACTGCCGATTTAAAAATAAGTGTTATGTATCCAGGTAGAGATCTTTTGAACCCAAAAATGACGGCTTGAAATATTATTGCATGGATCTCTCATCTAGCTTTTGAAATACAGAGCAAAAAGGATAAAAACTGTAGTTATTGATGCTCTATCAATCACTTATTCCGTAAAATTGAAATTTTTAAGTATGTAGAACTCCTTAGGGATGGAAAACTTGGATAACTCAATATATCCCATATTAGAAGTAAAATGAATTATGGATTGGATTTCTCAGTAAGCTTCAATAATTTAAAAACATATTTCGAAAAAATTGAAGAGATAGGTGGACTGTTTAGTTTTTGAATTATAACTGTTCACCTGATTACCAGGGTGGAGATGCTACAGGAGTTTTTACCTTTCCAAAAACAATATTTTGGTTTTGAATCTTGAATCTAAAGTATATCTTTCTTTTTTTTCAGCTGAATGGGTATTCAGTGGATATAATTGAAGGGAAATTGCAAATATTAAATTCAAGAGTTCAATTTCAATTGGAAGGAGGTGGAGATTATAAATTTCTTTTGGGAAATTTATTCAAAATAAAATCTCTATCAATTTCCTCAATGTGCTATTTTCATTTTCCTTAATCGGTATTGTTTTATTGGGGTTAATTATTTTCAAAGAAAGTCTTTGAAACCAGCTCCTTCTTTTTGAATGGAAGCTCAGGAATATCAATATTCAAGGGCGAAATTCAAAGAATAAAACTTATCCAATGCAAAGGAATTCTTCGCTTTGGAAGCTTATTTTGGTACACAAGAGTACTTTTTCACAATGTGTTACAATACTAGCCTTTGGAGCCTGTCTGCGTTTTTATTTTCGATCCTGATATTTATCCAGCATTACTTCAGAGATTATTGAATTAGATCCATTTATTCAAAGGGGATTGGTTTAATTAGAACATCATTAGATTCTAAACAAATGAAGGTACATCCAAGCTTACCCTACCATACTGGTTTCTACCATGCATAACTCATTATTTTGCAGCTGAGGTTTTTTTATTTTTTTCTTATCAGAGAATATTTCTATAAAATAGGCTTTTAATGTGATTGTAGTTAATTAATAAGGTGCTTATGGAGTGAAAAGGGAATCTCATGTTACATAAGGAAAAGTAACTTCTCAGTCAAAATCCATATATCTTTTAGGACGGTTCAAATACCAATTTTGAGTAAAATAGATTCTAATAAGAACTTATTTCTGAGACTACTGAGAAACCGTTTCTATTTAGAAAGAAATATTGTGTGGAGATGAATTATCATATCATATCATCTATTTTCATTTCTATAAGATCAGAAATAGAAAATACTCATATCAGATATGTTTTCTTCATGAAAATATGTAAATCTTCGTTTGTTGAGTAACTCACAATAATATTGTGTCCATTTTCTAAAATAAATTAGGAATATATAACTATACTTATTTTAATTACAGATATTTCAGGAGGTATATCTAAGTTGATATTTATGCTGAAATGGTTGACTCTTTAATTTATATCTTCTGGATCATTTCTAATAAAAGGCCTATTGAATCCACACAGAGAAATTCATTATTGATGAAATATTTTGCGAATATTGAATGAAATTTAATATGATCATAATAATATTAAAGTATGTCATGTACGGGACTTTTTGTTTTTCAAAAGTACCGTTTCAGGACAGGGAATTCATATTTCAGATTATCCAATACAAGAATATATATAAGGAGATAAAATAGGCGATCAAATAATAAGAGAAAGTATTATAATTTGATTTTTGGCTTCAATATACCCTCTCACTATATTTGACTCAATTTTTTTAGATTATAAGCTATCATTCCTAATTTTTTAGCAATTTGAAGCCCTTAATGATAAGATATTAATAAATAATTCTTTACAATACTCATAGGAGTTATCACAACTCTGATTTGATGTATTCATTACTTAGAGATAGAAGTAATACAAAGGGTTTATAGCCGGATTCGGAGATACTTCAGGATCAAATTCATATTGTTTGTAAAAAATATTCTATCATAAATCATTGATTGCCTTGTTGTATTGAGAAGGAATTAAAATGAGGAAAAAAGCCGTTCTCAAAAGATCAATGTTTTAAAAAGACTGGAAGATTACAGCAGAATTTTTTGATTATTATCCAATGGTTGGCAATGGGTGAAGTTCTTCTTGATATAGCAGCAAGAGAGCTTTTTTTGACACAAAAAAATTTATTTAATCAAATTTCTAATCCAGATAAAGAGAAGGAGCCACATTTATCCAATTCTCCAAGGCTTTTTGTCAATTTATTCTTGAAGAGATATGTAATTAATTAATGAATAAATAAAAAATAATGAATCTTTTGAATCAGTTGGTATCAACAAATGGTTTATAAAAACAATAGATAATTTTTATTTTCATATCTTTTTAAAATTGAAAATATTCTCAAAAATAACTTTCCACAATTAATTCATTTGTGGAATTTTAATTCAATATCACTCATTTTTTCAGATATGAATAACACAGGAATTTGTTTTTACTCCAACTAATGCTTTTTAAAAGAGGTCAAATTAGAATGGAAATTCAGGAAAAATTGGTGGCTTATATAAGCTCCTTTAAAGAGGTTTTGTGTAAGGTTTTTCTATGAAGCAACAAGTCATGTTAAGCTAGTCTACTATGACTGTCCCCAAAAATCAGTATAATAAAGAGAAATTCTCATAACAACAAGCTGTGTTATTTCACACATGTTTACCAAGTTTCAAGGATTTTTTGCTATTTAGTAAGCTATTGATTAAAGATTCAATAGGGAAAAATTCCAAATTAACCAGTTACATTGAGAAAATTCAGAAGTAAAATGAATTTAAATTCTGTCATAGGAATAATTCCATAGAAAGATCCTAGAAGAATGGTATATGTAATTACAAAATCAATAATAAAATAATGGAAAGATAATAAATAGAAAGCAAAAGTTACCAATGGAAGAGGTAGTGTAACACTTCAGCTACCCTATCACTGCTCAAGTTTTGAATTACTCAGAAATACAGTTGGAAAAGGGGGGCCACTGTAATCATAAATAAACTCATATTTATTAATCAAAATTAACGATACAGAAAAAAATAACTTTATGAAAGGAAAATCCATTGAAACCTTGAATTACAAAGCATTTCTTTGAATATACAGGAAAGGTCACATTGGAAAACCAACCAAGATAAATTAACAAAATCCCAGTTTAATTCAAATTAAGGAAATGAAAAGCTAATACAACATGCGTAAAGCCCCCAAAATGTACCGAATTCTCAAGTTGAAGCTCAGAAAATGCACAGAACTATGGTGCAATAGCTGTTCAAAATCACCTCTTACAGCCAGAAATCGTGCAATACCTTCAAGAAATGACACCATCACAAATTTCTCCGCAAAGAAGGTTTAGCCATATTAAATAACTATACATGAAGTTGTTGCAATAAACAAAAGATATGGTGCAAACACTCCAAGAAATGAAACAATTTCAAAATTACTCAACACCAAAAACATCTCAGCTTACATAATCATTCATCAATATTTTGAAACAAACCAAAAAAATGTATAAGTTTAGATTCATCACTACAAAAAAATTACCTCAACCAAAATGAGTGAAAAATTTCAAGTCACTTAGTTTTGAATTCCTCAAGGAGAGCCCGATTAATAAATGTAGAGGTAATTGATCTCTAATTTCCTTCTCTTTCCCCAATGCACTTAGTTATATACCAAGAAGGAGAATAATTATACATCCCTTACATAGTAGGCGAAGAGAGCTACTTTTTATTGAAGTATTATAGACTTTTACACTTAGTTAATAGTAATTTCTAATTAAAAGTAGCTGAAAGAATGTCTAAATTATAGGGTTTTGGTAAAACCACATAAGCTTCTAGAAAAAACATGCAAGCCCTTACGTGTTTTTACCAATTTATGGCCAAAACACATAAGTGACCTAATTTTTTTGAAAAAATTCTCAGGCTCAGTTTTGAGATTTTTTCATTTTATTTTTGCCATAATTTATCTGACATGGGATGACAATATCCCCACATTTTTTTTCATTTTTTTCTCTTTGCCAAATTTCTCAAATTCATAAAATTTGACCAAATGCCATATTTTCTTAAAAGATTTATTTAAAATCTTCCCACTTCAAAATTTCCTCCATTTTTTTCAAAATGAAGAGTTAAATCTTGAAAATCAAAAACTAGAAGTCCATAATTTTGGGGATTTTTTTTGGTGGGACAAGTGAAGGCACAAAAAGGTATTTTTGTTCATGTTTGTAATATGACTATTTTCAAGTACAAAGCTGCCACATGCTTGATAAAAAGTGAGACTGGGCTAGGATTTAAGCAATAAATAGGACTGAGGACAGGGGTAATTGGAATAAACTGTATATACAAAAATCAATCAATCAGAATCAACCTCCAAAATAGTTGGTTTTTCCTGAGGGGGGGCAGATTGGACAGATATAACAAACTGGGTTTCTTAAATTTTTCTGCCCAACCCAGGTCTTGTGGTTGGGAATGAGGATCCCAGCTCACAGTAATGGGTGGACTGGCCAAACTTTGGAAATGATGATATCAAATGGAACAAGATGAGAAAAGCTATCCAATAAGCACATAAAAATGGGTGGATTATCATGTGAAGGACAGAAATAAGGGGAAAAGGAGAAGGATTGGACTGTGGAATGAAAGAAAACTGGTCTTTGATATTTATTTGCAATTGGATCCCCCATATCAGGAATGGACACCCACTTGCTCTTTGGAGCCTGGCAAACATCTTCCTACCACTAAATTCTGTCCAAATAAGAGGATTCTGAGGGAATCAAAGGGCTCATGGATTCATAAAGATCTTTATTTGTTTGAATTTCTTCAGAGAAGTCACCTCTGACATCAGCCCATGGATCTTGATTCTTGTAAATGTAGTGGGATTCTGTTCTGTAGCCACAATTTCCATCACCCTGGACATTTATGGGCATGAAGGTGTATTACAATATAAACTTTGGCAAGTCTTCTGAGCCAGGTACCTGATAAAAATAGGTCATAAATTAATAACTATCAAAATAAACAAAAGAAATATACATTAAAATTAATCAGAAACTCACAAAGAGCTTGGAGCATTCATCAATTGTGTGATAACTTGTTTGGAAATTCTTACAGTTGAAGTCAATGTGAAAAAAACTGAAACAATTTGGTTAGAAGGTTTTTTTGGGACAAATTTTTTTTTGGGCATTTTGGGAGGTTTTTGACCAATACAGGTTTTTTGTTTCATTTTAATTTTAAATGGGCCCAGGGCACCCCTTCCATATTTTTACCAAAATGCTTACGTGGGTTTACTAATACCCATATTATATTATTAATCCACCCTATATGTGAATTATTGGTCTTATAATTATAATACTATCAATAATACTTGTACTATTGAGTTTCTACCCATAACCATTATATTGAGAAAACCCCAAAAAATCTATGATATGATATACAGAATTTCACTTGAATCTTATTAAATCACCCCTATATCTAAGGAATGTCCCTTTTATATTAAGCAATAACTTCCCATTCAATTATGAAATATATTACTGCTATATTATCTCAAAATTTCCCCTCCTAAGCCATCGAGAATTATCAAAAGATATAAAACTAAATCAAAATTAACCTTTTACTATTTATTAATACCATTAAATAAAGCCAACCTCATATATTGTCAAGATATTCCCCTTAAATAATCATTTAAAAATTATGCTTTATATTTTCTAACCTTATAGTTTTTTTAAGTATTGATTAAGTCTGATAGAGACTGGTAGAAAGTCCTCTATAGCAGTAAAATACATAGTCTCAAAGATTTATTTTTCAAATTTGTTGGGAGATTGTTTGGTATACTAAGAGGGGCAGCTAATACCTTCAGAAAACTTGGTTACAAGATTGTTTCAGAAAATCAAAACTTTTTACCAATAATTTCCCCTCAAGCTCTGCTCTATCCAATAAAAAACTAAAAAGCATTTCAAAAACATTTTAAATTTCAATTACTTAACCTTTTAAGCTATCAATCTCTTACCAAAATATCTTACTATCAATATTAGGGCAAGGGTATTATTTTCCTACCAAAGGAAAATGTCCTCAAAACAGATTTCTCATGACACAAAAATGTCTTATGGACTAAAAACAGAAACAATCCCATAAAATAAGAGGTAGGAACATTTGAACCATGAGAATTAAACAGCTGAAGTGTTTTTAGTAAGCTGAAAAGGAGTACTTGTGGATTTAAAACACTAATCTAGAAATCTTAGTAGTATAAAATCTTAGTATTAAGACACTATTGAAGAGAAAAGTAATATGATTATATAGAATCTAAAATCTTTATAGATACTTTCATAATACCTATAAACTCAAAAGATTGATGTGATGATAGGAAAATCCTTCCCAGCAACAGCAATAGTAAGCTTCTTTAAAGTACAAATAAGCTATAAGAGATGTTCAAACAATTCAGCTGAAAAAAATAGATGATAAACCACTTTAAATATTTAGATTTATGGTTAAATCACTTTTTTTCATGTGAAGCTAGCAAAATCACTTAGTTTTGTGATTTTACATGGATACTAACCCACTTATGGTTAAGGAAAAATGAGTTTACTATAGTAAATATTCATGGATTACATTTTGTTCCAAATTAATCAATTTTATTGGAAATTCTATCACAGGCTGTGGTTCCTGTATGTTTTGGAATATTTGGTGTTTTGTGTGGAATAATCAAAAATGGACTGCAAGTAATATTTTAATTGATATTTTTATGTAACCATATTTTTATGCTTTAATATGTACTTCCACCATCTCCATTGTTCATGAAGGTTTCAGAGAGATTCATTAGAAATGTAATTTCAATGGCCCTTATCTGGTTTATCCAAGGTAAAAATGGGGAATAGACATGGTTAATGGAGTCAAAGTTGCTCATTACCGCCTTGGCAAATGAAAAAAGGGCTTTAATAGTCATTTTGAAATTATTGAATCACCATCACCTATTTGATATCAAATCAAACCCATTCATTTTATTTTATATCAACCTGATTATTTTTATGTAATGAAATTTTTATTTGAAATAAGCTGTTAGGTCTCTGTTGCAAAAGGTTTGATTTACATCAACATGTAGGTCAGTTTAAATCAACATGTAGCTTATGGTGAATAAAGGTATGGAATATGTTAAATAAACTGAATTTTTATGTAAAATAAACCGTTTGTATCAAAAAATCTACAGTTTATTTTTAACAAACATTCAAATACATAAATACAATAATGTTAATTTAAAAAAACAAGGTTAGTGTGGCTTCATATTACATAGGTGATGGTGATTCCATAATGCATAAAGAAAGATCACTTAGTAAAATGATAGCAAATGATAAAATATATTGAGATTGATTATCACAAGAGGTCTTAGAATATCAGTACCTTTTCTGTCTTTAATGTTCTTTGGGCCCCATGCAATTTTTCATGTCAAGTTAGTTTGAAATACTGATACCCATTATAGGTTTATAAATACTGCATGTAAAGATACAATCGTTCCAAAGTTCTACAAATGTAAGGTGTGGCTATGGAGCTTTGATTGAAAACCAAGTAGTTTTACTGTCCTCAAAATTTTTATGAGGTAAAGTTAATAAAAAATAATAATTTTGAGAGAAAAAATGCCAAAACTATTTTTTGTAACATTATTGATATCAAAAAAACATATTATGAAGATTTATTGTTTTACCAAAAATGAAAAGTTATGAAAAAATACTCTACAAGAGATAGTTATGGCTGAAAAAGAAATTTCTTCAAGAGAAATTTTAATTTAAATAGTTTGAGCAAAGAAAGTCAGAAATTTAATATGAGAAGAGAGTCTCTCAAGCTCATATTGAGCAGAGAAAATTCCAAAAATTGACAAGAGTTGGTTTGGAAACAGAATGATAAAAAATGCTTTAGTTAACTTTTGGGGTGGTGAAAGGGTAAAATGGTTTTAAAGACTTTCAAAAAACAATTATAATAATTTTCTCACATTCCTAAAAAGCTAAAAACTAGTTCAAAGATATGATTTCAATCCTTTATTGATTGGTTCAAACTTGTTTCAGCTAATTACAAAAGGAAAAGATTCTAACTTCAAAAGAAAAGATGTGGCAAAGGAGAAATTTTAGAGCAACCAATTTTCTTCCTACAAAGATAAAATGTGCTCTAATAAGTTTTGTAAAAAACACTGAAAACAGAAAATCCAATTTTTGAATCATTGAGCCCTGGTTGCAACCAAAGGAACATTGCTTCATCTTAGCCATTTTAATCCAAAAGGCCAGCCCTTTCAATAGTAATCATTGTCTTTAATACTTCAGAACACTTCAGAATGTGTGTAGGAGACCTTGAAAGCAGTTAAAAATGTTTTTTGAATTTTGTTTTATCCTAAGGGTAGTTTTACACTCTTGGCAACAGTTAAAAGTACACTGGTGGTATAAAAAGCTAATAATCATCAATCGAGTCACAGAGCCTGTGATTCAATTCCACGACAAAAGTAATTGCATAAACTGTGACATCCCACTTCTGTCATAAAATAATTGGTGGAGCCCAGCACCATTGCCAAGCTTCCTTTTCCTCTCAAAATTCAAAATTTACAGATTTTTCTTTAGTTCCTCATCATTTAATATAATTAAAGCCTTACACATGTAATTAATCTGAAATATTAAAGTAAAAAACTGTGATTATCAATCCCTCATACGTAAACTAAAGTTCAATTATGTATCACACATGCACATTTTGACATTTCATTTCAAAATAGTTTAATTCCTCATAGCTTTTAAGCTACACACCACACCTCAATTTCTATAATAAAATTTTTTATTAAAACCAATTTCGTGTGAACCAAATCAAACTTATGAGGATTTCAGATTTTCATACAGAAAATACTAAAACCTTAACTTGAGCTTATTTATAGTCAAGCTATAGAAATTCCACTCAGAGGTGATGCCACCTGAAATTTTATGAGAAATACAAGGGTGAAATAATTTTATTATGTTTATTTTTTGGAAAAAAGCTATAAAAACCTTTATCAATTCTCTCCAAACATATTTTATTTTTAATATTTTTGATGAATTGTTTTTTTACATCATTAATTAAAGTAAAAAATATTTTTTGTTTTTTATGTTTAAAGTTTTATATTTACATAAACCTGTCATAAAATTTGATAATAAATTTTGTGTTCATATTTAAATTATTATTTTTAGCTATAAATTATTTTAGCTTTTGTGGTCTTCTGGTTATATGAAAATATCTCCACAGCTCACAACAAACATGCATAGCGCTAATTTTGGTGTATTAGTAATATTGCATATCTCAGAATCCTATTATTTTGGCACAAAAAGGTGAAAAACAAGAATTTACACAAATCTTTCATGTGGCGTTGATGATGAGATGTTTAATCCTTTTTCATATTAAAACCTCATAATGTTAATTTAAGCTTATTCACATGATGAAGCTACCTCAGGTGAGGGTTTTCAATCAAATATGAATTTTGCCTCCCAAATTCATACTCACACATTTCATATTGATAATTCAAAATGGAAAAGAAATATTCATTTTATATTCTTTTGTTCTTAAAATCTCATTCTGAAAGAGGGTACTCCAAAATCTTCTCTAAAAGATTAATAATATGAATATAAAATATGAAACTGCAATAAATACATATCGGGAAATACAAATTCATGAATTTTAGACCATTTAAAATATATTTATGAATATATCAATCAAGATTTCATTGTAATTGAGCTCAATTCATTTCCAATTAGAATTATTCATCAACCATTTTTTTGTCTCCAAAGAGAAAAATGAGAAAACAGTCATGATTTTCAGAATTAAATTATTTTGACTTTCAAGAAACCTTTTTTTGATTTCTTGTTTCTCCTCTTTTTTTGGCATTTTTGAAATAAATATTTGTTTGATGAAATTGAAGAATAATCTCAACTCATGATATATGTTACTAAAATCAGTTGTGATTACTTATAATCTTTTGGTGATTATATAAAATATTCCATTAATATTAAAAGGGCTTTTGTTGCATCAATGAAGATTACTAGATAGTTAAAGATGATAGTATTATTGAGGTATAGTTTACATACCCAAATAAGCCACAATCAATATTAAAATGAATTCTGAACTGTGCCTAACGCATAAGTCATCTATATATCCAAAATTCATCATTTTTGATTTAAGAATAATTTAATAACTTTCTTTTGAGAATGTAAATCAATGTATTTAAAGCCCGATTTGGATTCCACACAAAAGTTCACCTATGGTAGTTCCATAGAGTGAATAAGCTCAAATTGACTGTATGAGGTGGTAATATAGAAAATACTAAATACCACATCATCAATACCACAAAAGAATTGTGGGAATTTTTGTTTGTCTCAATTTCATGTCAAAATAATGGGGATGTGAAAAATCCCATATTACATATACACTAAGGTTAGTGTCATGCATTTTTGTGGCACTTGAAATATATTATTCTTACATACAGTTTTGGTACACCCATAGTGGAAATAAGTATTTAAGCCTGAATTACTATTTTCAATGTGAAAATAGCTAAGGGGGACAAAAGACATCAAAGGGAGCCAGGGTACCCAACTTGTGCAGCCTCTGAGATGTGGATAGCTTCAAAGCTTGGATCCATGGCTGATAATGGCCAAATGAGTATATTAAAACCTTTTGAAAAGTTGTTTACCACATTAAACTCTCAGTAAATAATAAAAAACTTGCAAATAAGCTGCTATTTTGATGTGAAAAGGAGGTAAAGAGAAACTCAGACTGCTGTAACCATGTCAATTATTAACTATTTCCATGGAGAAACTATAAAAGAGAGTAATTGAAACCATTTTTGGACTAGTATCCACTGATTTACCTCATAGAAACCTGTTATAGTGTTTCATTTGCAATTCTATGTAGAAAGAAGTTAAAAATTTTAAAAATTCATTAAAAATAAAATTATTACTTGAAATTTCTTAAGATTTCAGGTCCAATGGGAAATGATATGATTCATAAAGAAATCAAAAACAATTTTGGTTTCATTAGTAAAATTAAAAGTTGTACTTACAGTCCATTTTTGATGATTCCACATGAAACACTGAATCTTCAAAAATTTACAGAAAATACAACCTGTGATTGAATTTCCAATAACACTGTAAAGTTTGATGAATTAATGTTTACTTCAAGATAAAAGAAGATTTACAGTTGTTACTCCTTTTATTATTAAAAATAAATGGGTTTGTAGTCACATAAAAGCCTTAATTAAGTACTTATGATATTCCCACATGACAACAGATGATGCAATAAATAATTCAAAAAAGGATAATAACTTTCTCACTCACTGTTTCTACAGATTTCTCTATGGACTTCCTCTGTGATCTTTTTTTGAATTTAAAGAGGCCTCCTCTTTCTGTTTTTTTCAAATGATCTTATTATCCAATTATACCTTTATTACTACCCAGTAAGTATGAGTTGAAATATTTTCTTGAGTGTTTCAATCTTTCAGAATCAATCAGAAAAGCATAAAATCATAGAAATAAACTAAAAATTTTTGTAATACTGTTATAAATCAATTTTGATTCTTTAC
Organism: Austropuccinia psidii; assembly: GCA_023105745.1. Taxonomy (NCBI): domain Eukaryota; kingdom Fungi; phylum Basidiomycota; class Pucciniomycetes; order Pucciniales; family Sphaerophragmiaceae; genus Austropuccinia; species Austropuccinia psidii. The sequence continues at coordinate 40,319,441 of JALGQZ010000003.1, forward strand.
ATCCACAACTTATCTGTCAAATCTCTACCAATTATTTTCAAGGTTTTATTGAAGTATTGAGGAGCAGTTTCAATTAATTCTTATATTTATTCTCTAGTATTAGTTTTATTTTAGAATTATATTTATACTTATTCTTGAAAAAGATAATTATATATCAAAATAATTTTATTATTAGATAATTCTGGGCATTGATTCTTGTAGACAATTACTGCTGACTGTTATAATCACTATTAGTGTATAACAAGTAAAAGAAATAATTAATTCATTAATAATTTGATTGTGGCTATAATCAATTTATTCATCATACTTCATAAGAACAGTCATAGTACTGTTGATTAATAGTAATATTATCAGAAGTTTCATAGACACATCTCACAAATTTCTTGGTAGATCTTTCTGAAGGCCCATTTGTTAAATAATAGTAGGAATATATGGTTCTACCAATGAAAAATTATTTACATAAAGCATTGAATATTTTTCATACCTCTTTTCTCCTCAAGAGACATTATAAATCAACAGATAGAATGTATTTTATATTTTTATTGTTCCAAAATATCTTCTTAATCTTGATAATTGTATTATGTATATTATATTATGTTTTATTTATTCATTAAATATGACTTTAGTTTCTGTTTTTCTTGAAGCTTTTGGTTCTTAAATCATTTGATTAAGGATATGGCCCTCTTTGGAGAAATTTGGGTCTTGGATCTGGAGAAAATTGTGGGGACAATGTTAAGGAAAGACTTTTTGGAAAGACAATGGTTGCAACTACTGGATCACTTTTAGCCTTTAAAAATTGGCTGATAATTAGCTATCACCACCACATTAACAGAAGCATCCTGTCTTAAAAAGGTCTGGCATTGGCTTTATTGTATCTGCAGTAGCTTATATTGCTTGTAGGCCATTTCAGAGGGTTTCTATATTTCATTCTTTTATTTATATTTATAAATAGGATTTTTTTTGGAACTTAAAAGCTAAACTTTTTTGAGAAATTCATGTAGAAAAAATCTTTATCCATTGTATATGGTCATATATACAATCGCCTAAACTTTATTGAGACAGAATTATATGGCAAGATGAAATATTTTTAGATGATGGTCTGAACTCCCCAGAAGTTTAGAAGGAAGGCCTACTTGGCCTGTAAAAAACATAAATCTTCTATTTTTTCCACAAATATCTTTCTTGAAAAAACAATCACACAGGCTTGAAATCGGTTTTATGACCACTTCTTGCTTATTATGGGCCCCGGAAAAATTCTCAGACATATAACAGACCCTCCGACTATAAAATCACCCTAAAACAAATCTGTAGAAGTATCAGTTCAATAAAATGAAAAAATGAGAGGTTGTCCTCAAAAATTAATTAAATACAGATATTTTTAATATTTAACTGATATATTTTTTCCTATATCCAACATAATTTTTGGTGGTTCATTTTCCAAGATGCAATTTTTTGAATTTTTTTGAAATTATTTCAAATTGTTTCGGTTTAAATTCCATAACTTCTCATTGCGTCCAATTTTTATGTTGATTTCGAAATTGAATAGACTTCCTTATGATTCGAGTGGCATATTACTAATCGTGTTATTTCTCTTTCTCAAGTTCTCAGGCTTTTCAAAGTTTTAACTTTGGATTAATATATAAGAAAATAAAAAAATAAACAAAATTTTGTTTGAAGAAAAAGTATTTTTGGCGTAGAAATATGAACTATCTTTGTAAATGTTTTTGGTAAAAATTTATAGTTGTGTAAGTTGGAAATATTTAATTATGAAATGAATGATAAATAAGATTTTTTGATTTTAAATTTGTATCAAAACTGTAAGGTATTTCATAAAAACCAGAATTCTTCATATAATTCCCCATATTCAATTCATTTGATGTGTTGGAAATATTTTAAAGGCCAAAGATTTTTTCAATTAGGTATAAAAGGTCTCTATATGTTTTGGAAAAGATTTTGAATCCAAAAAATAAGAAAATTAAGCCATTTGATTGAATGATATGGCTTGCAGGCCTGGAAATAGATTTTAATAGTGATTTAAACTGGAAATCTGCAGAGTTTATTCCAAAAATTAATACTTAACAAAGATTATTTATTATGCCCAAAAGTGAAGACCCTTCCATTATGTTGTAAACACTTAATTTCTAGAGTTTTCCAAATTTAAATTCTATATCAAAAATTCTAGCAACAAATGGCTTTGCTTTATTATCAGTTACAGATTCAAAATATTCAAATTACAGACTATTATCATCAGAATTTTTCAAGATTTTGTTTAGCCATCCAGAAGTGATTAGTGCCAATAAGAAAAACTTTGAAATACTCAAAAATTAGAAGCGATAAGATGCAGAGGCAAGGTTTTAAGAGAAAAAGGAAATGTTCTGCAATTAAAGCGAAGAAGAGATAACACTTGAACAGAGAACTTGATAAATATAAGAATTGAAAATAAAATCATTCTTTTTCATTGATAACTTCTCAATAATGTGATAGAAAAAAAAGATATATCTAGAATACAATTGAATAAATCAGAAGGATAGTAAAGCGATAATGTATATTTGAATAATTCTGTGGTGTTGTGGATAGGTTAATATCTTCAAAAGGGGTAATCATGATTTTTTAGTTTAGGTAGTTTAATGGTATACCTTGGGTTTTTTGTAAGAATAAAGTTTAGATATGTACTGGGGAGCTGCATACTAATTCCATAGATAATATTATAGAAATACGTCAATAACATGAACTAAATAGGATATTTCAACTTGTTTTCTTCTTTGCTTCTTACTTGATCAGAATTGGTTAGGTATTAAATAATAAATACAAATATACTTTTCTCCTGAAAGCAATTAAGTTACTACAGTATTTCAGGTTCTATTTTATAAGAGGAAATATTGATTTTTTTTAGTGTATTTCAAGAAATTAATATCTCAAATCTATTTTTAAAACACCTATTTTCCATTTAAAATTCTAAAAAGTTACTTATTTTTGATGTTCTCTTATGAATCTGTCCAAAATTATTGTCAAGGCTCAAGCACTAAGCTCCAGAGACACCTTTCTCATGGTAATTAAGCTTTAAGATGATAGATTATCAATAAAGGTAACAGGCAAACTTCTAATTAGGGATATATTAAGGTCTTCTCCCACTTTCATTAATCTTGAACTGTGTCAAAATAAACTGCAGCCACTAATCCTAAATAATGATAAAAAGCTTCTAGTATAACTATTTAGAAGAGGGGTCAGGAAAAATTAATTGAAGCTGTAATTGAGTGATGGGGAGAAGGAAAAAATAAAGAGAGATCACCTCTATTTATACCCATTGGGGCTCTCTATGAGAGTGTAAAAGATGGGGGACTTAAAGATTTTAGCCTCGGGAGCCTTTGCCAATATAGGGAAAGGATTTTCTAATACAGGGAAAGGCTTCTTTTAATCAATCTCAAGGTTTTGCTGTATAGCTCAAACTTGATTCAACCCCTGAAGCCCTTAACTCCATAATGTCTAAGGATTGATCAGAATTTCCCAACGAGATAGCTTCATGTATACTACCATTATGAGGAATTGTATAAGGCTTCACGGGGATTATTTCTCATAATATAAATTTTTCTCAAACACAGAGTGAAACTCCAACTGTCTTGATGAAATAACTAATGATAAAAGTATTTATTCAAATTAACTATGTTTGAATACCATCATACTATAATTTGACTTGATGATTTTCAAGAAAACTAAAAATATAAAGATACTTGAGAATAATATTCATAAAAATTTCCATTAAGTATATTGTGATATGGTAATCCAACTTATTTCTTAGGAAGTGTTATTTTCAAAAGAAATTCTACAAAATGCTACTTTGAAAAATTCCAAACATCTCAAAGAAGTGTGAAAGAGTGTAAAATTAAAAGAATGACATGAGTTAAAACACCTCATTTTGATGAAGGATTGGATCAATTTCTTTTATTTGGAAGCCTCATCCTGCAACTCAAGCCAGAGAAAAAGCATGACATTAGAAATTTCCATAGACGTGGTACACCAGAAGGAGTGAAATAACCACATTCAAGCTTTATTACACGAAATGAAGGTAAAATAAGGCCACAGAAGAAAAGAGAAGAACCTAACAAATCCTGTTCATAAATTTGACTATCTGAAGGTGGGAACCTTACCCTCTCATAAAATATTATTTTTATGACCAAAAGATAAGAATTAGTCATGTTTTTGAAGCTTTAAAATCTGGCTGCGAATAAACCTCAACCTTCACATCTCATTTAACATAAAACGTTTGGATAACAGACCCAAAAAGTGGGTTCTTTTATGAATGTTCTCAATTAGTGCTATTCAATGGTACCAGCTTCAAAAATTTAGAGCCACTGGATCAGAAATTACTGCAAAAATACTTTTTTAACAACCTGGAAAAACAATTCCATTTTTCTCACCTTACATCTAATTCCCACAGTTTTGATTATAGCCTGGTCAAGTAGGATAATTTCTTGAAAAGCTAAATAAGGGCTATATAAACGGATAAGCCTCATTCCTTTATATTAAAAAAACAATTTATTGTCCTTTTGTTTGCAAACAAGAAACATAACATTTTACAAAGAATTTTAAATACTTTCAGCCTGTAGAAATTAGGAATTCTTAATTCAAAGTGGGTTATAAGTATACAGATATTATAGAGTTTTTTTGCTATTATTTGAGTCACTTTTGAGCTCTTTATCTTCAAGACTGAAAATTTTATGAAAGATTTAGGACTATAAGCCCATATCAAGTGGTATTGTGGGATAATATCGCAACAAATTTAATTATGAGGCTTCAAAGCTTTCAAAGGCCTTTTATCTTTTAAATAATCATTATAAGGTCTAAAATTCTAAAAAGTTACTTATTTTTGATGTTCTCTTATGAATCTGTCCAAAATTATTGTCAAGGCTCAAGCACTAAGCTCCAGAGACACCTTTCTCATGGTAATTAAGCTTTAAGATGATAGATTATCAATAAAGGTAACAGGCAAACTTCTAATTAGGGATATATTAAGGTCTTCTCCCACTTTCATTAATCTTGAACTGTGTCAAAATAAACTGCAGCCACTAATCCTAAATAATGATAAAAAGCTTCTAGTATAACTATTTAGAAGAGGGGTCAGGAAAAATTAATTGAAGCTGTAATTGAGTGATGGGGAGAAGGAAAAAATAAAGAGAGATCACCTCTATTTATACCCATTGGGGCTCTCTATGAGAGTGTAAAAGATGGGGGACTTAAAGATTTTAGCCTCGGGAGCCTTTGCCAATATAGGGAAAGGATTTTCTAATACAGGGAAAGGCTTCTTTTAATCAATCTCAAGGTTTTGCTGTATAGCTCAAACTTGATTCAACCCCTGAAGCCCTTAACTCCATAATGTCTAAGGATTGATCAGAATTTCCCAACGAGATAGCTTCATGTATACTACCATTATGAGGAATTGTATAAGGCTTCACGGGGATTATTTCTCATAATATAAATTTTTCTCAAACACAGAGTGAAACTCCAACTGTCTTGATGAAATAACTAATGATAAAAGTATTTATTCAAATTAACTATGTTTGAATACCATCATACTATAATTTGACTTGATGATTTTCAAGAAAACTAAAAATATAAAGATACTTGAGAATAATATTCATAAAAATTTCCATTAAGTATATTGTGATATGGTAATCCAACTTATTTCTTAGGAAGTGTTATTTTCAAAAGAAATTCTACAAAATGCTACTTTGAAAAATTCCAAACATCTCAAAGAAGTGTGAAAGAGTGTAAAATTAAAAGAATGACATGAGTTAAAACACCTCATTTTGATGAAGGATTGGATCAATTTCTTTTATTTGGAAGCCTCATCCTGCAACTCAAGCCAGAGAAAAAGCATGACATTAGAAATTTCCATAGACGTGGTACACCAGAAGGAGTGAAATAACCACATTCAAGCTTTATTACACGAAATGAAGGTAAAATAAGGCCACAGAAGAAAAGAGAAGAACCTAACAAATCCTGTTCATAAATTTGACTATCTGAAGGTGGGAACCTTACCCTCTCATAAAATATTATTTTTATGACCAAAAGATAAGAATTAGTCATGTTTTTGAAGCTTTAAAATCTGGCTGCGAATAAACCTCAACCTTCACATCTCATTTAACATAAAACGTTTGGATAACAGACCCAAAAAGTGGGTTCTTTTATGAATGTTCTCAATTAGTGCTATTCAATGGTACCAGCTTCAAAAATTTAGAGCCACTGGATCAGAAATTACTGCAAAAATACTTTTTTAACAACCTGGAAAAACAATTCCATTTTTCTCACCTTACATCTAATTCCCACAGTTTTGATTATAGCCTGGTCAAGTAGGATAATTTCTTGAAAAGCTAAATAAGGGCTATATAAACGGATAAGCCTCATTCCTTTATATTAAAAAAACAATTTATTGTCCTTTTGTTTGCAAACAAGAAACATAACATTTTACAAAGAATTTTAAATACTTTCAGCCTGTAGAAATTAGGAATTCTTAATTCAAAGTGGGTTATAAGTATACAGATATTATAGAGTTTTTTTGCTATTATTTGAGTCACTTTTGAGCTCTTTATCTTCAAGACTGAAAATTTTATGAAAGATTTAGGACTATAAGCCCATATCAAGTGGTATTGTGGGATAATATCGCAACAAATTTAATTATGAGGCTTCAAAGCTTTCAAAGGCCTTTTATCTTTTAAATAATCATTATAAGGTCTATTAAGCTCCACCACTTCCCCTATTGAGTGGTACCATGGGAAAGTCTCCCATAAAGTTGAATCATGAAGTGTTAAGCCCATTCAATTGATGATTACGCTTTAGTTACTAATACCGTCACTAATCAGCGCCACCCAGAGAGTTAATTTACAGTTTAGAATGTTTCAAAAGCACCAGAACAGTACTGGATGGGCTGTAGAAAATTATCTCACCCTTTATGGGGTAAAATTCAAACCTCTGGTCCAAAAATCACATTTCATCTCAATTAAAGTATGCATTGAGACTGTGGGAATGTAAGTGAGCCACAGAAGTGAACCATTTCACTCTGTGGTTGTGTTCATAGGTGTATAACCTCAAACTAACTCGGAATAAGATAAAAATAGGTATTCTACTCACCAAAATAAAGAATCATGATATTTTTTTAGTGGAATTGTTTTATAGTAAATCCGTCATTAACAGAAGTACTATCAGAATTAATTAGATATAATTATAATATCAATTATTGTTTCAGTTATTATTGTGACCAAGCAGGTAATTAGGGAAAAAAGGGTTTTAAGTAGACTAATCACAACTAGCTTATGATAGTAGAGGCATTTTGACTTATCTTTGAATATTAATCTCATGTCACACGCATATTTATAGCCTTTTTATTACCATATCATGAAGTCATCCTGAGACAATAGATATTTTAATTACCTTATGATGTGATTTTATGTGCATTCCAAACTGTCTATGGTAAAGGTATAGTGGATTTACTTCTGAAAATTCTCTTTTATTTTAGGGTTTTTTCTCCGAATTGATAAATTTATTTTAAATAAACTCACAGGTAGTTGTATTCTTGTGAATTTTTGAATACTTCTTCTTTTAAAAGGAACCTCAAAAATGGAGTATATTTAAACATTTAAATTGAGGTTTTGTGCTCATAAATATTTTTTTCACTTGAAAATTGTATCTTTCTCCATTGGGTAATCACCTTCAGAGTGATCAATGGAGACTTGTATTTTGAAGAACTTTTTGGATTTTGAATCATTTTTTATATGATAAACGGCTTTGAGTAAGATAAAATTTCATTTAAAATGTTAATTACCATTTTAAAAAGTCCAAATTAATGCTTCATTATCTTATTTTAGTATATTAATTTTCAATTATTACGAATTTTGATTTTTGAAAGTGTTTGAGGTACTCATAACCTCCTTGGCATGTCAAGATATAGCAGCTCATTTTCTATTTAATCTTGATTCAATGGGACCTAGCCTTAGTATATAGCAAACAAAGAGGCTTTAAATAGCTGATATAATTCCCCCATTTGAGCACTTCTTGCAGGATTTCTATGCCTCAGGGGCCCCAGGATTTGAGGAACCCTTTCTCTTTGAATGGTCTTTTTCCACCATAAGAATTTTCCACATACTAGTATTAGTTCCTTAACTGGGGTTAAATGTAATATGGTTGAATGATAGCTTTATATATTGATAATTAAATTTCAAGAGCTAAAAACATATTGCACTAATAGTAATAAAAATCTCATATTGGGTTCTCTGAGATACCATTATCTTTATACTGAAAGAGGAAATCAAATTCACATTTCTTTCATGCAGTATTGATGATAACCTTTCAAATTTGTTTCTATTTCAATACCTCATAGAGCTATGACCCAGATCATATAGCCTACGGAGCTACTTGAGGAAAGTTTATGAGTATAATATAAATGCAGCCTGGAATATGTGACTTTCATTCCTCACAAAAGGGATTTATGCTCTCCATTTTGAAAAAGTGATGAATTTTGCGTGTGCATATACCTCATGTGTTTTGAATACTTAAGCATTTATAAAAGTTTAATTTTTGGGGATTTGAGGTACTTAAATAACAATTCAAGAATTAAAGGTCCTTTTTACCTTTTGATTCAGACATCAAATTACAGCCAAACATTAAAACTTAAAAGTCTTTTCAAATTCTCCTTTAAAAGAAAATTAGGGAACGAATGGTTTTTGAAGGAGTTGGTAATAATATTTATTAGTATTGTGGCTATATTGACAGCCTATTGAAAAGAGAAATTTTTAGTGTTTCAAAAAAGAGTGGAACATCTTCCTTTGTTCATAATGGTATAGATTTTTTTCCAGAAAATGTGTTATCATCTGATGTGTAAGGTGGGTTAGCTCAATTGATGCAGTCATTTTTATTGGCCATTTCTTTAAATAATCTTTTTATAAGCTCATCTTCTCTATAAATAATGATTACTTTTTTATTTTTCAATCTTTGAGGTCTTTCCTGAGATTCTTCTGAATGAAAACCTTGCCAATAACATGGAGTTTTATCTTTAAGAGCCGGGATCTTTGCAATGAAGAGAATCAACCACTTATTTTTTAAAGGTATTCGTTTCATGACGATGATGTGGCTTTATAGGGCTAAAGTTTTTTAGGTGGTGATGGTCAAAAAAGTTTGGACTTAAGTAAAGCGACCTTGAAAGGGTGATTGAGTGCTGTTTCCCCTTACAGGGATGTCATAGATCTCTCAGCGAAAGTACTTCAAGACTTGATTCCTTGATTTCCAATTGATGTATGTCAAGAGGGTGTGGAAGTGTCCTTTTAGAAGCCCATGAGGTATATATAGCATACAGTTTTCGCCAAAAGTAATGATAGAGATACGTTTTTGATGGAGAAAATTGAAGAATGAGTGGTGTGAGACTTGTAAGTATTTTCATACACCCAAAAGACCACAAAATTAAGCATAGGCTATGATTTCATAATAAAGTAAATAATTTGCAATTATAAAAACAAAATAAATAATAAAATGTTGAATGATAATATCAAAAAATCAATGGATTCTTAATTGGAAAGAAAGTAAAGTAAAACACATTTTGCAACAAAAAAATCAAAATTAAAACAATTTTTGGAGAAAATTTAAAAAATTCTTAAAGATTTTTTTCCAATGATTAAACATGTAGTAATAGCTTCAACATTGGATTAATCATGAAATGTTTGGTGGGGTCACCTCTGAGTGAAACCTCTTTAGCTCAACTCCAAATAAGCTTTCATTAATTTTTGTATACTTTCTGTATTAGAATATCAAAGTCCTTAGAATCCAAGTTTATTTCACACCACATGTGGTGTTAACCATCAATTTTAGGGTTAAAGTTAAGTTTGGGTGTGTAGTTGAGAAGCTATGAGGAATTGTAGTATTCTCAACTGAAATGTCAAAATGTAAATGTGTATTAAATTACTAAATTCAAATTCAAATATGAGGAATTGAGGCTTACAGTTGTGTACTGAAATGTTTCCATTGAATTATGTGTGTAAAAGATTAAGTATAATATGTTATGAGGAATTATAGAAAAAATAAATTGGAAATATTAAAATTTGAGGGTAAAAGGAATATTGGCTCAAAGTGTTCCAGACTCCCCCAAATTATGTGCTGACAGGAATGGATTGTAAGGTTCCATGCAGAAACTTGTTAATTCTGGACTGATATTGAATCACAGGGTATGACTAGATTGATGATGAGTTTTTGATAACAAATCCTAGACATCAAAAAAGGAGGTTCAGTTGTAATCAAGGGCTCTTAAAGACTCCCTTAAGTGTATTGGAGGATTTTAGCCAACTTTTAATATAGTAATGGCTTGTTTACTGGAGTGAAATGACTAAAATTAGCCCTTTTTCTGTCCAAACCAGGGTTCAATGATGTCATAATTGGGTTTTCTGTTTGAAGTGAGATTCTTACATATTATGTGAGTAAATTCTACCTTTTGAGGAAAAGAGTTTGTGGCCATAAACAAATGTCTCCTTTTCCCTATTTTTCTCCTAATGAAAGAATTGTTTGCCTTCATAATTAATTTAAATATTGTTGAAACAATCAATAAAACATTCCAACCACCTTTATTTATTTTTTTAAGCCTTAAAACCACATAAGAAAACTATCATAATTATAGTTTGTGCCTATTCATAATCATTACATGATTGAACCAACCCAAAAGTGAATTAAAGCCTCTTTCATCACTGTTTTTTCAAATTAATTCTGGTAACCTTGAGTGTGTTTTTGTATTAATATTTATTATAGAGAATTTTCTCTCATTTTAGTATCCTGAATCTATTTTCTCAATTAATTCAAATCAACATTTCTTATTAAGCAATAAATATCCCTTGCAGTGCATTTTTGGTAAAATGAGAAATATTTTGAGTATAATTTTTTTATACTCAAAAAGTCAAAAAATGTTTTTGGAATGTTTCTACCTATTACCAGTTTTGAGGACAGGAAAACTACTTGATTTCTCATCAAATCTTCATATATCTGCGTTAAATTTGTGTGACAAGCCATGGTTCTTTAACTGTTCAATTTGTTTGTTATTTAGATCTTTTCCATTTGAAAAAGACATTGAAATGAATGAAAAATAATTTGTTTTATTTTGTAAGTAAGGCTTTTATTCTCAATTCCATTTGATAAATTTCTATTTGATTCTTAAAATCATTGTTTTCTCAATTTCTTTCTATTTCTGACACCATGGTAAGATAAAAAATCCGAAAACAGCATGAAAAGTAACCAGAATCAATCTTATTGGTACAGTAAACTCAGACCTCAATACAATGCTTATTATGGATCATAATAATCAAAATAACTCTTATATTTAGAGTAAATTAACTGGGAACCAGTAATACACCCCACAAAGCTAAGAATTTGGAAAATGGTAAGTTGTTTTGACATAAAACTACCATTTTGAAGGCTTTTTACCCATATATATTCAATCAACTGGATATGGAGCAAGCTATAACCCCTAAAGACACTTCCAAATTCTCTATAGAGATTATCATTTCACAAACTAATCAGTTACAGAAGTAAAGGAGTCAGTCATTCAACAACAAAACAACAAATTTTTCCATTATGAAGCTAATCAAACTGTTCTTCCTTCAAATTGATTGTGGTGGCATCAGCTTCATTTGAAGGAAGAACAGCTTGATCAGCTTCATAATGGAGAAATTTGTTTTTTTGTTGTTAAATTATTGTCTCCTTTACTTCTGTAACTGATTGTCTTGTGAAATGATAATCTCTATAGATAATTTGGAAGTGTCTTGAGGGGTTATAGCCTGCTCCATAAGGTCTCAGTGAGCATGTATAAAGCTGTCCAGTACACATAAAACAATTAACTAATTCACAATTGGTATCATAGTCTAGTAAATCTTTGGAAAATCTACATGAAGTCTTACCTGACTGTGAGATAACTTCTGGGCAATCCCAAAGCTTGAACATTATTTAATGGGTGGTACCCATTGATGGAAAATAAGAATATGATGCTTCTCAAATAAGAGTGGAGAAGGAACAACCCACAACCACCCAAAAAAGTTTCAAAAAATATTCCTGTGTCCAGCAGCAGAAATTTCAATGTGAAAAAGCAGCCACAATCTCAGAACAAAATTAAGATAAAGGAAGAACTCACCAAATGCTACAGCAAGGTCCACATAATCTCAAAAACTAAGCAATATTTCATGAAAAATGTTTTTCATGTGGGCGGGATTATAATGGAAATTCAGAAAATGGAGGGGGCCAGACTAAAAGATCAGCAATAATTTCTGAGAACTTGGATATAATTAAAGTATTGTATATAGCCATAAATGATGTGAAAGGATATCTCTGATGAGAATTAATACATTTGTAACAATATTAGGATAAGTAATTTTAGAATGTGCCAAATGAATGAGACATTAATTGTTTTTGAGAAAGCTTGAAGAACATTTTTAAAATAAAATAGTTATAATTTCTTTTCAAGAAAAATCAATCAGAGATATTTAATTATCAAAGAATCAACAGAAAAAAATTCTAAATTTTATATTGATCACAGAATTGAGGCAAGAATACAAACAAAATCATTCATCAAAGTAAAGACAAATACAGTTGCCTTGGAAAAGTGTTTTTTTAGTTCATAAGAAGAAGTATCATAATCATAAATGAAAATTAATCAGCTTATTGCTCATTATACAAGAAAAGAAGAATTATGAAAAGAAATGGAAATCAAAAAAGATACATTGAAAGCTTAGTTCATCAATTTAAAACAAGGTTTGCAACATGAATTTGGGAATTCCACAAGGTTGAACAGCAGTAACTTGAGTGATATTGAACAATTACCACACTCTTTTCCAAGAAAATTTGGCCCTTTGAATAAAAATGAGTTCAAAAATAATTCCAGCCCACAAGTAATCAATTTTGAAAATTAAAAAATAAATAATCAATCTTTCACCTCCTTTCATAAGAGAGAGCCATCAATGGGCCAGGAATTTCTGAAAGATGTACCAAAGCTTGAATAATCTCTTTGATTAAGTTGTTAAGGAGATAATGACCATATTGCATTTGCTAGAGGTATTTGAATGATAAAAGAAGACTTTGCATTAACAGAAAAATTGGTAACACAAATTTTTACACCTTGTTTACCAGAGAAAGTCATAGATGTTATATGAACATAGGGAAACCACATGGAAAAGAAATCTGGACTTGGTAAAAATCCAAATTATCAATCAATGAGCCAGTTACTTTGTGAGATTTGAGGTGAAACATATTTTGAATATAAAAATGGTAATACTGACTGAGACAGAGCCTCACCATGGTTTTGCCAAGAAAATACACTGACATCATTTTTACATGAAATGTCAGAATTTATGATTCATAGAACAATTCTGAGACAATTTGGTGGAGATGTTGAACATGATGGAAAAAAAAAAGACTACTACAAATACTCAGCAGAAGATATGATTGATTTAACAGAAGAGGAAAATACCAGAGCAAAAGGTTTCTCTAGTAGGATAAATCTCAAAACAAGGTTTACAAAAAATTGGAAAGATTCTGTAGACAAAAATTTCAGATATAATTCTAGTAATATAGAAACAAAATCTTCATGGACAATTAGAAATCTCCAAATATGAAAAGGTACCACACATGTATACTATTTTGAGCCTTAGAGGTAATTTCATCTACCCAAAAGACCACAAATAATAAAACAAGATACAAATATAATTAAAAGAAATTTATTTCTATTTTAAAAACAAAAATCAAAATATAGCTATAAATCTATACACAAAAATAAAAATTTAACTATAATTTAAAAATAAAATTATATTTAAATTTAAAATTATGAAAACACAATTTTAATTGAAAAAATTAAGTAAAAATGAGTTTTTAACAAAATTACTGAAATTAAGATTTTTTTGGAAGAAAGTTAAATACAAATTATGATAGATTTTTATCCAACAAATAAGCATATGAAAATCATTTCACCATTGGACACCTCATAAAAAATAAATAATAAGGTGGGGTCACCTCTGGGTAAAGTTTTCTTAACTCAACTCTAAATAAGCTTAAATTAAGTTTTTAGTCTTTTCTGTACAAAAGTTGAAAATACTCAAAACCTTAATTTAATTCAAATCCAAGGTGGTTTTAACCATCAATTTTTGTGTCCAAATTGAGGTGTAGTGTGTAATTTACAACTCATGAGGAATTGAATTATTTTCAATTAAAATGTCAAAATGTGCATGTGTATTACATAATTGAACTTTAATTTACATATTTGGTATAAATTCATACAGTTGTGTACTGTAAAAAATCAATTGAATTACATATATAAACTATAAATATAATACCTGATTAGGAATTAAAGAAAAGATAAATTGGAAAGATTTATTATTGGGGGAAAAGGAATCTTGGCTATAGGGGGGATCCATACCCCCAAACTCCTTGCTGACAGGCATGAGATGTCAAAATCCATGAGAAATTTCATCAATTTTGGTGTGGAATAGAGTCACAGGGTCTGTGTCTCAATTGATGATGAGGCTTTGATACCAACTAGGGAAGTTTTAACAGTTGCCAAGAGGGTAAAGCTGCCCTTAAGATAAAAAAATCATTTTAAAAACAGTTTTAACTGGTTTTTATGTCTCTTACACACATTCTGATGTGTTTCAAAGGCTTTAAAAAGGTATTGCTATAGCAGTGGCTGATTTAAGGGTCTAAAATTGCTGAAACCAGCCATTTTTTGGTGTAAACCAGGGTTCAATGATGCCATAATTGGGTTTTCTGTTGTCAGATTGTTTTCCACAACTGAAAAAGTAAATTTCAATTTTGGAGTAATAAGCTTGGTGGCTATAAAAGAATTTCTTCTGTGCCCCACTTTTCCCTTCACGTTAGAATCTTTTCCTTTTATAATCAGTTTAAACACTGTTAAACCAATCAATAAGAGATTCCAACCACCCTTTTCTTATCCTTTTAAACCTTTCAACCACGTGAAAAAATCATTATAATCATTGTTTGTAACTCTTATAATCTTTTTTACCCATGAACCACCCCATAATTGAATTAAAGCATCTTTCAACATTGTTAACTTTGTCACTTTGTTTCAAAATTCACTCTGGTCACTTTTAGGCGTGTTTTCTCTTTAAATATTCTGCTTAAAGACTCTGTTCTTGTATTAAATTCATGCAGTCTTTTTCTCAATCCCTTCCAATTAAAATTTCTCTTGAAGAAATTTCTTTTGTACCCTTAAATATCTCTTGTAGAGTATTTTGGGATAAATTTTTATTATTTGTAAAAAAATCAATCTTTATAATATTATTGTTTTATACTTATCAAGCTCAAAGCAGTAAAATTTGTGTTTTCTCTTGAAAATCTTATTTCATACTATTTTTAATAAACTTTTACCTTATAAATATTTTGAGGACCGGAAAAGTACTTGATTTTCAATCAAATTTATATACACACCTTAAAACAATAGCTTTTCAAAACAAGGAAACATAAATGAAATCAATTTTAAAAAGAAACTGATGTAAAAAAGATGATATCACTGAAGAAAACCCAGATGATGAA
Source organism: Austropuccinia psidii (assembly GCA_023105745.1). Lineage (NCBI taxonomy): Eukaryota > Fungi > Basidiomycota > Pucciniomycetes > Pucciniales > Sphaerophragmiaceae > Austropuccinia > Austropuccinia psidii. The sequence goes on from JALGQZ010000003.1 coordinate 40,334,999, forward strand.
TCATAAATCAAAGATATAGAAAATATCAATTTTACATTTTACATCATGAAAAATTACTCCCACTGGCTACAGCTTAATAATTCTCAACTCAATTTGTCAAAATTTTAATATGTGTCACTGATGAAAATCAAGCCCAACAGGGGAAAGTATCTACATATCAAAACTCCTTCATAACAGTAGTGGTAACTGATCAGAACCCCACCAAGGATTTACTTGCCCAGGAGCTCTCTTCTTTTTTATTGGTAAATCCTTCCTCAAGAGTTTTCTTGAAAATAAATTTTTACCAATTTATTGAATAGAATTACACAGCTCCAGCATTCCAATTCATCCATTGGGAATATTTTAAACCACTTTCAGGCTTAAAAATATAGATGGTCACTCAATGATAACTTATAAATTTTGTGTTATGGAAAATTTCCAAGGTAGCCATTTGATATTGAGAAACTATTAGTTGATCATGTATGGCATAGAAGTACACAACAAAAAGAGACAGATAAAGTCCCATTGGTTACAATAAGAGTCAAAAATATTCAACTTTTCCTCCTTTCAAAGGAAAATTACAATGAATTAAATATCACCCATAAGCTTAGAATTGAAAAAATTCAAACAAGAGAAAATGAATTACTCCAAAGGTAGCTTCAATCTTATTAATATACAGTAAAACAAACTCCTTTCTGTATATTACCGTATAGAGGCCTTTTCCTCAAATAAAATAGTATTAGGGGAAATCATTGGTAATGAGGCAAATATTATCTTCAAACTTGAAAGACCTTACCCACCACTCTGAAGGAGGAAGGCATACCCAGAAAGACCTTGAGGTAGATATTTAGGAGATCTTAGAGATCAAAATAATCAGAAACTTTGGCCGCAATAAGGAAGTATAAATAGCTACACCATTCATGATGACATGGAATAATGGAAGATCCAAAATAGTTGTGGATTTTGGACCTTTAGATACTTACACTGTTCCACACAGGTACCTCATGCAAAATATCTAGATCTCTAGCACTTAAATAACTCAAGAAGTGTCAAAAAGAATAATGGATCCCTTGAAAGGAGCCCACCAGGAGAAGGAAAATATTTTAAAATTATTGTTCCTTTTTGGGTTTGTAAATACTTAATAATGAGTTTTGTTATCAGAAATTAGCCTTCAAACTATCAAAAAATTATTAGTGTAGTTTTACCCAAAAATCTTCCAGAAGGATGATTTACAGTTTACATTGATGAAATAATTGTTTGATATAATAATTGGGAACAAAGCATAACTAGATTATCTAGAGTTCCAGGAAAAACTGAAAGCCCCGAGAAATTTAGTTTCTGATCTTTCCCTTGGAGTAGGAAAATATAAAACTGCAGCAGTCTTTGTGAAACCTATGCCTCAGAAAAAGAAAGAAAGAAGATCATTTCTATGATTCTGTGGCTATTACAGAAGGCATATTGAAGATTTTCCATAAGCTTCAAGACCTCTGCATTTACTGTGTGAAAAAGATAAAGTGTTCTGGATGCTCTGTTTTAGAGTCAAAGCATTTGAATTCCTGAGACAAGCCTTAATCACTTCCCCTCACTTCTAATTCCATATTTAAAGATACTGTTTAAGCTCTATATTAATGCATGAGGAGATGGCCTATGTTCTGCACTTCCTGTGATCCATAGAGGTATTTGCATGTACCCAACAGACTACAAATAACAAAATAAGATACAAATACAAATAAAATGAACTTATTTATATTATCAAAAAAAAATTGAAATATAAATACACATTTATATACAAAAATAAAGATTTAATTATAATTTAAGAATTACATTCAATTTTAAAATTATGAAAATACATTTTTACTTGAAAAAAATAAGTAAAAATGAATTTTTAATAAAATTAATGAAAATAAAATAATTTTTGTAAAATGTTACATAAAATATATTATAGCTTTCTATACAATAAATAAACATAAGAAAATTACTTCCCCATTGGACTCTTCATAAAAAATAATGTGGGGTCACCTCTGGGTAAAATTTCTGTAACTCAATTCTAAATAAGCTTAAATTAAGTTTTTAGTATTTTCTGTACAAAAGTTGAAAATCCTCAAAACCTTGATTTAATTCATACCACAGGTGGTGTTAACCATCAATTTTTGTGTTAAAATTGAGGTTTTGTGTGTAGCTTAGAAGCTATGATCAATTGAAATGTCAAAATGTGCACATGTATTACATAAGTGAACTGTAATTTACATATGAGGTATCAATTATTACAGTTGTGTACCGCAAAAACTCAATTCAATTTCAAGTGTATTACATGATGAGGAATTGAAGAATGAATAAATTGGAAAGATTAAATCTGGCAGGAAAAAGGAACTCTATCTCTAAGGGGAAGCCAGATCCCAAAATTCCTTGCTGACAGCCGTGGGATGTCAAAGTCCACACAAAGTTTCATCACTTTTGGCTGGAATTGAGTCTCAGGGTCTGTGTCACAATTGATGATGAGGTTTCATACCAACCAGGGCAGTTTTCACTCTTGCCAAGAGGGTAAAACTGCCCTTAAGTTACACACATTCTGACATGTTCTGAAGGCTCTAGACCAGGTATTACTTTAGTAATGGCTGATTTAAGGGTCTAAAATGGGCCAAACCAGCCCTTTTTTGGTCTAAACGAGGGTTCAATGATGCCATAATTGGCTTTTCTGTTGTCAGAGGTTTTTCCATGACTGACAGGAGTAAATTTTACTTTTGGAGTAATAAAATTGATGGCTATAAAAGAATGTCTTCTTTGCCCCACTTTACTCTTCATGTTGGAATCTTTTCCTTTTATAATTAGTTTAAACACTGTTAAACCAATAAATAAAAGATTACAACCACCCTTTTTAAATAACTTAAAACCTTTTAACCACGTGAAAAAACAATTATAATCATTGTTTTTAACTCTTATAATCATTTTTACACCTGAACCACCCACTAAGTGAATTAAAGCATCTTTCATCACTGAAAACCTTGTCACTTTGTTTAAAAATTAACTCTGGTCACTTTTGGGTGTGTTTTCCCCTTAAATATCTTTTCAAATATTTTTTCTTTAATTAATTGCTTTCAGTTCTTTGCTAAATTAATTCAAATTGAAATTGCTGTTGAAGGGATTTCTTTCGTAGCCTTAAATATCTCTTGTAGAGTAGTTTTGGATAAATTTATATTGTTGGTAAAACAATAAATCTTTGTAATATTATCTTTTTATACTTATGAAGTAAAAACAATGAAATTGGAATGTTCTCACTTCAAAATGCTATTTCATACTATTGTTAATCATTTTTCAACTTTTAAAAATCTTGAGGACAGGAAAATGACTTGATTTCTAATCAAAGTTTCATATCCACACTTTACGCTTTCTCAAGCTCAAATCATCAATGATACACCTGGATCAGGGCTTTTATCCTTTATATCCCTGAAAATATAACCAAATTAATCAAGATATGCAGAAAGTTAAATTGATTGTCTATTCCTTGTTTGGTCCTTAGAAAACTTGAATTATTTTCTACATTAATGTGCTTTTGAGGTTATAACAGACTTCACAGCTGTGATATCACTCTTGAACATGAAGGAAACAAACAGACATTGTGTTATTCTTATACCATCTTTTCTTATTTGAATTTTGAAATAGGATATATCATAATTAAATAAACCTGATTGTGTAACATTAAATATTAACAAAGTACAAAAAATCTAATAGGAAAAAACTATCAGGTCAGTAATCTATTTATTTAATGAATATTCACATTTAGGAATTCTCAAATTCAAGATAAAACATTTTAATTTAATTTTTATGCTCAATTTCTGTGTAATTCCAATAAAAATCATTTTAATGGTGAGCTGTACTTTTGTGGTGTTATCTAGGAGCTTATCCTTTTGTATTAATTGGGGATTTGTGGGTAGTTTCAATTAAAAAATCTTTTGTGGAAGCCTCATGTGGTTTCTCTTATTAAGAAGAGTATTAAGATTGGCCCTATCAGAATTTAAAAAATATCCTTTCTATTATTAGTTAATAAATGTATATTTATTTTATTTTATTTTACCTTTTGATATAAGATAGTAGTAGTGTGGCTTCTTCTGAATATTCTATTGAGCTGATGAAAATGGTAGTTTATTATTTTGTTCCATGTGGAGTGAGGCAATAATTAAGATGCATATTAGTGTTGATGATTATCATATAAGGAAAGAAGAGTAATTTATGGAAGAAACAGTAAAAAGAGTTAATATTGGAGTAAATGTATAAAACCCCAACTTTGTGGTAGTAAATTAGCAAGGGTTTTATAAAATTCCTATTATTAGAATGGAAATTCAAAATGAGCTGATATTTTTATGAATATGCATGAAACAGTTTTTTAAAACCCTAAAACCTACCCCTATTCCCCTAAAGAATATAAAGAGCTGTACTTTTTTCCCTGAAGACTTTTTTTCCATCTGGAAATTGTAACTTTTACTTATTTTTTCAAATGCCCTATATAAGAAGTTATGTTAGAGCTTTTTCTTATAGTTAAGATTATTAATTGAGATTCATTGTTCACATAGATCAAGAGGACCAATAGTCTGAAAAACCTTTAATTTATCCCTCACCAGCAGGAAAACTATTAATGATCATAATTGGTATACTAATGCTTGAAGCTCAAGAGTAAGGAATATCTGGAGTTTAGTTATCAAACCTTAAGAGTAATGTTAAATGATTTCAATATAAAAATATCATTGTAAAATATTTTTATCAGATTTTGAAAGAAAAAGAAGATTTTTCAATTTTAATACTTTCAAGATAAATGAGAATCCCTTAATTAAATTAAAATCTATCAAGATACATTATACAACTGAAATAAAACACCTCAAGAATCTCAATTCAATTAATTAGCATAATAAACAACATCTTCAGTAACCTTTTAACATTAATAATATATCAATGAATCATTTATAAGACATAATTTTTATATTATGCTAGAAATATATATTGATTTCAGTGCTCAGTTATAAGAAAACTAATCATTCTACATCAAACCATACATCTCTTGTTCTACAATCCATATTAAAAAACCATACCATTATATATCCCAAAAACATTGGTCAAAAATAATTTACCAAGTTTTTTATACCCTCACAACATATCTCTCATAGTATACCATAGTCTTAGAACGTTTTGGTTATAGATATAAGTCAAAACCCAGTTAGCTTCATTTAATTTTTCCTCAATAAATGTTTAAATTTATATCTCCTTACTGGGTAGTTCTTCCTGTTATCAATATACCAGCTTAATCTTTTATCATCATTATTTTGAGTGGATATTTTCTAACATCCCTATTTTGATACATATTGTTCTATCACTGTTATCAAGTGGTATATCTCTTTTCTCTCATATTTCATATATCTTTACTCTTTCACTTAAGAGCCTAATATATAAATATATAAAGTGTTTTTTGTGTTTTTTTTTGAATAGTAAGAAGTAAGTTCTTCTTTATTTTTTATTTTTTATTTCATTTATTATTGTTTTTTGCAAAATTATTTTTTTGTAATCCAACCATGTTTTTTGGAATTTTTATAAAGGATTTATTTGTTAAGCTCTTGAATAAAATTTTTTAAGTAGAGCAAATTCTGATTAGGCATTTCTGAGTGCAATATTTCCTGATCAAGCCTCTAGAAATAATAAAGCTTATTGGTGAATTTAGTTAAGATAAGTTAGAATATTAGAAAGGGAAGTATATAATATTCTAGCCAAAATACAGAGAAAAGGTTCCAAGTCTCAAACAGAAATTCAAAAATGTCTATATTTAATTTCACCTCCCAGGTACTTCCTCATTTTATCCCACACCCAGAGCAGCTCCCAATAGTGTCAGTCAGAGAGGACTATAACCAGGTTCTTTTTAGCTTAATCTTAAAACAAAATAATAAAAAATATCTTTCTAATAGCTGGAACCAAATAAATTTACATGTTTTAAAACATAATCATTATCATCATCTCCCCATTCATCATCCAAAGCCTGATATATATCATATCATTACTATTACCCATTAAAATGGTTTACATCACTAGGACAAGAATCACAAGTAGGTTCTATATTTGTAAGATTTGACTATGAAACTGATGATAATATTACTATTAATCAACAGTACTATGTCTGTTCTTATGAAATATAATAATAAAATACTATTATAAAAACAACTAAATAATTGAAGAATTATTTGTTTCACATGTTAAACACTACTAGTGACTTTAACAGTGAGCAGTAATAGTCTACAAGAATCGATTACCAGAAGAATTTAATAATAAAAAGTTCTTTTATTAAAATAATAAAATTATTTTAATATATAATTATCTTTTTCAAGAATAATTATAAAGATAATTCTTGAAGAAAACTAATTTTAGAAAAAACTTTAAGAATTAAAGATAAATGACTCACTTATACTCCAACGAGCTTATTGAAAGATATAAGCAGAGAAATTTGACATATAATTGTGGATTTAAGGGATCAAAATGATTTATAGCAGGATTATAACAATATATAGTTGGATTCTATGATTTAACCTCTTTCTGATTGATTCTGAAAGAATGAAAAACACTTAAGAATAGTTTAACTAATACTTACTTGTTGGTAACAATGATATAAATGGATAATAAGATGTTTTGATATGGAAAAAACAGAAAGAGGAGGCCTCTTTTAAGTCTACAACAGCTCACAGAGATGTGCCATGGAGAAAACTGACAAACCAGTGAGTGAGAAAACAAAAAGCCCTTTTGGATTATTAATTGCATCATCTGTTGTCACGTAAGATTATCAGAATTACTTAGTTAATACTTTTATGTGACTACCAACCCCAATATGGTTAAGAATAAAAGGAGTAAAATCTGTAAGTATTCTTTCATTTCAAAATCATCATTGATTTCTCAAAGTTATCAATGTTATTGGCAATTTCATCACATGTTGTAATTACTGTGAATTTTTGAAGATTCAGTGTTTCACGTACAATAGTCAAAAATGGAGTGTAAGTAAAACTTTTAATTTTACTAGTAAAAATATAATTGTTTTTGGTTGTACCATGGATTATACAGTTCTCCATTGGTCCTGAACGCTTCAGAAAGATTCATTAAGAATCATATTTTTAATGAATTTTTGAAGTTTTTACCGCATTTCTATGCAGAATTGCAAATATCAGTGTTTAACTGGTTGCTATGAGGTAAATCAATGGATACAAGTTCAAAAAGGGTTTTAATTACTATCGATGGAAATTCATTAAGAATTGACATGGTTACAGGAGTCTAAGTAGCTCTTTACCTGCTTGGCACATCAAAATAGCAGGTTTTTTGCTATTTTCTTATGATTTACTGTAGTTGTAACATGGCAACCAAGTTCTCAAAAGGTTTTAGTTTACCAATTAGGCCAAGATCAGCCATGGATTCAAGCTATGGAGCTGTCCATGCCTCTGAGGCCTCAGAATTGGGTACCCTGGCTGTCTTTGATGTCTTTTGTCCCCCTTGCCTATTTTTCACATCAAAATAGAAAATTAAGCTTCAAGGGAGATATCCACTATGGGTGTACCAAAAGTCCATGTAAGAATACCATGATATTAAGTGACCAAAACATGCATAAAACTATTCTTAGTGTATATGTGACATGGGATTTCTCACATTCCCATTATTTTGGCCAGAAAAAAAGAAAAACAAAAGAATTTTAGGTATCTTTTATGTGGTATTGGAGTATTTTCCATATTACCACTATAAAGAGTTAATTTGAGCTTATTCACTCTATGGAGCTACCCTAGGTGAACTTTTGTGTAGAATCCAAATCTGGCCTTTAATTCATGGGTTTGCCTACTCAATGAAAAGTTATTCATTTTTTCTGAAATCAAAAATGATGAATTTTGAATATATGCATGACTTATGAGTTATGCATAATTCAGAATTCTTTTTCAAGATAATTGTGGCCTATTTGGGTATGTAAAATATACCTCAAGGCTCAAAATATTACAGGAATCTACCCCAAAAACAAAGAAAAAGGCAAAGGAAAGGTTGTAAGAAGTCTTTTTCAGCCTTATCCAAGATCTCAAAAGGAGAAGGCAGAAAGAAGGCAAATTTGAAGGAATTTTGTAAAAAGTAGAAAAATTGGAATAGTAAATATCAAAACTACCACCTTTACCTTGAGATACTGTTCAAGAAAAGTATGAGGAACCGAGTGAAGAAGAGGATCAATCTGAGAATGTAAGAGATATAAGAGGTCAATTTTAGATTATCCGCAGAGGATTAAATAATAAGAAAGTTAAAAGAAGAGAATTAAAATCATATACACCAGGGGCTGGTCCTAGTGAACATAATTTACCTAGACTTTACTCCAGAAAAAGAGACAAGACCCTCAAATATACCAATAAAAGTTTTTGTTTAAACACCAACACATCCAAGTCCATTGTATCAGGAAATTCCAAAACAAGAAACATCTGTAGCAAAAATGAAACAAAAAATTATAATATTAATTTCAATGGAGAAGAGCTTGATGATTTTACCAAAAAATTGAAAGCATATCTCAAATAGAAGGATAAAAAGAAGAATATCTGAAAATTCAGATGGAATTCAGGACAACATATTGAAAGACTGGTGGTTAAATAGAAGCTATTACTGTTTATGAGGAAGGAATGTGTACTCAGCTGAACAAAGATCTCATCACAAATGCCAAAGAGTTGAACCTAAGAGAAGATACAGAAATTATTCCCTTTTCAAATCATTCAATGATACGCAGGATGATGAAGGAATTAGTACTCTTTCAAATTATATAAGGTTAATTGCTAAATATGAAACAATTACCACTTAAATTCTAAGATATGAATATATTCTCCAGGTTGATATGTATCATGAAGATATTCTTTTTGTATTTCTTCTAATTTCAATGGAGCTATTAGCAAAGATACAATTAAGAATAATGTCATAGTTGGATCAGAAGTTGGAGCATATTTCATAAAACCTATGAGAGTGTTGAAGAAATATGTTGAGAAAGAATTGGAAGCTAGAATATTAGTAACCAAAAAACTTTCTTCTCCACATAGGAAAGAAACAGGTGACTATGGAGTGAAAGAAAGGAAAATAAAACTTGAAAAGAATCATTCCACAAATGTAAAAAGCACTGTAGAAGATGAAAGAGCTTACCAAATCACTCAAAGAATACAAAGAACCATCCAAAAGCAAAATATTAGACACTTCTTGGATCATCTTAGTGAGCTAACAAGTATTTCTACACCTCAGAACAGAGAAACAATACATTTTCAAGCATCAAACCAAGAATGAAATCCAAACCTTAATCCAATTCCAGCTCCATTGAGTCACTTCCCTTATATTCCACCACAAAAAGGACCTAGACTACAGTATAGATGTACCTATTGTCTGAAGTATTGACATAATCTTAGTAGGTGTAACAATTTAACAGAAGATATTGAACAGTTTATTTAATGTAAAAAAGTAATTTCTTTCTATTTTATGGATTTTTAAAGAGTTTGAATTGAAGGAGAAAAGATAATAGGTGACCTAGTAAGAGAGTTTTCAGCATACAAAGAGTTTCTCACAAAGAAGTTTCTATAAGAGACAGATAAACCAGCACAAAAATCTGCAGAAAAGAAGAAGAAAGAAATTTCAACAGCTGTTGTCTCAATAGGAGACTGGGGCTAATGGAAAACACCATAAATCTCCACTTGAATGGAGCCATTAAATATAAATTTCTGATTAAGACAGACTAAGCAAAGAATGGAGAGGGAAGCAATAAAGAAACTAAAATCTCCAAATCTTCCTGAAAAGCAACCAGTGCAATTCAATGAGATAATAAAAATGCGAGTTAGTGTTCGATGTGAATATATTGAGGAAGAAGATACAGAGGATTCTTAAAGAGCTATTATAAATTCAAAATGAAAAGTACCAAAGAAATATGAAATTGTTAAATAACTGGAATCCAAGCCAGCTCAACAGCCAATCTTTGAAGTGAAAAACAAAAAAAACACCCATGAAGAAACAAGAATCAGAAACAGTGTTTTCAAAGAAACACCTAGACAGTCTTTAATAAAAGCATAAGATGGAGAAAGAACTATCGAGAAGGTCATGAATAAAGCTTTAGATAAAAAAAATACATCTCACCTTAGAAGAAATCTTGACAATTTTGCCCAGTTTTACAGACAAACTACAGGTTTTATCTGAAAAAAAAGAAGTATTTAATGTCATTGAAGTCAATTAACAACCAAGCACAATCAGTATCTCTAGAAGAAGTAGCTATTAACAAAAAAATTAACTATTCTTGTCCCCTAGGTATGATGGATTTATAAATTGGTCAAGAAGGCTATAAACTGAAAGCATTGGTTGATACTGGTTCAGAGCTGAATATTATCCCAGAGATCGATTCTATCAAAGCAAAATTAACAATGAGGGCCTTAGATATGCATCTATATGGTATTGGAGGTCATAGTAAAAGATTTTCCTGCCTTTCTGAAAATACTTTGTTAGTTCTACCATCTTGTGAGAAGAGTAATATACACTTTTTTGTTTCCACAGGTGCAGTTCATCCTGTAATTGGTAGACCATTTTTATCTGATAATGGAATAAAACTTGAACATTCTAAAGATGAAGGAGATATATTTAATCATTGAGAAAAAGGTGGTAAAAGACTTTTTATTCCAATTTGGTCACCTGAAGAAAAAGGATGGCATTTAGTACCACCAAAAGGGATGGAATTATTCAAAATGGTTAAAGCTTCAGACTGATAAAATGCAGATGAGGAATATGTTAAAATTAAACCCAAATCAAGATCAAATCTTGTCACTTCAAATAAAGGAAGAGACGTCAAGTTCCATATCCAAGAAGAATTGGATAATGAGAATCAGAGTAATATTCAAATTCAAGGTCAGAATATTTCAATTAAGTCAAACCCACCTAGTAAGCTGAGAAGCCTTTGAAAAAAATTGAAATTTTCAAAATCACTCAAAATCACTTAAGAAAAAATAAGCTAGAACCTACAGCAGAAAGAAGGAGGAAGAATCTCATAGAATTAGAAGCTCATTAGCGAAAGCAATTTCGAATATCAGAAGGAATAAAGCTGAGGGTATTAAGCTTTATTTCCAATTTAAAGGTGCTACACAAAGAATTTTAGAAGATAATGCTATACCTTTGAATGTGTAGGAAGTTCAAACTGTTTCAACCAAATCTTAACAGACCTTTTATGAATAAAGTGAACTGAAGGAAGGGAAATTTATGAAGAGAAAAAAACCAGATCACCTGATATAGAAACAAAATTCAACATAAAATATATCAAGATGGAGGAACCATCCATTGAGATTGATAGTGGCAAGTCTTCTTAAAAAGAGAATAATTTTTATACTATCTTGTATCTTAGCTTGGCTGCTCTTTCTCCACTTGATGTCAGATTAGGTTGGGAAGAATATCTTGTTATGGAAACAATTAATACAAAGTCAGAAATAAATATTATACCAACTCTAATGTCTGTACACAATGGAATAAGGCCTAATGAAGTAAATGAAAAGAAGATTTATAAAAGAAACTTACCAAAGTAAATATGAGAAGAGCTCAAATAGTGCTTGCTGGAGATGAAACAATTTCCATTCTACTAAAGAGTGAGGGAAATAAAAATCATTTAATCCTAGTAGAAGCTCTCTGTCATTTGTTTTACTTGGTTCAGAAGTTTCATAAATTGTACGGATATGAAGAAAAGAAAGGAGATTATTATTTCAATAGAAATAGCTACAAGCTAATGAAGAAATGGTGAAGAGTTACTAATAAAGGAAGAAAGAAGAAGAATCTGATTATGGACTTAGCTGAGAATATTGGAAACTCTGGTGCTGATATAGAGATTTTACCTGAACATCCTCGCGAAGATAGTCAAAATCAGCTCACAGAAGGCAGAAAAGGAATACTAGAATTATGTAATGGATTTTTGAGTTTTGAAGCTCAAAATTTAGAAAAAAAACCTTTATCCCAAAATATGGAGTTGAATGATCCTGATTACCTTAATAAAAAGTACACTTACCCTGAAGATATCCCAAATACTTGATCCCATTATCAAAATAATACTGTAAATCATTTAATACCAATTTTTGAGTAAAAATATATAAATAGAAACAGAAGTTTAAAGACGCTTACTAAAAATTGTCAAAAGGATAATCTTATCTCTATAAATAGGGTCAGTGTTAGCTCAAAGGTTGATTTTAGTGATAAAATGAAAAAACAATATTTCTTCAAAAAAATTCAAGGAATGCTAGAAAAGGAGCTAAATAGGTTCGCTAATAACCAAATTTAAAGTAAAATGTTTTTCAGATTTAAAATAATAAATAAACCGAAACGTGGGTCCAAATATGATGTTAGGGAAGGGGAATTGTGTTGAAACGGTATGGCCTATAAATGGATCTACTAATTATCTATTTATTTCTTATTTTATTCTTTTTATCTTATATTATTTTCTTTTGTATTTTTCTTTTGAGATTTATGTTTTAATATTGATTTGATTATAACAATTTATTCTGAAAATCATAATAAGTGTTGTTTATTTTAATTCTTAATTTCCTCCATGTATGTATCTCTATATATAGTATATGAAATATATATTTTGGTTTTCTTCCTAAACACAAAATATATAAAAATAAAAAAATAACAATAATGATTAAAAATAATAAATAATATAATAACTAAAGCAGTCATAAATCCAACAAAGAATTTTCCTTTTGAAATCAGTTATTTACCAATTGATTCTATGAAGAAATTTCTTCTTGAAGCTTTCTAAGTCCTTATATGATGCTCTACTTTATACATTATTCTTTATCATTCTTTTTTATGTGTTTTCTTTTAATTTTTTCATTATTTTATGATTAATTTTGGAGATTTCTTTTTTATTATTTATTCTATATTCTGTTTACATACAGTAATTTATATTTTTTTATCAGCTTGGCACCTAACAATTCCTTTTCCAATATTTTCTTATATATTGAATAAATATAGAATTTTTTTGCCTTACCTCTATTTTTCTTGCTTTGATCAGGTAGAAGGGCAGCGAAGATTAAAAACTAGGAAATTAGAAATGAATTGAATAATCATGAGTACTATTATTTTTTATTTCACTCCATTTCAATAAAATAGCCATAAAAAGGAAAAATGTAAATAAATAAATAAATAAATATATAAATAAATAAATAAATAAATAAATAAATTATAAGATCAATAGTTTTCAATAAAAAACAGTAACAATTTTATTACTATTTTCGGGATTTTTTGCTTTTTTGAAGTTTTTCATCATGAAGCATATTTATATTTTTTTAATTCTTGGATGTTCTCAAAGTTTTGCCTTGATGATAAATAAAACAAAAGCAATAATAAGATAAAATACAAAGAAAAAAACAAAGAAAAGTAGCAATCATAAAGCAGCACTAAGCTTTTTTACTAAAAATAAAATATATATGTAAATAAACAAATAAATAAATAAAAAATAAAAAAATATATAGAAACCTCAGAATTACTTCATCATGTATTACTTCATCATGTGTCTGTACCAATGAAAATGTGATTGCACAGAATTTTTCAAAATTTGGTTCTCCTGTTGAAATTCAAACAATTTTGGTGTATGATTCACATAAAGGCTTTCCATGTGGGTATTTAAGGAATTAGTTTCACTCTCAAAAAGCTGCAAATAGTAGCTGGAACTTACTAAGACTGATTTAATTGTTGGAGGAGTGATATGGCTGTCCAGAAAATGGTTTTTGCTTCAAGGATCAGGTGTGGTTTGTTGAAAGAGCAGAAGGAGAGCTGGATTCTAGGCCAACATGAACAACTATGGATCAATAGGAGTTGTATCTTCATTTTTGGAATAATTATGTCAATCAAAAGTAGGTAAGCCATGTGAAGAAATTATAAAACTATAAGAGATGGAATCAAGGGAAATGGTGACTTTTTGGTGACCATTAGCAATGGGTTGGAGTTCTAGGGAGAAAGGCATGGTAGGATAAAAAATAACTCTCATAAAAGAATATATATGAAACAAGATATAATTTTAGTAAAAAAAGAAAATAATTTGGATAACATAAAAAATATCTATGTAATAATAGTATTCAAATTATATAGAAAAACAAGTGAAAAAAAGGAGAAGAGTCCCATTAAGGTTTTTGTTGACAGGAGGACTATAGCAATGAAGATGTTGTGGAATGTGAAGGTACAATGAAACTCTTTATAAGCCTACCTAACCTACCTTTCATCTCTGTTCGATAAAAAAAAAGAGGTTCAGTAGTCAAAAAAAATAATGCACCCCAAATGTTTTGCATTTTTCTCCAATGGTTGATAAAATTAAACTTTTATGGAATTCTTGTTGTGGATATTTAAAAAAAGAAAACAGTGTATTGACCAAAAGTATATTAATAAATAAAGCAATAAATATGGCGTATCAAGAAATAGAAATAATGAAATGAACAAGATAAGAAAAATAACTCACCGCCAATAAAAAAGAGTTACATATATTGGCAGTGATTTTGGGAGTAAAAATTAAACTTCAAGGTGGTGTCAAGGTTACTGATTCTGGCTTGAGAGAATATCACAAATTAAAATATGTTCATCAAAATATCAATGAAAGAAACAAAAGCTCACCAGAATACATCAGTGGATTTTAAGAACACTGATTGGCATTGAGATGGAGATAGCAGAGAATTAATATTGAAGCATAAAAAAAGTAGGATAAATGAATGAAAAGGACTTTACATTACCTGTGAAGGAAAGCCCCAGATGGAGAAAGAGTATCGGGATTAATAGCTTTAGTTTTCCCCTGGGTTACCAGCCACCCCTTCTTTGACTGTTTCTATCTAAAAAATGACCAATTGAAAGAATATATATAAGAATACTGAATTTATAATGACAAAAATCAAAACAAATTCTTAAGAAGATCAGCGCTTCTCAGCCAGCTAGGTTGATTCTTTTTTTCTCTTGTATTGCAAATGAACTACAAAATATATGTATATCCAGGTTATTAGTTTTTTTGATGTTCAGAATAAAAAAATTAGAAATATACTAAGAGAATAATAATAAAAGTCCAACATTCAACTATAGAAAAGAGTAGCTTTAGAAGCTCAGAAATTCTCAATTTGCTTCTCTTCTTTCATTGTTGTTTTGGCATTGTAGATCAATGAATTGTAAAGAAATAATTAGTCCCTTTTTCATTATTTATTTGTTTAAAAAAATAAACCTACATAAAATGAGATGATAAAAGATATCCCAATTCACAACAAAATAAAATAAGATCCAGCCAGTGCCATAAAAAAATAACTTGTGGTGTGGTGTTCCATACCAGTTGTTCCAAGGTTCAAATCCACAATGTCTAATCTAAAACTTTAATCAATAATAATAATAATATATATATAAGAAGAAAATAAAGATAAAAGTAGACAATTACAAGAAAAAGGAAGAGAATTATATTAAAATAACAGAAATAAGTATTTCACTGGAATCTACAACAAATTACACCTATAGTCACATATTGCCTCAACTCCATAACATCAATAATTCTCTAGATATCATGTATTGAAGAAGAGAAATGATACCGTACACTCTATACTAGGTACAAGAATATGCTTAAAAATAATTCAGCTTGTTTAACTATTCAATATGAATAAACATGTGTAATAATACATAAGTGATACAATTACTCTTACAACATCATGTGTTACATGTCTTGACATAAAAAAAACATACTTATAAGTTAACATAGTATTACATTACTCAATCCCCACTTAAAATCCCATAACCAAACATTACAGGTATTATCTACAAATTAAATTTTAGATAGAAAAATACTCAATTAAATAAAAATCAAGGCTGTGAAGAACAGAAATAAGGTTAGTAGAGATAAGAATACAGTTTTAAAAAAATGGTGCAATCAACCAAACATATGGTGCATTATCTGTATCAAATGACACCATTCCAAATTCAACCACTAGCAAAAATGTCTCAAGGCTGTGCATAATAAGAATAAAGTTTAGCTAAAATATCATTATAGTTAAAAAATTATGGTGCAATCAACCAAACATATGGTGCAATATCTGTATCAAATGCCACCATTCCACATTTAACCACCAGCAAAAGTGTCTCAAGGCTGTGAAGAAGAAAAATAAGGTTAGTAGAGAGAAGAATACAGTTTCAAAAAATGGTTCCATCAACCAAACATATGGTGAAATATCTGTATCAAATGACACAATTCCAAATTTAACCACTAGCAAAAATGACTCAAGGCTGTGCATAATAAGAATAAAGTTTTGTTAAAATATCAGTATAATGCAAAAATTATGGTGCAATCAACCAAACATATGGTGCAATATCCTTAGCAAATGACACCATTCCAAATTTAACCACTAGCAAAAATGTCTCAAAGCTGTGCACTGACAATAATAAGGTTCAGAATGGTGCAATCAACCAAACATATCGTGCAATATCTTGATCAAATGACACCATTTTTAATTTACCCACCAGCAAAAATGTCTCAAAGTGGAATTTTTCTAAGTCCCTTGTTTTGGGAAGGCTCTATGGAGGGCCCGGAAGCTATAAATAGAGGGCCTCTCTCCCTCTTTATCCCCCCATGCTTATCATTCAGACAACAATCTTGAGGGTCAATCCATCCCTTCTCTAGTAGAATAATCTAGTATTTATAATGAAAAAGATCAGTAGCAAGGCTCAGTATCTTATAGTATTATTTATGATTAATTAATTGAAGATATCCATAATATTAATGAAAGAGTTGAAAATCAATTATTAGCTTACCATTGTAGTAGTAGTGTTGAAGTAGTGTTTGAAGATATTATCATTAGTGATCTTATCTAAGTTATCAATAACCCTTATTTATAGAAGGGATATCATCTTACCCTTATAAATCAAATCATAAACCTTTTAGGTATATTGGATTTTATTTCTATTTATCCTAATAGTATGATATTACTATTACCTTATTTATAGCTTACCCTTATATTAACCAGAACCACCTTTATAAAGTTATCATACCTTTAAATTATTATAGCTTTTTTGATAGTTTTATTAAATAACCTTTAGAAGTTTTAATTATCCATCAAGATTATTATTAATATTAATAGTGATCTTAAACAATATCCTTTAAATATCTTGGGTATTGAAAGAAGGAATCCTAGAAGAATTAATTAAAAAGAATTATAATAAATAACAAGAAGTTAAGCCAACCTCAATTATTAAACAAATATTAACTATCACCATTATTATCATAGTGATCATTTATTGACAGACTGATAGAGACTGCTGAAGAAAATTGTCTAATTGAAAAGCCACAAAACTAAATAATTAGTTTTTGATCTCATCAAAAAGGGTATCTTTTTCAGTATATTTAGGGGGCAGCTAATACACCTTAGCACCCATAGTTATTGGCTAATTCTGAAATTCAAAACAGACTCACCCATTATTTCCCCCTCAAGGTACTGCCTATTATTTATCCCACAACAAAAGGAGTTCCCAAAGCGGAAGGAATAATTTGTAAATTCAATTGAAAAGGAATGGTCCAACTGCCCAAGTTTAAATGACAATAAAGATTGGAATTGATGTGAAAATCTTGGCAACTCTCCTGTGTCCAAAGGAACCACAAGTGCTTGCAGAGTGGCCAAGGTCATTCTTACAACAAAAGGGGTAGGATACCTCTAACAGTACATACCAGGAGTGGAAAATTTCTCTCATAAAATCCTCTCCCCACCAAACACCATAACGGTTCAAGATCTTGAAGAATCTTGTCCTGGACTTTCAGGATATAATTGATGGAAATCCTTGAAAAGTTAAAGACAATTCTTGAAGCTTTCAGCTGGTTCATCAGTGGATCTTTCTTAGTCTTTACTGAAACGTTTCCATTCCACAAACTACCATAATTTACCTCTCTTGATCTTGGAATTTAGTATTTGAGATACTTCACATTCCTATTCTTCTTCAATTATTATTGGAGGAGGAGACCTTTGATTTATTTACTGGTTCTAAGGGGGAAATATAGAAAACTAGGTGGATGGACTTCCATTAAGGTGGTAGGAATTAGTTCTGAACTTCTCTAATATCAAAAAGGACCCAACCATCTTTTTAAAACTTATTTGGTGGTTATAGTTTATTTGATGTTATTGGAGGAAAAGCCCACAATATCACAAGGATTAACAACAGGTGTACTTTCTCTACTTATATCTGCATACCTCTTAAGCCTTTTTATTGAAACTTCAAGTTCTCTCTTGAAATCCTTCTGTACTGAATAGATTTTTTGGATATCTTTCCAGAAGGACTGTCTTAAGCAATGTGACCTGAGTTGAAATGAGGATCTTGTCCATAAAAAGTGAGGAACGGTAATTTTTTGTTGAAGAGTTGTCAGAGCTATTGTAGGCAAATTCAGCCAGAGGGAGCCAGGGATACAAATCATCTTCATGATGAATAACATACATACAAAGATACTTCTCTATATTCTGATTTACCCTTGCTGTCTGTCCATCAGTTTCAGGGTGGTAAGAAGTTGACACATGTCTTGAGCTGTTGAGCTTCTGACAAACATTGGTACATAAGGAAGAAACAAAAGGTGAACCTCTATCCCTGATAAAGATTTATGAAAAGATGTTCTTGGAAAAACTATTCTTGATTAATAAATGGGCCAAATCAAGTGAAGTTATTGAAGAAATTGTTGGAATAAATACTGCCATTTTTGAGAACCTTTCCAGTATGATAAGAATTGAGTGAAAGGAATTGAGCAGTAGAAAGTGAGTGATGAAATCCATTGAGAGCCAGATCCAAGGATAATTTGTAATTGTAAATGGCTTGAGTAATCCAAACTTCTTGCAATAAATATTTTCTTTCTTGAACACTGTTCACAGGATTATACATAATTGTTAATGAATTGAGTCATGCCAGACCAGTGGAAATCCTGCTTGACAAGTTTGAGAGTTCTCCCTTGGCTAGGGTGTCCAGTAAAAGGGGCTTCATGGAAAATTTAAAGTATATTGAGTTGGATTGTGGTGTCATTTGGAACCACCCCCTTATCTTTGAAGAAAAGAAGTTGGGAATAAGGATCAAGAGAATAATCTTCAACAGATATACCTTTACACAAATCTTGAAGTATACCTCCATAGTGAAGGTCTTGCCATAAGTACTTCTGAATTTATTTAACCAAATTCGAAAAAGAAATCCATCTTGACTGCAAAGAACGTGGAGGGTTGAACTTCATCTTTCTTGATTAATTTTCAAAAACGAATTGCATTCTTTCTAATAAAATCCTCCCCCTCTCTGGGTAAAAATTGTCCCAATGTGATAATGTTTTTGCAAGGGTTTCTAGGTGGCCAGGGTGGTTTGTGATTGAAAAATGAAATTCTGAAATGAATTCAACCCATCACACTTGACAGAAAGTAATAATACTTGAGGACATGAAGTATTGAAGAGGGCAGTAGTTAGTGATAACTTCAAAGGAGGAAGAGAGAGAATGAAGAAAATACCTCAAGTACTTGAGAACCCAAACTATTCCAAGGAGTTCCCTTTCATTAATATCATCCTTGAGCTCTGGTGAAATATGCTTGTGGCTATCAAATAAAATGGGATGTTTTCCTGCCTTGGTCTCTACAATGTTTGGTAGAAAACAATTTCAGCAGTGGTGAAGGCCTCTCTGGGTTTATGAAGCTGGCTTAAAAATTCCTCATTGAGAGTAAAAATGACTCTTTCTTGAGGAATGTTTTGAGTGAACTTATTTTCTTTGAGTAATTATTGATGAAAAAGAAGTAGAAATTGGCCAAACCAAGGAATTATTGACAAACCTTGAGGTTTCCAATTTAGAATTTTTTGAAATTGGGATTGGTCTATCTCAAGGCCTTCAGAAAAAACAATTCAACCTAAATATTGAACACTTGAAGAATGAAAATGGCACTTGGATACCTTGGCAAAGAGGTTATTATTTCTGAGTCTGGAAGGAGCAGTAGACAGATGAGTGACATGTTCATCCTCAGACTTGGAAAAGACCATAATTTAATCCTAATAAACCACAACATAAAAATAAAGAAGATCAGAGAAATTTTCATTGAAAAGAGGAAGGAGCATTGGTGAGCCCAAATGGCATAATCAAGTACTCATAACTGCCATATTTAGCTCCAAATTCTGTAAAATGTTCATCGCCCTCCTTGATTCTGAGCAGGTATATGCACCATTCATATAGATCTTGGAGAAGAGGCAAGAACCATTAAAAACAGTAGGACTCTTGTTCATAGGAAGAACAGGATATTTGTTGTTCTTAGTGACAGCATTGAGTTTGCTATAATAAACAAACAAATGGAGGCCACCATCCTATTTCTTGACAAAAAGGACAGGTGCTCCTGTTGAAGAGGAGCTTGGCTTGATGAAACCTTTTTCTACATTCTCTAAAATTTATGCCCTGAGAGCCTCTGACTCTTGATTTGACAGAGAGTAGATGACCCCAACTGGAGGTAGAGACCCCTCCAATACAATATGATGATCACAGGCATGGTGAGGAGCAAATTTCTCTGCTTTCACCTCCCAAAATGCATAAAAATAGTGGTGGTAGGCAGAGGGAGCAACCTTCATCACTGTTTGGATTTCTTCTGGCTCTTCCTCCTCATCCCACAACTCATCAAGGGAGGAAGGTCTAAATTCCCATAAAAGAGGTGGAGTGAAGATACAGAAACATTTCCTCTAATATCTTTCATCTCTAGAGGATAGTAATTCCTGAGTGGAATTTATGGAAGCAATTAGCAAAAAATTTGGAATAGATGGTGTTCTAGAATCACCAACCAGATCTGCACCATTAGGGCTAAAGCCATTACTTAGAGAAATAAATGAATGACTAGAGTCCTTTTAATAAGGATTAAAGGTGATCATCACTTTCCTCCAATCAATGATGGATTAAAGTAATTAAGAAAGTCAAAGCCTAATATGAGGTCTTCTCCCTTGGGGTACCAAGGACTAAAACGTGCCCTCAAAATCTTGGGAAACAAGTGATCTCAATCATATATCTATCATAATGAGTCACAAATGAAGAGGGCAACTCCAAGGAGTCCAAAATGAGGAGAGGAATATTCTATGGGAGTTTTGACATGTTAAAATAATAATTGTGAGAAAATGTTTTTGAAATAAATGATTTGGCAGCACCAGAATTAATTATAATACTGTAAGACATATCAGAAAGAAAATAAAAAACAAAAAAATCTAGAGTGATCTTGGAAACAGTATTTTGAATACATGATTTTTCTCTGGGTGGAAAATAGTGAAGACCATTGAACACAACATGATCTTCACTCAGGCTTTTCCCTGGTTGGGTAAAATGGCTTTTATGCCTTTTGAAAAAAGCCTCAATACTATCCTTTTGACCACAATAGGCACACAAGCCCTCTTTCAGTCTTCTTTCTTTTTCAAAACTCAACAACCTGTGGTTCCTATTCAAAAGGGAATAATGAGGCTTTTCCCTTTTCTGAACCCTTAAATAACTGTTCTTATGACTTGATCTTGAAGAATTTTGAGGATGGGGAGAACTGGACTTTGAGGCTTAAGTCTTCTTTTCTTGAAAATTAGTCTTCTCCTTCTCCCTCCCATGGTACCTGGTATCAATTTCCAGGATAGCATCAACTAAGCCTTGAAGAGAATAAATAATTTAAGGATGGGATTCCAATTGATCCTGAACTCTAGAGGCCAACTCCTTCCTATAATTAGGCATAAGAGCTCTTCCAAACCAATCCCCAATTCTTGATACCAAACTTCTCAAATCAGAAATTTATAAAGGAACATGCCAAAATTATTTCATTCTCAAGTAATCCAACTCTGCATGAGCTTTTCTGACCTCATTTGGGTTCCCAAATAAAGTGAAGAGTTGGCTTTTCAAAAGTGTACAGTTTTTGAGGAGGTAATTTGGGTCTTTATTGGTGAGATTGAAAGTATGAGGGTCAATCCATTTTTTAGCCCTTCCAATTCAAAATAAAGTGGCATAAAGAACTTTCTTCTTGTCTTCAGAGAAATTTTCCTGATTGTTATGGAAAATAATCTGGCAGAACTGGATAAGAATTCTGACTTTGAAGCATTGAGTCCCATAAAGGTAGTCTGGTTACTTTATAGATGGCGTCTTGAAGCTTCTTGAAGATTGGCCATAATTTGAGTAATTTCTTTCATCATGGCTAATAAAGATGGGTAAGACTAATGAAAGACAGGCTGATTACACTGGGCTAGAGTTTGAACTACAGTACCTTCATATGCCCCCATAGGAGCAGGGACAACTTCAGTACAATCAGAATCTTTGTCCTCCCCTTCCTAATCTTCACAAAGATGTTTGAGAGAAGTTTTGGGCATACCAGGAAAAGTGTCAACACCTCCTGAAAATGATCTTGATCTTCTTGGCCGTCTTTCTGCCTTCCTAAATGGTAATTCCCCCTCCATAATTGGGCCTCAGTTGAGGTGCCAGGCTTAGTTAATGATAAAGTGATAATAAATGTATTTAAACTTTTAACTCTTACTGTAAAATGGATGATAATAGTCAAAAAATAGTTCAAAAATAATATTCAGGGATTTACCATTGGGGAATACTGGTGGTGAGTGCTGTTGAAACCCCTGGATGCAGTTTTATGAATTGCTTTATTTTAATGAAGACTACAATAACAAATAATATGGCTATACCCAATTGTTTGCACAATTATGACCAATGGTAAATAGCTTTGATATGTAGGAATTCAAGAGCAAGATGGGTATTTCTCTTTTGGGAAGAGAAATGTCACTTTTTATCCTGAAATAGGATGGAAGGGCCATTAATCCTTTCCATATAGGGAAATGAAGATTTCTCACTTCCAAGTACAGGCTTGTAGCTATTAAGCACCCTTTATACCCTCTATTAGGCTCAGATCTTGTTTTGAGACCACATCTGGGCAGTTTTCACCAATACAGGGAGAAAACATTTATTTGGGGACCACATAGCCTTCTTGTGAGGTGTTTTACATGTAGAATGCTGTACATAACCTTTATTTGGACGCAATACTCTCCAAAATATGTGTTTTTGAGGAATAAAACAGCCCTTTGTAGAATTGACACCTCATACTGAGGGATATGGGAAGGTATCTCAAAGTAAAGGTGTATTGGCCAAGCTGTGGGATTTTAACCTTAGAGCTGCCATACCTTTGTCTGTTTTCAAGATAGTGAGCTCAAAGTGGTTTCATTGTGTATCCCTGGATGATTTCTACACAATGCTACCTCCTTTGGTATTGGTAACATTAGATATGGCAGAGGTATGCCATGTTTAATTTACATTATTCAGATATGGACTTTTCTTAAATCCTGTATGGAGTTTGTTTGCTCCATAACTTTTGTTCTAGATGATAACTGAGGAAAAGAATGGAACCATCAGATAGCACTGATTTTTTTTTCAAAATGACCCCCCTTTAGGTATCTCACCGTAAAAGCTTTAGAAGTTAATGAGAGGAGAATACTTTATTTCCCCTTTTTTGGCTTTATTTTGGACACAACTTCTAGAGTTTTGGCAATATCTTCATTTGGCTAGTACCATTTTGTATCCCTAATTGAAGAATTCAATTTGAACACCCATTTTATGGGATTCAGCTTATTCTTCTGAATTTCTGATTAGAGGTGAAATTTGAGGTTTGGGCTCAGTTCTTCCTTTGAATAGCTTTGTTATTCTTTGTCTTATTGTTATTGGAACTAGATATTGGGGAAGAGTCAGGCTTCCTCTTTCTTGTAATACCATTTATGGGCTCCTTTGGCTCACTTCCATTTTTGGTGTTATATTTCTCTACCATTTGTTTATGTTGTTTTGGCTGCTATTCTTGTGCTCTGGCTTTGAGTCACAAGCTTACATGAGGAACTTGTGGTTTCTTATCAAGAGGCGCTCTTGATGTTGGAGTAAGGAAAGCTTGAGTTCTGTCCTAGGATCCTGTCTATCTTGCAGAATGTGAATTTTGGGCAGGAATGATTTCCAGAATAAAATAAGATAAAAAATCTCATAAAGAGTCAAAATTTGAATTATGAGAACTTGAGGGAAATCAGGGATGGAATTCTTGAAGAAAAATAAAAATTAATATCTTGTAGGAGAATCAAATCAATTATCTATTGTGGTAAA
Organism: Austropuccinia psidii; assembly: GCA_023105745.1. Classification (NCBI taxonomy): domain Eukaryota; kingdom Fungi; phylum Basidiomycota; class Pucciniomycetes; order Pucciniales; family Sphaerophragmiaceae; genus Austropuccinia; species Austropuccinia psidii. The sequence goes on from JALGQZ010000003.1 coordinate 40,359,108, forward strand.
TCAATGAATCAATCAATCTTGAGTAATTCATTCAATAAGTCTTGAGCAAAATCAATAAAATCAAATAAAATTAATTCTTGAGGAAATTCAATAAATAATCAAATAAATGATATCAAATCTTCATCTCAAGAAATTTCTTTAAGTAAAAGTCAAATTTATGTGAAACAAAGCAATCGAAAGCAAATCAAATGAGATTTTCATTTGAAAAAAAGTTCTTGAACAGAAAATCAAGATTGATATTTATGAATGAAGATTGTGTGTAAATAAATTCTGAGACCAATTTTCAAATGAGAATTAACCTGTGGCTTGAATTAAAATTGAATAGGATAAAAATGACTAAAATGATCAGGAAAACATTTTTGAAAATTAAAGAAACTTTGATTAATATTGAAAGAAATGAAAAGAATAAAATAAATTTTTGATATTGAATAAGTGATAGTAAATTGAGATATTTGAAGAAGTCATCAAGATCATGAAAGCTTCATAATTGATGGATAAATGATTTGAAAGTAAAAGTAAAAAACAAATAAAATGAAGGAATTAATTCTAAGTTAATTAATCTGATGTCACAGGGGCTGTTGGGAAAAACAAAAGTGGCTTGGCCCTCAAGAATCAGGAACTCATTTTTAAGAGTCCAAAGAATCAAATAAAAAAAGAAGAAGCTCAAGTACAATATAAGGAGAAGATAAGATTAAGGAAACCAAAGCCCAAATAGCAAACCAAGAAGGTACTTAATTTAATGTTTCAACATTTCAGAAAAGAAAAATGGAATTAATATAAGATATGACCACCAATATCCACTTGCAGGAAAAGAAATAGGTGCAAATGAATGACTTAAGAATACCAATATTTACTTCCAAAAAATGAAAAAAATGGTAATAAAAATAAATCCAGTATATTCATTATCTGAGGAAAACCTCCCCAGGTGAACAAATAGTAGCTGGTATATGTGAGAAGCTGAAAGGTGGATTTTGGAGGATTTAAAAGCCAGCTGTATTGACGTTTTTGGGAAATACAACTGCAAAATCTTGAGAAATGAAGTTGGTGCTTTGGAAACCTCAATATTGCAATTGAACTGGAACAAAGTGGTCAATGCCATAAAACTGTCTGAGCACAGCCTGTATGGATGAACTCAGCTTTTGAGGGGGTGTTGGATCTTTGACACCTTGACAACTGATGTAAATTACCCCCTCTTGAGAATTCTTAGCCAGTATTCCCTTGGGAAAAATACTGTTTGAAGGAAATGACTAGCCACTGAAATGGGGCAGAAAATCAATACTTAAGGAGCTAAGCTGAATATATGCACTTTTTTGGTCAATGCATATATTCATGATTTTAAGCTAATATCTCTTGAAATATACAAGATGGAGAGATAAAACAAAAAAGAGTCACCATGTAATCACTGTAAGAACACAAATATGAACTTTATTTTACAAGTTATGAACAAGGTTAAAACTTGTAAGGGATCATTGACTAAAATCAATGGAGCTGTTGACCACTTTGTTGTGAAAGTGGTACAAACTTAAAAAAAAGTAGACAGTCAGCTTCTACTAGTTCATACCTGAAGAATGATTCAATATTTATTCTAATATTCAAGGTATGACCCCTTGAAATCATGTTTTGAAGTTTAAAATATTAAATTTTGACAGAAAAGATGAGTTACAAGAAAAATCATCAAAAATAGAGTTTTTATGACGTAATGACATGCTCTTGGAAGCTCTATAAGGGCATTCCAAGCTATCAGAATCCACTCTAAGAATGGCTGTAGCAGGTATAGCTTACAAGCTATCAATGATCAAAGTTTAACCTTAAATTCGATCATTCATGATCACTCACTGTAATCTTATTTTCAGTACAACAGTCATATAAGTGATACAACTGGTGAGTAATATTATATTATGATTATAAAGAAATTCACAAATTATAGGCTTCTGCCAAGCGTATGATGTCAGCAAATTTAGTATTATAATGATAACTCTAAATAATGGTGTAATAATGAGATAAGATGGTTTGATCACGATGTAATAATCATTAAACCTTAAAATAATTATCATTTCTAGTAGATACCATCAGTACACATCAACTGAAAGCCTACTGGGCTCTAGAAGGGAGGTATTTACTATAACGAGAGCTCTTTTTACTCTCTTTTCCCCTCATATGCATCAAAACATTAAAAAAATTAAATCAAAAGGTAAAATGTTTATTCTTTAAATATGAATCTTTTATATTATCAAAGACCAAAGATAATCTTTATTATAATCATAATTTTGACTTGATTACTTCAATTGTTCTGCTGTTTTGCTATAATTCTCTTGAGAATCTCATTTCCATGTAAAATCAAGAAGATTTGGAATCTCTCTTATTTTTGGTTGTAAATACAATCTCAATAAGTTGTATTTACATTATTTGGCATAAATTTATCCAAAATTATTATATTAAGCATCAAAATTAGGTTATTTTCTCTTATTAGAATAATTTCTAGCTATTATGACTATTAATAATTCTTCAATTAATATAAATAGTATTTATATTAATATATAGCTTTAATATTGGTAATATTATTGTTATTAACTGTTTTTTATTAACAAAAAACAACTTTTTTACACCTTTATTATTTGTTAGTAACAGGAATAAAGTGCTTTTAGATATATTAATTATCTTATATTAATATACTTATTTATCATATTATTTCTTTTATAATATATATTATATTATCACATTAATTTAATGATATACTTTTTTTTTGCCATAATTATGATAATATTTTATTATTATAATTATTTTTTTATGTTATTTATTTTCTTTATAAGGACATTCATAGTACGATAAGAAAAATATTAGTAATATTTACTATTTGTTTCATAATCAAACATTACATTTGGGGGCCTGGTGATGACATTTACTTCAAAAGACCTTGAAAAAGATTTCATTTGGGCTTATCTAAAAATAATTTATAATTATAATCATATAATTATTCAATAATCTTATATTCATAGATTTTAAAAGCTATTGAGGCATTTGGAAAGCAATTGTACTGTCTTACACATGGTTTTTCACATCCTTAGAATTTCAAGAACTTTCTCTGAGTGACTCTAGTGATTAAAAGAGATATTTTATACATTAAAAATAATCCCATATTATAAATTGATTTCATAATAGAATCATATTCATTTTTTTATTCTTTAAAAATAAAAAAATAAAAAATATTAAAAACAAATAAAAAAAGTTATTTTTATTAATTTTTATTCATTTCTTTATTCATTTCATTTATTAAAAGATATAAAAGAAATTTTTACATGGAAAATTGCCAGATCTTACCAAAAATAACACTTCTTATTTAAAAGACTTATATTTATTTGTCTTTTTTAGTGTTTGAAGATAATCCAACAGTTGACAATCAATCCACTGTTGAAATATTGGTGGAAGAAACTTGCACAAGTTCTCCAACACCAATTGTAACTAAGAAAAATAAAGCTAAACAATTAGACTTTCTATGACCCACTATCAGGACTCTGAAGGTGAGTACCTCCTTCATAAATTGCCATAGGAAGAATTCTTGTCCTGAAATCCTCTTATTTCTTATTTCTCAAATTATGACTCCCAGAAGAGGCTCCCAATACTCTATCCAATGAGATGGAGCTGGACTCAGAGGTAGAATTGATCTCTCAAAATGGAAAAGAAAGGGAAAAATCCCCAGTGGAACAGAATCCACACAAGGAAGTGCCTTATCCCAAAGGCAAGTCCCAGAAATTCCCATGATATCTGAACCAGAGTTAAAGCTAAGTATGAGTAGCTCAAAAAGGTACAAATCACATTCAGAGGGCTCAGATAGACATTCAAATGAGCCAGTACAAGCAGTACTACTCAGTGTACAAAAATAAGGACTGGGAAATGTTGCCACAAATACACAAAGGAGTGATGAACTCCTGGAACATCCTAAAAAGGTTCCTCAAAGAGGAGGAAATAGTGAGAGACTCCAATGGATGGTATCCACTATCATCCAAACCTCAAATTAAAATGATCAAGGAGTAGCATGCCAAAAAGAAGGAGGCAACCAAGGAAGAAGCCCCAGTAGCTTCTACCAGCAAGCCCCAAGCCAAGCCACTTCCCCAAGAAGGGAAGAAGAACCGGAAAAAGAACTGGAGAAAACCATATTCCCCAAGTTCCAGGATTCCAAAAATCCAAAAAGATGCCATGGACAATGTCTTCAACATTGCCAGAACCTTGATGGCATTCAAGGGCCAGGAGGAGAAAAGAATGAGACAACCTCATTTCCCAAAGATTTTACCTCTAAAAGAAATTGAAAATAGTTTATTATCATTACAGAAATCAATAATAATTTATCTTCTTTAACAAAAATTTTTGTACAGAATAAAAAAGAAATTGACAACATTAAATTTATTGTTGAAAATAACAAACCAAACGTTTTAACTGACAGTACTCAAAAATTAATACAAGGACAACAAGAATTGTATAAATACAAAAGAAATATCAAAGAAAATACTTTGAACATAACTTATGACATGATTATTGAAAATCTGACAGAAACTTTGTATAAATTAAGTATTTTTGTTGAAAAATTTGAAGAAAAGACTTCATCACACCAAAAATCACTCTTAGAACATGTAGAAAAAGTTATGAAGCAAGAATGACTCTTAAAAATTACAATCAAAAGGAAAGAAGACTCATTACTGAGAAGATGGATAAAATAACTGAGATTAACTCAAATATGCCAAATGTATTGACCCAATTTCTCATATAAGAAGTCCTGTTAAACCAAAGGAGGAAATGATAAATCCCTTCATAACAGACTCAAAACATCAAGACAACAATCAAGTATTAATGAAAGAAGCACCCCAACTGAAACAATGGCTAACATTTACATGTGAATATGAATATTACCATATGTCATTTATGAAAACAATTGGCATTTTGACAGAGGATTATGCCATAGAAGGTGAATTAACACTGCAAAGTTACATTATTATTTGAAAAATCTCCATAAATGGGGTATTATGGCATAAGACAAACAAATATTAAAAACACCTGGCTTTGGTGGGGAAATAAAACAATTAACAAGTGGGGAAATGATGCCTGAAGGTACAAAATAGAAAATACATTTGAAAATTTCTTCCTTGCTCCAGATAAGGATAAAGCTTTTACTTAGTTCTTAAAATCAGTTGAGAGATTATATGCACTGTATCAAGAAATGTCACAAAGGATGGTTCACATGAATATACTTTAGCATTGTGGAGGAAAACTGACCATTCCCTGAGAAGCAGGTGCATAGAACTGTGTTCCACAGAAGATATATTGACAAGAACCAAAATTGGCAGAACATAGAAGAAATTGGATATTGAAAAATCCAAATGAAGAAAGAGAACCTTTCAAACCAAATAGACCCATCACTAAGAAAAAATTAAATGCCATAAATGTGGCATTGTTGGACACTTAGCCAATAATTGCCTTGAAAAACCAAAAATCAATGACATTGTGGAAACAGAAGACCACAATGATAAAGAAGATGAATCTGACTGTGAAAAAGACACTTAAGAGTCAGAAAGCTCTTAAAGTTAGTAAATAAATATAATTAATGCACAAATTAATAATATTGACTTAATATATTAGGTACTAGATGTAAATTAAAACTTAGCATAAGTTGGAACATCTGATACAAACCTCACAAATATACAAGATTCCAAAATGCATAGAACCAAACCTACAAAAGGGATGGGATATACATTGTTAAAAACAAGTATAAGTATGGTTATGGTAGAAAACCAAGAGGTAAAACTAAACCAGGTTACAGGATTATAATGTACCTGTGTTAGTAAGGGTTATTTACAAATAATAACACCAGAATGGGAACAAAAACTATACCAATACAAGGGGTTAAACTTAGTGGTGCAAGTGAAAGCATGAATCCCCTTGGAATAATCGACTTGACATTAAATTATCCTCACTCTTCTCAATGCATAAGAGTTAAAGTTGAATTTGTAGTAATGCACAACTGTACTAGTAACCATTGCATACTTAGAAATGATTACTTTCAAATTTATGCTATAGATATAGCTAACAAAAACGACATATATTTTACCATAGGATATAATAAAAGGTTAAAGTTTGGTTACTTGAACAACGAAAAACATATTAATGTTATAAAAAATGGTGAGAAAACCCCAGAAATACATTGATTAATAATTTAACAAATTACTGGTTAAGAATTCAATCATTAATTAATAGAAGAATTGATAGAAAAACTGATTTATCTCTCATTTAAATTCAAAAATGCCTTTTCAACTGACAAAGAGCCACTAGAGGCCCTAATTGGACATGAATTAGACATTATTCTTAAGGTGAAAACCTTTATCTACCCCTGTTAAGAAGACCAGCTTACCCAGCTAGCCCAAGAGCTAGAGAAGCTTTAGAGGAAAACATTAAAATGTTAATGGACCTTGGGCTATTAAGGAAAGTGTGAGCCTTGAGGTATATCTTACATACCCAAATAGGCCACAATTATCTTAAAAATAAATTTTGAATTATGCATAACTCATAAATCATGCATATATCCAAAATTCATCATTTTTGATTTCAGAAAAGATGAATAGGTTTTTATTGAGTAAGTAAATCCATGAATTTAAAGCCAGATTTGGATTCTACACAAAAATTCACCTAGGGTAGCTCCATAGAGTGAATAAGCTAAAATTAACTCTTTGAGGTGGTAATATGGAAAATACTTCAATACCACATAAAAGATCCATGAAAATGTTTGTTTTTCTTAATTTCATGCCAAAATAATGGGAATGTGAGAAATCCCATGTTACGTATACACTAAGAATAGTGTTATGCATGTTTTTGGCACTTAATATCATGTTATTCTTACATGGACGTTTGGTACACCCATAGTGGATATCTCACTTTAAGCTTAATTTTCTATTTTGATGTGAAAAACAGGAAAGGGGGACAAAAGACATCAAAGAGAGCCAGGTTACCCAACTTCTGAGGCCTCAGAGGTGTGGACAGCTCCAAAGCATGGATCCATGGCTGATATTGGCCCAATTAGTAAGCTGAAACACTTTGGGAACTTGGTTACCATGTTACAACTATAATAAATCATAAGAAAATAGTAAATAACCTGCTATTTTGACATGCCAAGGAGGTAAAGAGCTACTTAGACTCCTGTAACCATGTCAATTCTTAATGACTTTCCATGGATAGACCCCAAAAGGGTAATTAAAACCCTTTTTGGACTTGTATCCATTAATTTACCTCATAGCAACCAGCTAAACACTGATATTTGCAATTCTATGTAGAAATGAGGTAAAAACTGCAAAAATTCATTAAAAATACAATTCTTAATGAATTTCTCTGAAACTTTCAGGACCAATGAAGAACTGTATAATCCATGGTACTACCCAAAAGAATTATGGTTCTACTAATAAAATTAAAAGTTTTACCTACAGTCCATTTTTGATTATTCTACATGAAACACTGAATCTTCAAAAATTCACAGTAATTACAACCTGTGATTAAATTGCCAATAAAATTCATAACTTTGAGAAATAAATCATGATTTCTAAATAAAAGAAGATTTACAGATGTTACTACTTTTATTCTTAACCATATTGGGTTTGGTAGTCATGTAAAAGAATCAATTAAGTAATTATGATAATCTTACATGACAACAGATGATGCAATCAATAATCCAAAAGGGTTTATTCTTTTCTCACTCACTGGTTTTTCAGTTTGCTCAATGACACGTCTCTGTGAGCTTTTGTAGAATCAAAAAAGGCCTCCTCTTGCTGTTTTTTCCATATCATCATCATCTTATTATCATTTAAGTCATTGTTACCAACAATGGAGTATTAGTTAAAGCTATTCTTAAGTGTGTTAATTCTTTCAGAATCAATCAGAAAGACGTGAAATCATAGAATCCAACTATATATTGTTTTAATACTGTTATAAATACATTATGATCCCTTAAATCCACAATTGTACATCAAATCCCTCTTTCTTCTCTTTCAATAAGCTCTTTGGAATATTAGTGAGTGATTTATCCTCAATTCTTAAAGGTTTTCTCTAAAATTAGTTTTATTCAAGATTTATATTTATAATTATTCTTGCAAAAGATAATTATATATTAAAATAATTTTATTATTTTAATAAAAGAAGTTTTATTATTAAAATCTTCTTGTAATTGATTCTTGTAGACAATTACTGCACACTGTTCAAATCACTAGTAGTGTTTAACATGTGGAAGAAATAATTCTTTAATTATTTAATTGTGGTTATAATAATATTTTATTATTATATTTCATAAGAACAGACATAGTACTGTTGATTAATAGTAATATTATCATCAGTTTCATAGTCACATCTTACAGAAAGTAGGGCATAATGAACAGGTAGAGGTAACTACACCTGTCATTATATCTTGGAAGAATGGAAAATCAATGAGGGTAGGGTACTTTAGGGATTTAAATACCTATATGATCCCTGACAGATATCCAGTACCCAGAATGCATGAGACATTTACAAAATTGTCACAGGCTAAGTTCATGAGGGCCATGGATGCTCTGAATACTTCTCACAAAAATGTCTTAACAGACAATTCTAAGAAACTACTGAGGGTAATAGTCCACTGTGGAATATATGAATATTCAAGGATGCCATTTGGTATAAAGAATGCACCTTCCCATTATCAAAGTATGATTAATACCATATTTTTTGATGAATTATCAGAAGAATGATTGACTATGTAACTTATGATATCATAGTTTTCTCAGAACCTTGGGAAAATTACTTAACAAGCTAGAAATAGTAATACAAAAGATGGTTCAAGTAAATATGAAAGTTTCCTCGAAATAATTTAATTTTGCATATAGTGAACTAAACGCACTGGGACATGTTGTAGCTTGACTAATTTTTGGAACAGATAAAGACAAAGTAGCAGCAGTATTACCAAAATCAGTGCCCCCAAACCAAGAAAGAAATGAAATTATTTCTAGGATATTTTGGTTATTAAAGGCAGAATATAAATGACTTTGCAAGAATTTCCAAATCCTTGCATAAACTCTGTGACTAACAGACAATCTATGCAATGACTGAGGAAAGGGTTAAAGCATAGGAGGAACTGAAAAAAGCACTCACAAATTCCCCATTTCTTTGAATTCAAGATTGGAAACTACATTTCAAGCCGTAAATTGATTCTTGTGCAGAACGACTAGGTTCTGCACTACACCAGACACAAATCATCAATGATAAGCCTGTTGAAGGACCAATTTGCTTCATCTCATTAAGCCAACAGAAGGAACATATGTAGAAAGCCAAATTGAATGTCTTTGATTTGTGTGGTCTTTAGAAAAATTATTCTATTATTTGGATGGAACAGTTTTTGATTTAATCACACACTGTAATTCTGTAAATTCTTTATTGAACATGAAGACACCAAATAGACATATGATAAGATGGAAAAATTCTATCCAAGGATATAGATTAAATATGACTATAGCTCATAAATCTGGACATATTTACAAAAATTCAGATGGTCTTAGCAGATGGGTTTTACCAAATACACCTGACAACCCAGAATGGGTACCACAGGAAGAATCTTATATAGAAGGCATATGTGTCACAGACATTGGCAAAGACTTCTTTGATAAATTTGAAGAAAGCTATAAGATTGACAAAAATTTCCATAACTTATTCTAACTCTTAATGAAAGATTGCAAATACCCATAACTATGCTCCAAATTAGATGAAGTATGCAAAAAAGCATATTATGAAGGAAGATTCCACCTTCTTGATGTAATTCTTTCTCATAGGACTAAACAAATATGTTTTAGGACCTTAACAGATAGGACTCTGGTAAACACTATATAAAATGAATTCCATGATAGTGTTTTGTCTGGACATCTCTCAGAAGACAGGATGCTAGAGAGGGTAAAAACCTGCTCTTGGTGGCCAAATTAGAGAAGCAATGTTGAAGACTACTTCCAAACCTGTGACATATGTCAAAAAGCAAACAGAGGCACAGGAAAGAGATTTGAAATGAGGATCAACATACAAGAGCCAAAATCCCCATGGGGAATAGCTCACATGGATTGGGTAACAGCCTTACCTCCAGGATCAGACAGGAGTTTCAATGCATTCCTAGTCTTAGTTGACAGGTACAGAAAACCCACAATACTCTCACCACTTCATACAGATTACACAGCTATGAAAACAGCCATCATGATATGGAATAGAGTAATTAGCCATACAGGCTTATTCCAAAATATCATGAGTGATAGAGACCCTAAATTGACTTCAGCGTTATGAACAAATACCCACAACCTGTTTGGAAAAAAATTATCATTCTAAACATCTTACGACCCTCAAACCAATTTCTTAGAAGGAAGAATGAAACAAAACTTAGAAGACATGATCATAATATTCTGTGCTTATGCCCTAGAATTGAAAGACTCTGATGGTTTGACTCATTATTGTGTAACTTAATACCAGCTCCTGAACTAGAATATAAGACATCAATTCATTATTAAACTGGCAAAACACACACAATGTTAAAAAAAAGATTGGAGTAAAATACTTCCTTATGACACTCTCAAAAAGGACTTAGTGGATATACATCCAACAGAAAGAAGTTTCAAACTAGTTCTTGACAAAGAAAAACAACATTCCAACAGAGGTATGCAAGATTCTTTCAAATATGCAAAAGAAGGATGGCATAAAAGTCATAATCCACCTGATTATAAAGTTGGATACTTGGTCTTGGTATAAAATCTATAATTTAAACATCACAGGCCCAAAGAAATTAAAATATTCCTTTGAAGGACCCTTTATGATAAGAGCACTACATGGCCCTAATGCTACGCAACTAGAATTGACAGGTAAATTAATGAACAAACACCTAGCTTTCCCTGTAATCCTGATAAAACCCTACAGCTAAAGTGATAAGGGGTTCCTTCCCCTAAAAATAAACAACCACTTGGATTTCCCCCTCTAGAAGAAGGATAAGAAAAGAAAATTGTGAAATTTCTTAAAGAAAGGCAGACAATAAACAAAAAATAAAGGGAATACCTAAGGTACAGAAACCCAACTAAAGAAGAAGAATGGTTACTTGAAAAAATATAGCTAGTTCTAATAAGCTATTAAGGAGATTTAGACATGAAATAAGACCTAAATAAGAGAAACATTAAGTATTCTTGTGCTGCAAGACTAAAAGGGTATACTGAAGAGGTAGGACAGTGGATGATACCCTAATTGACTATATCAGTATGTGGTATAATTGTCTTGGGTTGTGGGGAATGTGTTCCTTTGAGATATTACCAAATACCCAAAAAGTTCACAAAATAGCTTTCCAATAATTATTTTAATAATGATAATTGAAATTAGTATCTTAAAATAATTAAAAATATCATAAAAAACGATAAAACTTTGATTATTTGAAAAACCTATGGATAAACATGTGAAATAAGCTACACCATTGAATTCCCCATGAAAAATTACCAACAGGACACCTTTATGTCATATATGAGAAGCCAATACTTCCTGAGATGACCTGAATATATGCATTTTCATTATCAGCACATATCTTCATGGTTTTTAGCTCAAATCTTTTGAAATATGCATGATAAAGAGTTGAACCAAAAATGAAGTTACCACTTAATGAATATATCAATACAGCTATAAAATTTATCTGACAAGCTATAATCAAGGTTATAACTTACAATGGTTTATTGAGAAAAATAGTTATAGCTGTTGACCACTCTGTTGTGAAAGTGGTCCAAGCTTAGAAAAAGTAGATATACATATTTCACTAGTCAATTGGTGAATAATGATGTAATTGACATCATTATATTAGAGTTATAACCCCTTTAAATCATAGTTTGAAGTTTGAAATAGTAAATTTCAACAGAAAAGATGAGTTACAAGAAAAATAATCAAAAATAAAGTTTTGATGATGTAATGGAATTCTCTTGGAAAATTGGTAGGAACATTCCAAGCTAGCAGAGCTCAATCTCTGAATGGATGTAGTGTGTATAACTCAAAAGCTATTGATAATAAAAGTGCAAGCTTAAATTTGATCATTTATGATGCCTCACTGTAATCTTATTTTAAGCGTAATGGTTACGTAAGTGAGAAAACTATTCAGTACTAGTATATAATAACTAATAATAGTAGAATCAACGAACTTTTGACTTCTTCAAAGCCTATGGGGTCAGAAAACTTAGAGTTGCAGTGATAACTCCAAATAATGGTGTAAAAATGAGATAAGATGGTTTAATTATGATGTAATCATCACTAAACCTTAAACTACTGATACATTTCAGTGGATACAGTCAGTAACCGTCTTCTGGAGGGATTCTTGACCCCATGAGGGAGATCTTACTATATATAGAGCTCTTTTTACCTCTATTTCCCCCCCAGATGCTTTAAAATCCTTAAATTGATCAATCAAGAGGTAATAGCTTTATTATTTATATATAATTCTAATATATTATGAAATACTCAAATCCATCTTTTTCTCATAATCAATTTTCATGTTATTAGACCATTATTGAATTGTTTTTGTTGAATTTCTCCCTAAAAATCTTTAATTCCACATGAAATAAAGAATATTTGTAATATCCTTAAACTTATTTTGGAATACATATAAATAAGCTTTACTTACATTATTTTTTGTATCATGATCCAAAAGTATTATATTAAATGTTAAAACTTGGTTCTTTTCTCTTTTTATTATTATTTTCAATAATTCTTTTATTGATATAAATAGTATCTATATTACTATATAACTTTGATATTGGTAATATTATTGTTATAAATTGGTTTTTATTATTGAATAACAATTCTTTCCCCATTAATCATTTGTTTGTTACAATAATACATTTCAACAAATATATTCCTTATTAAATATCAATACACTTGTTCTATAATATCAGTTATATTATTTCATTTATTTAAATAATGTCAATATTTTCATGCCTTAATTATCATATTTCTTTATTTATATACTTATTCTTCATCTTTTTTACTGCTTGAATGAGAAAATTCAGAGGAAAATAAGTATAATATTAGTAATATTGACTTATTGTTTCATATTTAAACCTTACAAAAGGGTAAAATCCAACCAGAATTTCAAAATTCTGAAAGAAAGGGAAGCCAATATTATGAAGCATCAAACTAATATCTGAGCTATAGAGAATCAATGGCACCAGAGTGAGAATACTCTGAAGTCTTCAGGCTCACAAGGAGTGGTAAATCAACCAAACTCACCAGTGGCTTTACACCATTCGGGAACAAGTGGACCAGTGACCAAGAATCACCATTTTTCACAATCCCAGGAAGTATCCAGGAGAGGAATAGACTCATAGGAAAAGAGAAATACTTAATTCCAACCAGAGGTAGAAAGAGTCAGACCCTATTATACAGCAATTGTTGAACCTGGTTGAAGAAGTACAAAAGAACACAAAATAGCTGTAAATACTTCTGATGAAGCTAGCAGTCTTGAAATAAAGAATAATATCTCCACTCAGAGTGAACACAATGTTGCAACTCCTGAGAGCACCCTAAGGAGTAGTGCAATATGGATTCAAATAGCCCAATTTCCCAAAAAAACTCAGAAAAAAATTAAACTCCCCATGAACAAGTTTCAAAGCTACAGGAGGTTAACACCTTACAAACCAAAAAACTTGATACGCCTCAAGAGGGCTATTATCAATGAAGCAAAGCCACAGAAGAGACCAACAAAAGACTAAATCAAGTCTTGGAGGAGCAATATCAATGCAAGAGGGTGAGGAAATTACTGGCTCAAGAAATGAACAAATGTTTTGATGTTTCCAAAACATAAAGCCACAAAGACAGGGCCTTGTTTTTGGAAACAATTCACACCTCCAGGATGACATCAAAGTAGATGCTTCAATAGAGAGTAAGCACATATCCCCATCAAAATACCAAGGTGAATATAATATGACTTACTCAGAGAAGGAAGCCTTGAAAAAACTTCCAGAATCCACAAGTTGGCCAAAATTCTTTGGTGTAGGAAAAGATGATCACATGTAACAAGCTTATTATATTGATGTCTCAAGTAAACCAGACTACTGAATAACAGCTAGACTGAATACAGAACTTGTAAGCCATACTAGTATATGGTACACTGAAATGAAAGAAATTCATAGCAGAAGAAAATGGCCATGGTGGAATAGCCAAATGATCCAAAAGTAGAGTAGTGATACATGAATATTGCAGAAAACTCTTTCATTTGTTAATGATAGATACAAACTGAACAAAGATCCACATCATTGGTGTCTGAGAAAGTCAAAAAGGGTAATACCCTTGACCCTCACATAACAACAGAAATCAGAAACCACAAACCTTTGACCAAACTACCAGGAGAGTTAGAGCATGAAGTAAAATGCAGATGCCTCAAAGAATCCACCTTGAAAAAATTAATCCTTAGAACTTGTATGGGTAGATACAATACCAATTTTACTGGTGATAACATGGATAATCCAACCCTGGAAGGCAAAGAAGCCCATGATTCAGAAGTTGAAATTAAAAAAGAATGTCACAACTGTGGATCACCCAATCACTATTCAGACAATTATCCCAAAGACAGTGAAGAGATATTCCCAACAGAGGAAGAGACAATAAAGGACCAAAAAGGTTCTGAATATGACTCTAATAGTGTGTTGAATGGCTGTGGAGATGATTCATACAGTGAATGCAACCTCATTGAGCAATATTTAGTGGAATTTGAGGACCATAATTCAATGGAAATTAGACCGGTATACTCAAAAAGAAGAAATCTAATTACCAAGAATTTTGTTTGACTTGAACATAAACCACCAGATAGACAGACTATGTTCACAAGAAAGTTGTTGGCACAAGGTCATATAGACCACACTTGACCCAGTACCTTACAGAAGCCAAGAAATTCTCTTCAATAATGAGCCTTTTTTTCAGAGGAAGGTTATGTCAGCTTGTTGCTCAAACCCAGAGCACAACAATGACAGCCAAAATTCCATGAACAAATGGTAGAGCAAAATACCACCAAAAAATGGAACTGAGCCAAAATATCTCAAAAAAGGTATTGAAAGTGAGAGGAAAGTCACCACTTTCCAAGTTTAAAATTCCCATAACAATATTATAAGGAATGAAAGAGTAATTCTGGCTCAAAAACAAAAGCTTAGAATAAACTTTAATTCTCACCTCTAATCTAAAATCAAGGGAAAGATGTAGAACCTCATCAAATTAGTGTTCAGATTGAAGCTCTCAATCAGGACTTTCTAATGTTACTTTACAAATTTAGCTAGCATCAAAACCACAGAAGCTATGGGAAAAAATAATCCAAACAATGGTGACCAAAATCATCACCTCTTAACTAACATTTACAGTTTTAGTTTTAGATAACTAAAGTAAGGCTTCTTTGTAAAAAGCACAATCAGGGGTTTCTGATGGTACCACTCTTCTCCTCATAACCCATCTAGAGCAAAAAGGAATGAAGAAAAAAAGCCCAATACAGGATTCATAACAAATCTACAAGTTGATAATGGACTTCATAATTGGTATAGCTTTGACATATTTAATGATAGCTATACCAGATTAGTAGTCATTGTGTAGGGTTCATCAAGAGCTACAAAATGAGCCACTATTGAGTTCTCTATTCTTTGAACTCAGGAAGATATTCAGGTTTTAAGATTTTAATCCAACACTAATCAGTATGGAATGTTACTGTGGGACAGCTGTCCATAAAAGTGAATTAAATGCTGTTTATTCTTTAATTTTTCATGAACTTCTAAAAAATAGTCATACAGAAATTTTCTGTACACCTTCTGAAACATCATAAGCACCAGAAAGCACCTGTAAACTCCATTGGTGGAAAACCCCACCCTATATAGGGTAAAAATGCCAAGTTGTGGTTTTAAAACCCCATTCCCATCCATTACCAGTTTGTATTGAGTGGATGAAACCACAAACCAACCAAAATTTGTGAAATCTTCCACTCTGTGGTCGTGTGCAGAGGTAAGCAACCTCCCACTGTGTAAGGTGTGGATATTAAACTTTGATTTGAAATCAAGTACTTTTCCTGTCCTCAAAAGGTTTATAGGGTAAAAATTTGATTAAAAATAGCATGAATTAGTATTTTTAAAAGAACGCACACCAAATTTATTTTTTTGAACTTTATATGTATGAAAAAATAACATTATGAAGATTTATTGTTTTACCAACAATAAAAATTTATCCAAAAATACTCTACAATAGATAGTTAAGGTTACAAAAGATATTTCTTCAAGAGCTATTTCAATTGGAATTAATTGAGAAAAGAACTGCAAAAAATTAATTAAAGAACAAATTTTTGAAAAATATTATGAAAGATAAAACACATTCAAAATTGAACAGAGTGAATTTGGAAACAAAGTGACAAAGTTTACAGTGAAAGATGCTTTACTTCACTTATGGGGTGGTTCAGAGGTAAAAATGATTGTTAAAATTTTTTCACATGGCTAAAAGGTTTAAAATTATTATTAAAAGGTAGTAGAAATCTTCTATTGATTTGTTTAACAGTGTTTAAACTAATTATGAAAGGAAAAGATTCTAACATGAAGAGAAAAGTGGGGCAAAGAAGCCATTCTTTTATAGCCATCAATTTTCTTCCTCCAAAAGTAAATTTTACTCTTGTCAGTTGTTGAAAATACTCTGACAACAGAAAAGCCAACCATGGCATCATTGAACACTGGTTTAGACCAAAAAAGATCTGGTTTTAGCCATTTTAGACCCTTAAATCAGCCATTACTATAGTAATACCTTGTCTAGAGCATTAAAAACACGTCAGGACGTGTCTAAGAGACATAGAAACCAGTTAAAACCGTTTTTCATAAGATTGTTTTAACTTAAGGGTAGTTTTACCCTCTTGGCAACAGTTAAAACTACCCTGGTTGGTATCAAAACCTCATCATCAATTGAGTCACAGACCCTGTGACTTAATTCCAGGCCAAAAGTGATGAACCTTTGCGTGGAGTTTGACATCTCATGCCTGTAAGCAAGGATTTTGGGGGTCTGGCTCCCCTTAGAGCTAGAGTTCCATCCCCCCCGGATTCATCTTTCCAATTTATTTTTCCTTTAATTCCTCATCATGGATTATACTTGTAATTTACATATGTAATTAACTTGAGTTTTACAGTACACTTACAGTAATAATTGCCACCTCATATGTAAATTCCAGTTCACTTATGTAATACACATTCACATTTTGCCATTTGAATTGAAAATACTTTGATTCCTCATAGCTTCTAAGCTACACACAACACCTCAATTTTAACACAAAAATTGATGGTTAACACAACATGTGATGTGAACTAAATCAATGTTTTGAGGATTTTCAACTGTTGTACAGAAAATACTAAAAACTTAATTTAAGCTTATTTAGACTTGAGTTACAGAAATTTTACCCAGAGGTGACCCCACCTTAATTTTCATGAGGTGTCCAATGGTAAAACCGTTTTCATATGTTTATTTTTAGAATAAAAAGTTATGACAATTTTTATTTAACTTTTTTCCAAAAATATTTTAATTTTGTTATTTTTGTTGAAAATTAATTTTTACTTAATTTTTTCAAGTAAAAAGGCGTTTTCACAAATTAAAAATTCAATGTAATTTTATTTTTGAATTATAATTAAATTTTTATTTATATATATAAATTTGTATTTACATCTTATTTTTCTTTTAATAATGTAAATAAATTTATTTTATTTTCATTTATATCTTATTTTATTATTTGTGGTCTTTTGGGTATATGAATATACCTTTAAGGCTCACACACTGCCCCAGAACAAGATTAAAGGAGATTTTTTCTCACCAAAATGCCAATCTATCATCCTTTTATGAGCATTTTTACATTTTGTACCTTCTTAAAAGAAGTGGTACCCTCAAAATTGAACAGGTATTGTGGTATTGCATACCATTTTTTGCCAGACTCAAGCTCATCCTTTAACTCAGATTGAAAAAGGGGGAAAACCTATATAATGAAGCAATAAAATAATAAAAAAGAATTTTACATCTCAATTTAGCCCCAATGATGTAATGGCATAACCACAAAACCCATTCAGAAAAGGACACAATGTCAGCCTGTGACTCAAATCCAGAGCACAGGCATGAGAGCCAAATACCACAAATCAATGGTATAGCCAAGATACCACCAGAACATGGGTCTGAGCCAAATCAGCTCCAAAGGTATCAAACAAAAGAGGAAACTCAGCCCTTTCCAAATATACGAGTCCCATCATCATAGGACAAAGAATAACAAAGTTATTCCTGCTCAAAGTTGTTGCTGAGAATAAACCTTAATTTTCACCTCTCATCTGAAAGACAAAGCAAGAGGCTTAACCCCATCAAATTGGTATTCCAAATGAAGCTCTAGGTCAGGGCTATCCAATGGTACCAGCCAAACTGAGCTAGCACCAGTATTACAGAGGTTATGGCCAAATTCAGGCCAAATAAGGGTGAATAAAACTTTCACCTCTCATCTAACTTCTACAGTTTTAGTGTGAGATACCTAAAGTGGGGTCTTTTTGGAAAGGGCAAACTCAGGGATACCTGATTATGTCATTAATTTCCCAATATCTCATCTAGAACAAAAGCTAAAAGGCAAACAAGCCCAATACAGCTTTTTGCCTAAAACACACGTATGTACAAAAATATTGTACATGGCATAACTTTGCCATATTTCATGAGAACCATATCAAATGAGGTACCATTGTGTAGAACGCATACAGGTCTACACCCTGAGCTAATTTTGAGGTAGATATTGCAAAAACCAACAAAGGTGTGACTGTTTTAAGGTCAAAATCCCACAGTTTGGCTAATACAGCCTTAGCATGGGATAATATCCCATACCCATGATTGTGAGGTTTCAAAATGACCAAAAAGATTGTTTTTACTTCAATACATCATATTTCATTCAATGCTGGGGTCTCATACAGGTTCTGTACAGCATTCTATGCATCATACACGTCAGAATCAGGCTGTGTGGTCCCCAGGTGAAAATCCTCACCCTGTATTGGTGATACCTGCCCAGATGTGGTTTCAAAACCACATCTGAGCCCAATAAAGGCTATACAGGCGTTTTTCAAACCACAAACCTGTCCTCGAGAGTGAAAATTCTTCACTCCCTCTATGCGAAAAGGTATAGCAGCCTTTTCACCCCATTTCAGGATAAAAGGAGACCTTTTCACTTCGAGAAAAGGAATCCCCATCCTGCTCTTGAATTCCAACATAGTAATACTGTCAAAAACAGTTATACTTTTGGAAAATAAACAGGTTATACTTTAAATCTCAGTATCATAGTCTTTATTATTGTAACCCAACAGGTAAAGCTACACCCAGGCCTTTCAATAGCACTCTCCACCACTAATTCTCCTTAGTAAAGCCCTTTTTATCTTTAATCAAACCTTTTTTAATACTTTTATCCATGTCACAGTCATAGTTAAAGTTATAAATAGCCTTATTACATCTTTATCATAGACTCAGCCTGACATTTTGGTGGCCTGGCTGTGCTTTTTTAACTTTTTGGATGTTTTAAGTGTGTTTTTTTCTCTTCTTTTCTCTATTCTGACAAATTTTTTTATCTTTTGAGGCATAAATGTTTTAATAAATATATATATAATATATATTTTTACATTGGTATATTTCATACATCACCATTTTTAATCTTCTTTAAATCAAACTGTGGCCTGGTTGATTATAATTTAATCACCACAACAATGCTTATTTTTAGCGTGTTTTACACCTAAAAGCTCTTTAAGCCATTAATAAAGTCCTTTTTTTTAATTAAAATAAGGACACCTCTTAGTGTAAAACCAACAGTTGAGGTGTGGTTGGGTGTATTGTTAATTCAATTACCCTCTTACATACCACTTTTATCAGATTATACTTGCTAATTACACGTTAATCTGTGATATACTGGCATAAAAACAATGCACCAGATATCTGTAAGCTGTATTTCTGGTGTGAAATTGTTAATTCAATTACACTGTCATTATACCAGGGCATATTGTAGTAGCATACAAGCCCAGAGGCCATTTTTAGACGTGAAAACAGCATTTTAAGAATTATTAACTGACCTCAAGCGCTCTTTTCCTTTTTTATTCAGTGGAAGAAAACTACATACCACTTAAGACCCAGTCACAGGCCAACACACCAGTGACACCCTCAGAACCAGAGGGCAGCAAGGGCAAGGGAAAGAGGCACAGTGAAGGCCTGATTACAGCAAAAAAGTGGACACCCATTTCCACTCAGAGGAATAGAAAACCATGAAACTCTGCTTCAATACAAGATAAACCAACCTTAACCACTTGTACAAGGAAGATTACAATAATCAACCCAGCTTTAACCTCCAAAGATGAATTGCCAAGATCAGCAGACAACAAATTTGGACAAGGCACATTCGAAGGTAGATACCCTAGGAACAAAAGTTTTTGACTGCTTGCAAACACTGATATGTCACCTGTACACCTCAGAAACCTTGGCTTCCAAAAGAACCAACCAGAGGACAGAGAAGGCTTGTCCAGAACCAGAAGACCTGGAAGAGGACACCTTGGACACAGTGGTGTATGCCTGCCATTTGCTTTCTGATTCAAAAGGAACCTCAAACCAGAGGACTAGAAAGATATACATTGGGTTATTAAGCACCACCACATTCTCGAAGATTTATTTCAATGTAGCATGTACAACAAGAGTTTCAACCTGGCATCAAACTGGGCAGAACTTGGAGAAAGTTTCCAGAAGATTTGTCTCAGAGAGATAGACTTCAAAGACCTTATGGTAATCACCAAAGGTTGGAATCCCACCAGGCAGTTCAGACTCCTGGAGGTGAGGGCAAACATGATAAGGGGGAATCAAGCCACTATCCAATCTATAGAATAACAGCTGACCCAGACAGGGAATACTCAGATTCCTTCAGGCTCACAAGGAGCAGGACAAATCAGCTCTCCAGTGGCTTTGCATCATTCAGAAACAAATAGATCAGTGGCCAAGAGTCACCATTATTCACAATCACAGGGAGGTTCCAGGAGAAGACAAGGATACAAGGTCAAAAACAAGACCACCTTCAGCCAGAGGAAGAGAGAGTCAGACCCAATGATCCAGAAGCTGTTGGATTTGGTGAAAGAAGTGCACAAGAACCAGAAGTAGCTGTGAACAACTCTAGAATCAGTAGTCCTATTGATAGACATATTACCCTCACTCAGATTGAACATAATGTTCTCACACCTGAGAGTAACCTAAAGAGTGATGCACTGTGGTTAAAAATGTCCCAATATGCTGAGAAAACTCAAAAATCAGTTTAAAGGACTTGAAGAAAGCCATGAGAGGATGAAAATATTGACAGACTCCATGGACAAAATTGTTGAAAACCTTCAAGAAGGACATGCTCAATTGAGTAAATCCTCTGAAGAACCCAACAAAAGACTGAATCTAGTCTTTGAAGAACAACACCACAACAAAAGGGACAGGGATTGTCTGGATCAAGACATAAAAAAACTGTTTAATGTCTACCATAGCATTAAGCCCCAACCACAAGGCCATGTTATGGATAATCCATATCACCAAGATGAAATCAAACAAGAGGCCATGTTGATGAGTAAGCATCACAGGGGCTCTTTGAAGTGAAGAGAGACTGGCACTCAGTAAGCTGGGACTCACTTATGGAGGGCTCAGAGATATGGTAAGAAGGAATACACTTAAGATTGCAAGAGATGAATTACTAAAATAAAGAATATAAGAAAGAAGAAACAAAAGAAATAAGAGTAAAAAATAGAAGAGCCAACCACAAACAAGTCCAAGTCCACTGTCTCAACCGGTAAGAATGAAAATAGAAGGGTTGATAAGGATATGGCCACCCAACTCATACTGTACAGGAGGAGAGAGAAATGCAAAGACTAACTTAATATTAAATAAATATAATACCCAAAATAAGGATAAGAACATTCATAAAATGATAAATAACTAAATTAATTAACTGGGGAAAAGTCCCCAGGGGGGAGAAAGAGGGACTGGTATATGTGTGAATCACCAGCCCTGATCCAGAGGAAGAATTTTCATGAGAGGACTGAATGATTGAATTGATTCTGGGCAATATAGGTCCTGTACAAGAGGTGTGGTGTATTTGAGTGATCATACAGCTTCATGCTGGTGTATTGAAACTGTATTGGGTGAATCCAACCTGTAAAGATGTTGACAGGCTGTATTGAAGTACCAAGCTGTATGCATGTTCCAGCAAGGAATATTGCTGAAGCTGAATGCTGATGCAGATAGTGGATCTGCTGATTTTAGGTGTTTGAGTGGGTGTATTGAAGAATACCCTTACCCCTGGTGAGTGGTTGTTACAGTATCCCCCTCTTGAAACTGGTGGGCTCCTGAACACCATAATACCCTGCCACTGTTGAGTGGCATCTCAATATCCCCACATTTTTTTCAAAAATTTTCTTTTAATTTTCTTTTCCTCTTGACCATTATCCTGAAAATTCTTCTTCAATTCTTCTCTGTCAAATTAAATTGATTCCCCCCTTCTTTCAAATTTTGAGTAAGTATTCCACTTCAAAATACACTTCTTTTGTCTTCTGATTCAATCAATCTTGTCCTTGGGGTATGGCCTTGGGATGTATCCCAAAATGATGGCCACTGAGCTCTTGTGCTCAAAAAATGATGCCCAATGAGTATATGAAGTGTACTCATTTGGCAAGGTCCAGTCAAAAAAAGTCTTGAATAATGCCTTCAAGGGGTCTTGTCCCCATTGTCCTTGAAAATTGCCTCAAACAGCCTTCTGTGATTATTTTGGGCTGTGGCCTCTTCTATGATGAATCTTGATAAAATTTGATTTCATGGCCTTTTTGTGGTTCTTGGTGATTTTGGTGATTTGATGATGTATGGCCATTTTTGGCCATTTTTGTCTTCTGGGGTCCTATGGTCTGTGGGCCGTGGGCCGCGGTCTGTACGCCGTGGACCGTATGCCACGGTCCACGGTCTGTGGGGGCTATTTGAGGCCCCCTGGGCCCAATTCTGCTGGGGACCCAGGGGTACCATGGGGCCAAGGATGGCCCAGAACCAAAACTCACCATACATGGCTTGGACCCATTGATGGGGTCCAGGACCATCAAGATCCTGGTCTCCCTAAAGTTGCAGGGGAGGCCCTTGGTGATGAATTCCGCCCCAAAGGGGTATGAATACTCACCTTAGAGGCATTGAGGGGGGGCATAATTGAGTTATGGCCCCCATTTCCTTGAGGTCAACTTTTTTGATATGGAGTGGACTGATTTTGACGTCTTGAATATTCTCCTTGCATATTCTTCAGCTATGAGTTCCAAACTGACTGAACTCACTGAATCTTCTCCTTCTGCACTGCCACCATCTTTTCTTTGTGGTTTTGGCGTCTTCAGTCAATTATCTTCACCCTCCATGGCTTCTTCTGGTCGATTTGATCCCTCCCAAACCTATGATGGATACAGAGCAGTTGAAATTCTTGATCCTGCCTAAACTGAATGTTTGGCGAAGGGTAAGGATTTTTTTCAACACTACAATCCCTGATCTTCAAAATGCCATTTTTTCTTCATTAGGAAGAAACCATGTTGTTGTACCGGGGTGTCGTCTTCTAACGTCAGGAGGTATTTATGGAGTAGAAAGGATGGGCCTTTTGGGAAAGAATTCCCAGTCTCTGAGGAACCTACTCCTGATGCAACTTCAGCATTTTCTCAATGTGAGTGATTTGCATATTTTGATTGAATTGGTCCTGATATTTTGATGTAGTGACTGGTTCCAGGCAGAGGGATGTGGCAAGGTGGACTAGTGTTGGAGGGCCAATTCCAGGTGATGGTAGGCACATATATTCCAGCTCAGAGGTCCAAATCTCAAGGACCAATACTGAAGGGGTAGTGAAGGTATTGAAGAGAATAAGAAGGATTGGTGATTCTCCCACTGATCCAGATGCTGAAGGAAGTGGTGAGCTGGATTGTGAAGAAGTTCAAGTTTTTCCTCATTCAGTTGGCCATCCATCCGGCAATTCCTCTACTCAACCCCTTGCCAACAGATTTCCACGTCAAGTAATTCCCAGTACTCCCAGAACCTTCCAACCAATTCTTGCTTCCATCCCTACTACCATTCCTCCTCCTTCACCAAGTACTTCCAACGCCAGGCCTGCCTTGAATTCGGCAGTAAGACCATAACCAGTTCAGCAATCCAGAAATTGACCCATAACCACCTCCCACCAGCTCCAGCAGAAGCCTATCTGGGTTACCAGAGAAGATCCCAACGCGGCTAGTGAAAACCAAGAAGCTGTGGCCAGATTATTCAGGAGGGTTGATAGAAATAGCAGAGACGTAACTATGTATTCCAGTGACAGGACTATTCTGGGTACTGCTTCCAAAGAGATGGCTGTAAAACTTTCCTGGTATGAAGATGAGTTGATAAACAATTTTCAGAGAAATTTTGATGAATTAGGTAGAGATAACTAGCTTCCTTACACTTGTTTTTGTTTGATTTGACTTCTATCCCCACTCTTGTAATACTAAAAAATGAAAAAAATAATGGAACCTCCCAATACATGATTTGGGAAGGGATTCTTCTGCTTTAAAGAAATAAAAGAAAACAAAATTATACAAGTAAAGAAAATAAAGAAAAAGAGAGAAAAAGAGAGTAAAGAAACAGAAATAAAGAAACTCCTGATGGTTTGTCCTTCTTGTGGTGAGTTTCTTGATTTTGGCCAAGAAATGTCTGAAAAGATGAAAACCAAGCATGTGATGCTCACAGAGTGGCCAAGGTTATGTTTTACAAGAAGTAGAACCCTCAGGGATGCATACCAGGAAATGGAACTTACTTTCATAACTCCCAGTCCCCACCAAGCACCATAAAACTGAAATAAATTGCCATAAATGACTTCTGAAATGAATTGCCATAATGACTTCTGAAATAAATTGCCATAAATGACTTGAAGTAATGAATGTCTTGAATTATGATGATTGGCATAAATGAAATGATAAATAAAAAGAAAAGAAAAGAAAGAAACCTTTGGCCATATCTTCATAAGGTCCAAATGGAGAGTATTGATGTTGCCTGCTTCCCGAACCTGTCCAAAGAATTCACAAGTGCTCACAAAGTGGCCAAGGTGATGCTTACAACAACATACGGGTAGAATACCCCCTTAAAGGTGCATGCCAGGAGAGGAACTTACTTTCATAAACCCCAATCCCCACCAAGCACCATAAATCAAACTCTTGAGGTATTTGGGCCAGGCTTGTCTTGATACAAAGTGTGAAAATCCTTGACAAGGTCTGGTGAGTTGGTAAGGTTGGAAGCTGGTTCCCAAGTTGTTCTTTCTGGGTTTTCACTGAATCCTTTCCACTATACAAGATACCATAAATTACCTCTCTTGAGTTTTGAGTCCAGAACCTGAGCCACTTCTCATTCTTCTTGCTCCTCCACTAAGACTGGTGGTGGTGGCAATGGATGTTGATTTGAAATAATTGAATGCTTCATTGGTTCTAATAGGGACACATGGAATACAGGTCAAACTGACTTCCATTGCTGAGGCAACGTGAGGTGATATGCATGGCTGCCAATCTTCTTCAGAACTTCAAAAGGTCCCAACCATCTTTCTGATAATTTCTTGGTGGGTCTTGTTGTCTTGATGTTCTTGGAAGCTAGCCATACTTTGTCCCCAGGTTGGAAATCAGGTTAAATTGCTCTATTTCTATCTGCATATCTCTTGAATCCCCTTATTGCTGACTCTAATTCTTCTTGGACAACTTGCTATAATGATTGGAGTTTTGTTGATAACTTTCCAGAAGTTGAATCTTGAGAAATATGGATTGAGTCAAAGCTGGGATTTCTTCCATAAATGGTGAAAAAGGGTGACTGCTTTGTTGATGAATGTTCTGCATTATTATAGGCAAATTCAGCCAGAGGGAGCCAGGTATGCCAGTCATCTTGATGGTAACTGCCATACATCCAAAGATACTATTCTAGAATATGATTTACCCTCTCTTTCTGTCCATCTGTTTCAGGATGAAAAGCAGTTGAAAGATCTCTTGATATCTTGAGCTGCTGACATAATTGAGTCCAGAATGATGAAACAAATAAGGATCCTCTATCACTGACAATACTGACTGGAAGGCCATGCTTGGAAAATACATGAATAATGAATATTTGAGCTAAGTCCAGAGCAGTTATTGTTCCATAAGTTGGAATGAAGATTGCCATTTTTGAAAAGCTGTCCAAAACTACTAGAATTGAGTCAAAGTTCTTTGACAAGGGCAATTGAGTGATAAAGTTCATTGATAAGGAATTCCAAGGACCAGATGGAATTTGAAGAGGCTTGAGTAGTCCAAACTTCTTGTGATGAATGTTCTTGTTTCTTGAACATGGCTGACATGAGGACACATAGTCCTTGATTAATTGATTCATGCCAGCCCAATAAAAATCCCTGTTGATGAGCTTGAGGGTCTTCTCCTGGCCAGGATGGCCAGCCAAACGTGAGTCATGACACTTTTGAAGAATATTGAGTTGAAGTTCTTCATTGCTTGGTATTACCACTCTATCATTGAATGATAAAAACCTGGCTTGAGGTTCAAGAGAATAATCTGGAACTGATTAACCTCTTGCTAGTTGCTTGAGTAATTCTTTATAGTCTTTGTCTTGCCATACATCTTTTTGAATCTTGTCAACTAAATCTGAAAATACTTCCACTTTGATTGAAAAGAATCTTGACTCTTGAATTCCATCTTGCTTGGTTACTTGATGAAAATTTTGAGGATTCTTGCTGATGAAGTCCACCCCCCTCTCTGGGTAAACGTTGTCCCAAAGTGACAAGGCATCTTGTAAAGTGGCCAGCCTGCCTGGGTGGTAAGTGATAGTGAAGTGAAATTCTGAAAGAAACTCAGCCCCACAGGCCTAATGACAAGTAAGAACTTTGGAAGACATAAAATACTGCAAGGAATACTTGTCTGTCAAGACCTCAAAAGAATTGGAAAGAGAGAGAAGAAATGCTCTCCAGTGCTTGAGAGCCAAAACTATGCCAAGGAGTTCCTTGTCATGAATTTCATAGTTAAGCTCAGCTTGGAGAATCTTGTGACTATCAAATGCAATGGGATGCTTTCCTGAGTCATTCACCTGGCTCAGTACAGCACCCAAAGCATAATCAGAAGCCTAAGTCTCTACAATAGTAGGTAGAGAAGGATTTAAATGAGATAAGATAGGAGCAGTAGTGAAAGCTTCTTTGAGTGATTGAAACTGGCTAAGAGTTTCCTCATTGAAGATGAAAGGAGAATCTTTTTTGAGAAGGGAAGTGAGAGAAGTTTTTTTTTACAATAATTTTTTATGAAATGACAAGAAAAATTGGCAAAGCCAAGAAAAGATTGAAGGGCCTTGATGTTTTTGGGCTGAGGCCAATTGAGGATTTGCTGAAATTTTGAAGAATCCATCTTGAGGCCATCACTTGAAACAACATAGCCTAAGTATTCCACACTTGAGGCATGGAATACACACTTGGAGGCTTTGGAAAACAAATTATTGTCCCTCAGTCTTTGGAGTACAGAGGCCACTTGTTTGATATGTTCCTCCTCAGAACTAGAAAAGACCATAATATCATCTAAATAAACTACAACAAACACATCCAAGAAATCTGCAAAGATATCATTTACCAGATTTTGGAAAGAAGCAGGAGCATTGGTCAAACCAAATGGCATGACCAAATACTCATAACTACCATATTTGGTTCTAAAGGCAGTTAAGTGCTCATGCCCCTCTTTGATTCTCAGAAGGTTATATGCACCATGCAAGTCTATCTTGGAGAAGTCAGTGGAACCATTGAATACGGTAAGAAGCTGGTTTATAGGAGGAACAGGATACCTGTTCTTCCTAGTAACAGCATTGAGTTTGCAGCAGTCAACACACAAACAAAGACCTCCATCCTTTTGCTTTACAAAAAGGACAGGTGCTCCTGTTGAAGAGGAGCGTGGTCTTATGGAACCTTTCTCTACATTCTTGAAAATGTAGGCCTGTAGTGTTTCTGACTCTTGATTTGATAATGAGTAGATAGCACCAATTTGAGGTACAAGACCCTCCAATTTGATATGATGATCACAGGCGCGGTGTGGAGGAAGTTTCTCTGCCTTCACCTTGGAGAATACATCCAAATATTGGTGATAAACAGGAGGGACTACCCTCATCACAATTTAAATTTCTTCTGTCTCTTCCTCCTCATCCCACTGCTCCTCCAGGGAGGCATGAAAAGATAAAGGAGGAAGGTCCATATCCCCTTGAAAGAGATGAAGTAAAGATATAGCAACATCTTCTCTAACATCTTTTATCTATTTGAAGACTTCATCTCTTAATGGAAGTAATTACTGAGAGGGAATGATGGAAGGGATATGGACAGGAGAAGGAAGGGAAGGTGTCTTAAGTTCACCACCCAGAGCAACACTGTTGACAGCAGTGGCAAAGTCATTACTAGTAGAAGGAATAATACCACTAGAATCCTTATGACTAGAATCATAGGTGATCAATCCATTTTTCCAATAAATAATGGGATTAAAATGGTAAAGGAAATCATAGCCCAATAGCAGGTCTTCTCCCTTGGGTGAATCTATGATAAAGAAGTCCCATTCAAAGCTTGGGGAGGAAGGCAATTCAACTACCCACTTGGTATAATGGGTGATGAACAAGGCAGAGGATTCATTAGAATCCAGAATGAAAAGAGGAATCTTTTCAGGGAGCTCTGACAGAGTCAATGAGTACTTGAGAACAAAATTATTTGCAATAAAGGAGTTTGTAGCACTAGAATCAATGAGAATACTATAAAAATATCAGAGACAGAGTGAAAATAAGAAACTTTAAATATTTCTTGAAACTAGTATTCAGAGTGCACAATTGTGCTCTTGAAGGAAATAAGTGAGAACCATTGAACACATCATGATCCCCACTCAGGCTTTTCCCTGCTTGCTAGGGAAGCCTCTTGATGATGACCCAGGCTTGTTCTGAGGTCTCTTGAAGCATTTTTCAATTGGGTGCTTTCCACCACAATAAGTACACAACCCCTCTTTAATCCTCCTCTCCTTTTCAGAACCAATCAATTTATTGTCCTTATTGAGGAGAGCAGCATGAGGCTTGTCCTTTGAAGATTGAAACTGCTTGCCCTTCTTGTTCTTCTTCTGGTGAGGCCTCTTTGAGTATGAGTTTTGAGGAGGCCTAGATTGATTGGATCCATTGACAGGAGACTTCTTCTCTTGATTGCCACCCTTTTCTTTTTGCTTCTCCTGATATCTTGTGTCTAATTCTAAAGTGACATCTATAAGTTCTTGAAGAGTATCAAAATTTCCAGGGTGATAAGCCAACTGATCCAATAATCTTGATGCCAATCCTGTTCTGTGGACATGGATATAAGCTCTTTCCCCCCAATCTCCAATTCTTGACATTAAGCTTCTGAAATCAGCAATGTACAAGGATACATGACCACTTTCCCTCATCCTCAAGTTTTCCAACTCTTTTTCAGCTCTCCTGACTTCATTGGGGTCACCAAAAAGAGTGAATAATTGAGATTCAAATAATGGCCAATTGTTGAGGAGATAAGAAGGCTCTTCATTGGAAATATTTGAGAGATAGGGTTCAATCCACTTACCAGCTCTACCAGTGAGAAAAGAAGTTTAGTAAAGAACTTTCTTCCTGTCAGAGAAGAAATTTGCTGGATTATTATGGAAGATTAATTGAAAGGACTGGACAAATCCTCTCAATTCATGAGCTTGAGTACCATCAAAAGAATCAGGTGCCTTCATGGATGGAGTCTTGAAAGCAGGGGCTTTGGAATTGTCCCTGTGAGCAACTGCTTGAGTGAGTTGTGCCATGAATTGAGTCATCTGCTCCATCATCTTGAGGAGACTTGGATCAGTTTGAGAGACAAGAGGTTGACTAGAAAGGGCTAGATTAGAGCCATGAGGCACCTCTGGAGCATTTGCCAAGGCAGCTGCCACTTCTGTCTCCCCAGAATCTTCCTCTTCCACAGACTCTTCCCCCTCTTCATCTTCAACTTCCCCTAATCTTGCTCTTGCGCCTTCAGACATGCCAGGGTAGCCACCCAAAAGTCCATAAAAGGATTTTTATCTTCTAGATTTCATTCCACCTCTTCTTGAGGGTGCTTCTCCTTCCATTGGTGGTCCTCTGCCCAAGTTTCCACTCAGTTGATGAAATGATGGTGTGTGGTCAAGAGGAGCCCTTGCTGTAGGAGTGAGAACAGCTGGAATGTTTTGGGATCTAGTGTTCTTTGCTGGGGGACTATGCTGAACTTGCATTATGTACAGAAGTAGGATAAAATAAACTTGATGGTATTGAGAACAGAAATCAAAACTTGTCCGAATAAATCACAATAAAATCTCTTGATGAGTCTTGAGGAATCAATTCAATTCTTGAGGTGAAATCAACTTCAATCAACAATTAATCAATTCAATCAATAATCAACAATAAATTTAATTCAAATCAAATATCAATAATCTTGAGTAAATTAACAATCAATCAATATTGAATCAATAATCAATCAATCAATAAATCAGTGTCTTCAATATGAACTCAAGGTCTTGAGGAATCAACTAATCAATTCAAAATCTTCAGAAATAAATTCAAATATCTTGATGAGTCAAAATCAATCAATAATCAAAATGAATTCTTGAGGATCAATAAAATATCTTGAGAATTCAAAGTCAATCAATCCAATCCAAATAAAAAATCCTGAATCGCTGAATCAATAAATCCAATTAATCTCAATGAATAATCCAATCAATTAAACCAATCAATAAGACCGAAATAAGACCTGAATGATAACACAGGAAAGAAGTTGATTTGATAAAAATAAAATTAAGTGAATTAAATGGTCAGCAATTATTAAGAAAGAAGAAAGAATGAATTTTCATATAAATGAAATGAATGAGATGAAAATCGATGTGAGAGAAAATCATAATCATTAAGAATCATAAGATCATTAAAAATTCATAATTGATGAATGAGAGAAATGATTATAAATGAATGAAAAGAAATAATCAATAGCAGTTAATTAATTTAAGGTCACAGGGGCTCTTAGAAGTGAAGAGGGCCTGGCACTCAGTAAGCTGGGACTGACTTATGGAGGGCTCAGAGATATGGTATGAAGGAATACACTTAAGAGTGCAAGAGATGAATTACTAAAATAAAGAATATAAGAAAGCAGCAACAAAAGAAATAAGAGTAAAGAATAGAAGAGCCAACCACAAACAAGGCCAAGTACACTGTTTCAACCTGTCAGAATGAAAAGAGAAGGGTTAATAAGGATATGGCCACCCAACCCATACTG
Organism: Austropuccinia psidii; assembly: GCA_023105745.1. Classification (NCBI taxonomy): domain Eukaryota; kingdom Fungi; phylum Basidiomycota; class Pucciniomycetes; order Pucciniales; family Sphaerophragmiaceae; genus Austropuccinia; species Austropuccinia psidii. The sequence continues at coordinate 40,390,471 of JALGQZ010000003.1, forward strand.
TACAGGCAAAGAGAGAAATGCAAAGACTAACTTAATATTAAATAAATATAATACCCAAAATAAGGATAAGAATATTCATAAAATAATAAATAACTAAATTAATTAACTGGGGAAAAGTCGCCAGGGGGGAGAAAGAGGGACTGGTATATGTGTGAATCACCAGCCTTGATCCAGAGGAAGAATCTTCATGAGAGGATTGAATGATTGAATTGAGTCTGGCCAATACAGGTCCTGTACAGCTGTACAGAACCTGTACAACAGGTGTGGTGTATTTGAGTGAGCATTCAGTTTCATGCTGGTGTATTGAAACTGTATTGGGTGAATCCAACCTGTACAGATGTTGACAGGCTGTATTGATGTACCAAGCTGTATGCATGTTTCAGAATGAAGATTGCTGAAACTGAATGCTGATGCAGATACTGGATCTGCTGATTTGAGGTGTTTGAATGGGTGTATTGATGAATACCCTTACCCCTGGTGAGTGGTTGTTACAGTAAGGCAAGATCTCCATCACAATACCAGGATGTAGATAATATGTCTTGTTCAGAGAAGGAAGCCTTGAAACAGCTTCCTGAGGCCTCAAGCTGTCCCAAATTCTCTTGAACTGGAGATTATGATCATATGGAACTCATTGATTATATTGATGGACTCTTCATTGATGTACCAAGCATAACAGACTACTGGATTACTGCTAGACTTAATAAAGCATTTAAAGGACATGCTAGTATATGGTACACAGAAATGAAAGAAATTAATGGCAGAAGACACTGGCAATTGTGGAAGAGTCAAATAATCCAGAAGTACAGCAATGTTACTTGGATATTTCAAAACACCATGTAAGTGAAAATGACAAATACTCTGTGGAAAGAAGTCTATAGGAGTGGTATTCCAGAAATTCTAAAAGACTTCAAGCCATTGATCCACAAATGAACATTCAGATGAGGAATCACAAACCCCTGACACAAATGCCAGGAGAACTAGAGCATGCAGTGAAATGCAGATGCAACCACAATTGCACTCTATATGACATTGCAAATATCTTAAAAAATGTAAGTAAAAGAACTAATCTAGGGAAATACACCCCATATAAAAGCAGTGGTTTTAAAAAAAACCCTTTCAGGGTGGAGTTTAAGGACAAACCCAGAGAAAGGGTGGAAGAAGTGACCAAGAACAAAAATTCTTTTCTCAACTGTAGTTCAACAGACCACTATGCCAAAAACTGTCCAAAGGCAAAGAGAAAGGTCTATTCCACTGATAAAGTCCCAGCGGAGGAATCCCCAACAGAGGATTCTGAATCAGACCCTATGGGTGATGCCATCAGGAAACAACATGATGATTACTAAGACCCAAGAGAGGAATTTTTAGTGGAATACCAAAAGGAACCCCCACTAGAAATCCAAGACATACAGTTGGAAGCAGGGATGCCACAGGATACTGCCAACAAAAACTTGTGCAAACACACACAAGATGCATAAACATTCCTGGTTACACCAACCAAAGGAATGGCATACATACATGGAACAGCCACAAAAATGACTCTTTTTATTGGAAATTTTCATCATCAATTGATCATTGACAGTGGAGCACTGTAAGGTGTGGATATGAAACTTTGATTAAAAATCAAGCACTTTTCCTGTCCTCAAAATTTGTATAAGGTAAAATGTAATTGAAAAATAGTGTGAAATAATATTTTTAGGAGAAAACACACCAATTTCATTGTTTCAAGCTTTATAAGTCTAAAACATCAATATTATAAAGATTTATTGTTTTACCAACAATAAAAATTTATCCAAAAATACTCCACACGAGATATTTAAGGCTACAAGAGATATTTCTTCAAGAGCAATTTCAATTGGAATTAATTGAGCAAAGAGCTGCGAGAAATTAATTAAATAACAAAGTCTTTAAAAATATATTTAAAGAGAAAACAGGCCCAAAAGTGACCAGAGTGAATTTAGAAACAAAGTGACAAAGTTAACAGTGATGAAAGATGCTTTAATTCCCTTATGGGGTGGTTCAAGTAGTAAAAATGATTATAAGAGTTACAAAAAATGATTATAATAATTGTTTCACGTGGTTTGAAGCTTTAAAATGATTTAAAAAAGGTGGTTGTAATCTTTCATTGATTGGCTTAACAGTGTTTAAACTAATTATAAAAGGAAAAGCTTTTAACATGAAGAGAAAAGTGGGGCAAAGAAGACATTCTTTTATAGCCATCAATTTTCTTACTCCAAAATTAGAGTTTACTTTTTTCAGTTGTGGGAAATACTCTGACAACACAAAAGCTGATTATGGCATCATTGAACCCTGGTTTAGACCAAAACAGGGCTGATTTCAGCCAATTTTGGCTACTTTTAGCCATTTTAGACCCTTAATTCAGCCATAGCTATAGCAATACCTGGTCTAGAGCATTCAAAACATGTCATAATATGTTTACAAGACATGAAAACCAGTTAAAGCTGGTTCTCATAAGATTGTTTTAACCTAAGGGTAGTTTTAACCTCTTGGCAACAGTTAAAACTGCCCTGGTTGGTATCAAAACCTCTTCATCAATTGAGTCACAGACCCTGTGACTCAATTCCAGGCCAAAAGTGATAAGGTTTTTCATAGATTTTGATGTCCCACACCTGTTAGAAAGGATTTTGGGGGTCTGGCTCCCCCTTGGAGCTAGAGTTCCTTTTCCCCCCCAGATTTAATGTTTCCACTTTATTTTTTCTTTAATTCCTCATCATGTAATACATTTTTAATTTACACATGCAATTCAATTGGAATTTTACAGTACAGAACTCCAATAAGTGATACCCCATATGTAAATCACAATTCACTTATGTAATACACGCGCACATTTTGACATTCCAATTGAAAATACTTCAATTCCTCATCACTTCTAAACTACGCACAACACCTCAATTTTAACATAACAATTGAGGGTTAAAACCACATTTGGTTTTAATTACAATGAGGTTTTGAGGACTTTCACTCTTTGTACAGAAAATACTAAAAACTTAATTTAAGCTTATTTAGAGCTGAGTCATAGAAATTTTACCCAGAGGTGACCCACCTTATTTTTTATGAGGAATCCAATGGTGAAGTAATTTTCTTAAGTTTATTTATTGGATAAAAATTTATAATACATTTCATGTAATGTTTTACCAAAAATATTCTAATTTCATTAATTTTATTAATAATTCATTTTTACTTATATTTTTCAAGTAAAAAGGCATTTTCCTAATTTTAAAATTTAATATAATTTTTATTTTAAATTATAATTAAATTTTTATTTTTGTATATAAATTTTTATTTATATTTTCATTTTTACTTTGATAATATAAATAAATCCATTTTATTTATATTTGTATTTTGTTTTGTTATTTGTGGTCTTTTGGGTATGTGAAAATACCTCTAAGGCTCACATTCCCTCCCCCTAAAAAAGAACATTACTTTGTAATATTGTTATTTCTAGTGTGTCTGAATCTTCTCAGAAGCTTAGTAGCTTCAGGTATGTCCTTCTCTGCTATCCATTCATCTTCACAAGCTGGGTCACTGTACCTAACAAGTTATTCCCTTACTTTATTGGTTCTCAACTTTCTTTCTTTGAGAACTTTGATAGTATTCTTAATACCAGATGATTCAATAGGAGGTATAGCTTGGGGAACTTTATTCCTCAAAGGAAATTTTTCAGCATCACTAGATTTATATGGCTTTATCAAGCTTACTGGAAATTTAGGATGCTTATTGCTAAGTTCTTCAGATAATTCTACTTCAACAGCATTTTCTCCATGGAGGGCCTTAATAAGAAAAGGTCCTGCAAAGGAATCTTGGAGCTTTTGACATCCTTTGATGTTATTGAAGTTAGTGGTGGATACAAGTACTAAATCCCCCACTTTGAAATCTGGAGTGGCAATTGACTTGTCCCATTTGTCCTTATAATATGCAAAAGAGTCTTCTGTGCACCTTACTGCATGCTTTCTAGCTTTTTCTAGAATTCCTTTGAAGCCAGCAGCTGTAGGATGTATTTCAGACAATTCTTTCCTTGAGGAATCTTGAGGTAATTTGGGATTCCAGCCTTTTCTAGAATAGCAGGAGTTTGATTGGTACTGACATTGATGCATGTCTTATATTCCAATTCTAGTTCTTGTAGAAGAGTACACCAATCATGGGTAAATCCATCACAATCTTTTAATTCAAGGCCATATGCACAAAATATTCCTACCATATCTTCCAAGGTTTGGATTGTCCTTTCAGCCAGACCATCAGTTTGTGGGTGGTAGGCTGTAGAGAAGGATAGTTTTGTTCCACATACTTGGTGAAGATTTGTGCATAATGCTCAGGTGAATTTAGGATATCTGTCACTCATGATGTATGTGAGTATGCCATTCCATGACACTACTCTATTCCATATTGGAAGAGCTGTATCCAAGGCTGTATCATCCTTGTGACATGGTAGAAAGATTTGAGTCTTACTAAATCTGTCAAAAATCACTAGGCAAGCATTATCACTTCTGTCACCCCCTGGTGGCAGTCCAGTTACCCAATCCATATGGACACTTTCCAAAGGTGTGCTAGGTTCTTGGATCTTGATCATATTTCCAAGTCTTTTGCCAGTGGATTGATTTTCTTTTTGACATCTGTCACAGGTTTTGCAATACTCTGAAACATCTTTCTGCCCCATTGGCCACCATATTCAGGCTTTCCTTTTTTCTCTTGTTCTGTCCTCAGAAAGATGTCCTGAGAAAGGGCTGTCATGGCATTCTTCAAGTACAAGATTGAACAAGGACCTGTCCACAACTGTAATGACACATGTATGTTTAGTTCTGTGGTAAACTATACCATCCGGTAAGTGGAATCTTCCTTCATCATATTATTTTCTACATATCTCATCTAAGGCATGTATCAAAGAGTTGTCTTTACAGTCCTTAGTAAGTAATTGGCATAAAATCTACAATTTTTATCCTGAGTATAACTGTTTCTTACCTCCTCAAAGAAAGTGCTGTTGAGGTCTGTAACACTGATTCCTTCTATGGGGATTTGTGGAGAAGCTTCCTCTGGAACATAAGCAGTATTATCAATATTATTTTGTAATGGATATCTGCTCAGTCCATCTGCATTTTTAAGAATATTCCCATCTTTATGAACAAAGGTCATAATGCCCCTATATTCTTGTAGGGCTATTTGCCATTGGAGCATATGCCTGTTATGAGTCTTCATGTTTAAAAGTGACTTAACAGAATTAAAATCTGTTATTACTTCAAAAACACATCCTTCCAGAAAGTAACTCAGCTTTTCTAAGGCCCAGGCAAGGCATAAGCACTCCATTTGACTGGCTCCATATCTGGATTCAGTTGGTTTGATTTTCCTGGATATGAAGCATATGGGTCCTTCCACAGGTTTATCATTGATGATCTGGACTTGATGAAGAGAAGCACCAAGCCCCTCTCCGGATTCATCAGTATAAAGCTTAAAAGGCAGCTTAAAGTCTGGCATCAGTAAAAGTGGAGCAGTGGTCAAGGCTTTGACTCTGTCAACAGTCGTTTCAAGTACTGTGTCTTTGTCACATAGCTTATAGAGAGGTCTTGATATGGATTCAAAATCTTTAATATGTTTCCTGTAATATCCTGCAAGCCCCAAAAATGACTGAATTTCTTTCTTTTTCTGAGGTATGGGTTTCAGCAATACTGCTGCAACCTTGTTTTTGTCAATTCCAAGGGATCAACAAGATACTACATGTCCCAGTTCTTCAAGTTATTTAAATCCAAAATGGGCTTTCTTCAAAGAAATTTTCAAGTTCACAGATTGTTTTTTTGTCAAAACTCTGGATAATCTCTTCATATGTTCTTCCCAAGTTTTGGAACAGAAAATAATGTCATCAATGTAAATGACCAACCATCCTTCTGCAAGTTTTTCAGGGAGAATTTCATTCATCATTCTTTGGAAGTGTGAAGCTGCATTCTTGATACCAAAAGGCATCCTCAAATATTCATATAATTCACAATGAACAATGATTCTTAATTATTTTCTTGCCCTTGGTGTCACCACATTTTGATCAAATCCTTTAAGGGCAGCCATAGTGGTTATATACACTTGTTGAGATATCTGGGTAAGGGAAATTTAAATTTTTGGTATTGGGTACCTGTCTGGAATGGTGTAAGTGTTTAGAGCTCTGAAGTCCCCAACCATTCTAAACTTTCCATTATTCCATGCCACTATGACTGGTGTAGTTATTTCTACTTCCTCATTATGGCCAACCTTTCTTATTGCACCAAGGTCTAGCAGTTTTTTAATATGAATTTCCAGAGCTTCTCTTGATTTAGGACTTTCTGGATATACAGGTCTTCTTAAGAGTTTTGGATAAGGTCTCTCAATATTAAGAATGATGTCAGCTTCATGACCAATAATTCCCCCCAAAGGTTCTTTGTCTGATGCAAAGGCTTCTCTGTGGTCATATAAAAGGACAGCAACTTCATTTTCCTGACTATCAGTCAGATGAAGGCTTATTTCAGCTTCATTTAACTGTTCATATTTTAATCTTTCCAACTCTCAGTTGCCTGGTGCTACTTTACTTACTGTAATTTTTCTTTTAAATGGTAAAAAGGCAAATTTTTGATGCTTATTGTCTTCAATAGTAAAGTATCTGTCTTTTTTGTTATGTAAGTCTATCCCATAAATGATAAAATAGTCATTTTCTAATATTAAATGGTTACTAGATCAATTTTCCATAACAAGAAATTCAACAGTGATTCTAAAATTTCCATTCATATGTGGAAATATGACATTGGTCTCAAAGATTCCCAATGATTTCATTGGATTACTTGCACTATTGAATTTCATACCATCAATTGGTAACAATTGGTCTTCAATTTGGTACACAAGTCCTAAGAAACAATTTTCCAACACAAGAGCAGAAGGCTCCTGGGTCAAGTAAAGGTTTAGTTGGCTTGTTGTTGATTACCACTTCTGTTATACAGGATTTACCAGCTGTATAACCTTTTCCCCTGTTGGGTATGGTTTTCATAAGTTGTGCATCTTAAATTTTTGACAAATCAAGTTGACCATTGCTTAATATTGGCAAGTGGGAACAAGATTACATGATGTCAAAATTGGCATTGATGTTTTCTATATCTTTTGAAGATTCAGAAAATATTGATGACTTATCATCTGAATTTTCCACAGCTATATTATCATCTTTTTCAACATCAGGTTCTTTTTCAATGTTAATTTCATTGATTTTCCCCCTTTTTGGACATTTATTGGCTAAGTGGTTGGTGCTTTGGCAAATATGGAACTTCCTGATTACATCTCCAGATTATGCTCAACATTATTAGAATTTTCTTTGGGATTTTTTTCCACAGAATCTTTCCAAGGTGTATTAAATCTTGTTTTGCCATTCAACCTGCTAGAACCAATCCTGGTTCTGGTGGTTACTTCTTTTAATATATTAATCATAGCTTCTGCTGAAGGTTGTTCAGTAGTCCTGCTTTTGACAGCATGCTCTAAGTCACCTCCACATTGTCTCATAATCTTTCTGTGGATCATGAATTCTGACATGTTAAGATAAAATTCTGTTACTCTGTCTTTCTGTTGGAAAAACCATGGTAAATCTTTATCTTTATCAGCATTAAATTTTGCAGATTCAAAGTCTGTTTCCACTTTAACCCTCCAAGCATCATTGGCCCATTTGTTGATAATTTGGGTTTTCCACCAAGTCCAACTTTGGTGTCCATGTGCTTGTCTTAATTTTATATACCATCTGTGGGCTGATCTGGTAAACAAGGTGTTAAATCTTGCTGTTACCAATCTGTCTGGTAATTCAAAATATTCTTTAATCATGTCAATACCTTTGATGAATTCCATATGTTCATATTCTCCTTCACCACTGAAGTGAGGCCACTCTTTAAGTTTTGGTACTTCTTTCAGAAATGCTTGGCCCATTGATGGTTCCAAGGTATGAAAAGAAGTGGAAAATTCATTTTTTAACTGTGAGGTTTCAACCTCCAATACTTGTGGATTTGGAATTCTTGTTCCCTCATTCTGATTCAAAGGTGTAGAAATTCTTGGTAAGGTGTGAAGTAATTGTTCAATATCATTCATTTTACTATTGTTACACCTTTGGGAATTCCTGAATTCATGTTGTAAACTTTGTATTGAATTTATTACATTAGTTTTATTATTATCTTGGGTTTGTGTTAACTCTTGCCATAGGTCTGTTTTTCTAGTATTATCAGAAGTGATCTGATTCAACTTCATTGTTAATTTTGATATTTTCTCTTGTGAGGTGTCAAAACACTTTTCCAAGGTAATTGTATATGTCTTTACTTCAGTAAATGATTTTTGAATATTCTCAAGAACACTTTTATTCTCCTCTTTGATAGTACTTATGGCTTGTTTTATTCTTGTTTCCATTATGTCATCAATATTGAATTTAGAATATTTGTCTGTTAATTCTTTAATAATGGCAGATTGTTCATTTATTTTCCTTCCAAAAGAATTGTCATTATTAGAAGCTTTAATTGTTCTTAAAAATTTCTCAAAACAAATAAGTGTTCCATTTATTTGGCTCAGACTTAAGCTGTTTGTTTTGAGATTATTACAAATGGATGGATTTTTATCAGAAACATGAGTTTTTACGTCATTTATAGCTTCATACAACTCTGGGATAGAATCAAAAATTTCAGAAATCATTTCTGATATTTTCATCTGGCTTCCTCCTTTTTCTCGCCATCTGAAATACATTTACCATGGCATCCTGCGGAATCTTTGGGATTCTGTAGCCCTGGCTGTAAGTTTTTGTGGCTTGTGCCTTGCCTTTGCCCTTGTTCTGAGCTTGTGGCTGCTGTTTCACATTGGAATTGCTGATGCTGGCTACTGGGGCTGTTTTTGGCACTTGCTTGGATGGTGGAGGGTTTTTTTCCCCCATTCTGCTGTTAAAAGCATCATGTCCTTCTTTTCCATCAATGGATGCCATCCATTGAGTAACTTGCAAGTTTTGGGATGGCCCAGGAATTTTGTCACAGTCAGGTAATAATTCATGCAGTTTTTCCACAGAACTGCAAGGGTCTGGTACTCTTTGTGCTGCAATGCATTGTTGTAAGCCTTCTGGCTTGCTTTTTATATGGTCACTGAGGCTTCTTGTGGTGGTGTCAGATCTGTTTGAAGGTAAAATAGTACTATCAGCTTCAGAATGATATAATTTATTAATTTGGAGTTCATCAACTGACCCTTGTCCTTCTGTAACTGATTGGCTTCTGCCATAATCATATCTAAGACCTTTTTGGGAGCTTCTTGAGGGGTTATAGCTGGCTCCTGATCTGGTTGAAGGCATATTTTATGATTAAAAGGCTTAAAAATAGTATTTTTACGTCAAACAACTTACTATTGGAAGAATTCTTTTCCTTCTGAAGGGTATTACTTATGTCCAAGTTAATTAATTCAGAAGAAATTGGTTCAGGTTCATTATTCTGAGTTATAATAACTGTACTATTATAGTCATAATTCACAGGACTTGCAGGAATAATGCTTGTTACCTTTGTGGCTGTTTCAAACTTTTCTTGTCTTACCATGTTGTCAGACAATAAAACTAAGGAAAAAACCAATTGATTAAGTAAGAAAGATTTTTTCAAGAGATAAATGAAAAAAATAAAGCCTTTCTTATAACATGAAAAAGGTTATTTTTTATGGATTTTTTAGATTATAAGTATTTTTTATATGTTTTTACATTTTTCAAGATGAGAAATAATGATTTAAAAAGAGTATAAAATTATTTCACAGGTAAAATATCATGGCTGGGCCCCCAAATGTAAGGTGTGGATATGAAACTTCGATTAAAAATCAAGTACTTTTCCTGTCCTCAAAATGTTTATAATGTAAAATGTAATTAAAAATTAGTATGAAAGAATATTTTTGAGAGAAAACACACCAATTTTATTTTTTTTAACTTTATAAGTATAAAGAAATAATATTTCAAAGATTTATTGTTTTACCAACAATAAAACTTTATCCAAAAATACTCTACAAGAGATATTTAAGGCTACAAAGGAATTTTCTTCAAGAGCAATTTCAATTGGAATTAATTGGGCAAATAACTGCAAGAAATTAATTAAAGAACAAAGTCTTTAAAAAGATATTAAAAGATAAAAAATGCCAAAAGTTACCAGACTGAATTTGAAAACAAAGTGACAAAGTTACCAGTGATGAAAGATGCTTTAATTCCCTTATGGGGTGGTTCAAGTAGTAAAAATGATTATAAGAGTTACAAACAATGATTATAATGATTTTTTCATGTGTTTTAAAGGTTTGAAATGATTTAAAAAGCGTGGTTGTAATCTTTTATTGATTGGTTTAACAGTGTTTAAACTAATTATAAAACAAAAAGATTCCAACATGAAGAGAAAAGTGGGAAAAAGAAGACATTATTCTATAGCCATCAGTTTTCTTACTCAAAAAGTAAAATATACTCTTGTCAGTCGTGGAAAACACTCTGAAAACAGAAAAGCTAATTATGGCATCATTGAAATCTGGTTTAGACCAAAAAAGGGCTGGTTTTAGCCATTTTAGACCCTTAAATCAGCCATTACTAGAGTAATACCTGGTCTAGAGCCTTCAGAGCACGTCAGAATGTGTTTAAGGTAGGTAGAAACCAGTTAAAACTGTTTTTACTAAGATGTTTTTAACTTAAGGGTAGTTTTACCCTCTTGGAAATAGTTAAAACTGCCCTGGTTGGTATTAAAATCTCATCATCAATTGAGTAACAGACCCTGTGACTCAATCCCAGGCCAAAAGTGATTAACGTTTGCGTGAATTTTGACATCCCACACCTGTCAGCAAGTATTTTGGGGGTCTGGCCCTGCCTTAGAGCTAGAGTTCCTTTTCCCGCAGATTTAATTTTTCCAATTTATTTTTTCTTTAATTCCTCATCATGTAATACAGTTGTAATTTACACATGCAATTCAATTGAAATTTTACAGTACACAACTGTAATAATTGATACCTCATATGTAAATTACAATTCAGTTATGTAATACACATGCACATTTTGACATTTCAATTGAAAATACTTCAATTCCTCATAGTTTTCAAACTACACACAACAGCTCAATTTTAACACAATAATTGATGGGTAACACCACATGTGGTGTGAATTAAATCAAGGTTTTGAGGATTCTCACTTTCTGTACAGAAAATACTAAAAACTTAATTTAAGCTTCTTTAGAGCTGAGTTACAGAAATTCTACCCAGAGGTGACCCCACCTTCTTTTTTATGAGGAATCCAATGGTGAAGTCATTTTCTTAATTTTTTTTATTGAATGAAAATTTATAATATATTTCATGTAACATTTTACCAAAAGTATTTTAATTGCATTAATTTTATTAAAAATTCATTTTTACTTTAATTTTTCAAGTAAAAATGCATTTTCATGATTTTAAAATTCAATGTAATTTCTATTTTAAATTATAATTAAGTTTTTATTTTTGAATATAAATTTTAATTTATATTTCCATTTTTATTTTGATAATATAAATAAATTCATTTTATTTTTATTTGTCTTTTATTTTGTTATTGTGGTACTTTGGGTATGTAAAAATACCTCTAAGGCTGACACACACACTGCTCCATAGTGGCCAGAAATTATCTGGAAGACAACTTCTCAAACTGGGAAAACCAGCTCTTTCCAACCAAGGCAAAGAACTTCAAGAGTCCATCAGGGAAAATGACTTCCATTGGGACAATTATCAAAGATATAATTATACCCCATAGGAAAGGTAACATCAGACTTAACCCAGAGTTTGTTGTGCTTGATGATGCCCACATCCAAGGGATTTTTGCTGGGAACAGATTATCAGAGGATGTATTGCTTAGATATATACAATAGTAATAACAAGCACACTGCCATTGTTACCAACAAGGAAAAGAAATTTTTACTTGATATATACTAAATATCTACCCAAGATCCTCTTGAAGAACTACCAAATGAATTCAGAGAGGGACAGTTTAACACCACCCTCACCAGTAAACAGAAACTAAGTTTACTGAAAATGCTGATAAAGAATAGACCAGCATTGACCATTGGTGAAAACCCATTAGCCAATATTAGAGGCCATGATATAGAGCTATATATGGATGTGGAAAGACCTTATCCACCCATGCTCAGGAGACCTCCTTACCCAGAAAGTCTGGAAACCAGGAATGAAATTGAAAAACATATCAATGAGCTCCTGGACATGGATGTCATCAGAAAGATTGGACACAATCAAATAGTGGAAATTACCACATGTATCCTGATCACCTGGCATGCTGGAAAGTCTAGGCTGTGTGGAGATTTCAGAGCCCTGAATAACTACACCAAAGCTGACAGGTACCCTATACCCAGGATACCTCATGCATTAGACAAACTGGAAAAAGCCAAATACATAACCAAAATTGATTGTATGAAAGGCTTCCACCAGAATGGAGTTAAACCCAACTCCATGAAATTACTCAGAATCATATGTCATATTGGCATATATGAGTACACCAAGATGCCATTTGACTTCATGAATGCACCAGCCCACTTCCAAAGGATGATGGACACCATATTCCAAGAAGATTTATTGGAAGGCTGGATGGTGGTAGATATTGATGACATCATTATATACTCAGAGACATGGGAAGACCATGTGCAATACATATACAGAGTGCTAAGTAAATGCACACCCATAAATCTAAAAATTTCACTTAAAAAGTGAAATCTTGGCTAACAAGACCTACTAGCTCTAGGACATAAAGTCTCAGGTCATAGTCTGGAAATTGACCAGAACAAAGTAGCAGCAGTACTGAAAAAGCAAGTACCAAGAAACATTAAGGAGATGCAATCCTTCCTTGGGTTTTCTAGCTACTATAGAAACCACATCAAAGGTTTTGCCCACATAACTAGTAGTTTACACAAGTTATGTTCAAAAGATGTAGTTTTTGAAGTTACCAAGGAAAGAATGTATGCATATGAGAATATCAAATATGAACTCACAAATGCACCTGTGCTCATCTTGCCTGACTTTGAACTACCATTCAAGTTATACATAGATGCAGCATGTAGCCAAGGCTTAGGAGCAGCCCTTCACCAGAGACAAATTGTGGATGGTGAACCAAGAGAGGGATTGATATTTTACATCTCTTGGCAACTGAAAGATTCAGAAGCCAGGTATGGGGCCACCCAGACTGAATGTCTATGCTTAGTCTGGGCTCTAGAGAAACTCCATTATTATTTAGAGGGTGCAGTATTTGAAGTCTACACAAACTGCACAGCCTTGAAGTCTTTACTAAACATGAAGACTACAAATATACACATTCTGAGGTGGCAAATAGCCATCCAGGAGTATGTAGGGAATATGACCATCATATACAAAGGGGGTAAAAGTCATACCAATGCACATGGCCTCAGCAGATGGGCACTGGATAATGTAAAAAGGAACCCAACTTATGACCATGAAGTAGCAGCTAAAATGCCTATCCATTTCATGGAAATAGACAGGAAGAAAAATTTCAGATTTTCTGAGTGGTACCCCAGACAGTGGAAACACTGACTCAGAAGGAACAGAAACTCCCATATTGGTAATACGTTTTTCAGAAATTCATAATGAATTCTGCAATGTAGTGATGAAGACATATGCCAAACACAAACAATGTGGCATATTGTTGCAACTCCTTCAACAAAAGTACAGGAGCCCAGAACTGGAATTCCAGTTAGAGGAACCCTGGTTGAGGGACTATAAGGACAACGAATTTCTCCTTATAGATGGCCTGCTTTACCATAGAGCGAAGCACACTAGCTCACTCACAATAACAGACAGAGATGATATACCTGTGATCCTGCAGGAATGCCATGACTGCCCCTATATGGGACACATGAGTGAAGACAGGCCCAAAGAATGGGTAGCAAGCACTGCTTGGTGGCCCAAATGGGAAAAAGAGTTGAGTTAATACATCAACACTTGTGAAAGATTCCAAATGGCAAAGAGAAAACATGGGAAGAAGTATGGGTTACTTCAACACAAAGAAGAACCCAAACACCCATGGGAAACCATCAACATGTACTGGGTTACAGGACTTGTCCCAGTAGGCAAAGAAAACTTCAATGCCTGCTTAATCATAGTTGATAGGTTCAGAAAGAGTATGAGGTGCCAACCATGTTACAAGGAGGACAAAGCCATGGATACTGCTCTGTTATTTTGGAACAACATCATATCTACCTGTGGAGTCCCTAAGATCATCATCAGTGATAGGGACCCAAAGTTCACATCTGAATTTTGGACCAACCTCTATGACATGCTGGGTCCTAAATTTGCGTCTTCCACAGCTTACCATCCGCAAACAGATGGATTAGTTGAAAGGATGATCCAAACAATGGAGGACCTCCTTAGAAGATTCTGTGCATATGGCATGGAATATAAGGACCATGAAGGTTACACCCATGACTGGATTACCCTTCTGTCACAGGGGCTCTTCTAAAGTGAAGAGGGCCTGGCACTCAGTGAACAGACTTACTTATGGAGGGCTCAGAAGAAAATACTCAAATGATAAGAGTAATGGAGTAAGAGGATAAATTCCTAGTCATAAAATAATAAGCATAAAAGATAAGAGAGACAAAACAAAAGCAATAATAAAGAGCCAACCACAAATAATCCTGAGTCACTGTTTCAACCTGTTCAGAAAAGAGAAAAGGATTAATAAAGGATATGGCCACCAGGACTCTACTGAACAGGTGAGGGAAGGCAAAGACTAACTTAATAAGTAATAAAATAATATTCCAAAAGTGAGAATAAAATAATATTAAATAATAAATCAACTATTTTAATTAACTGGGGGAAAAACCCCCAGGTGGGTGAAGAGGGGCTGGTATATGTGAGAAATACCAGCCTTGGAGTTTGAGTGTTGAGATACTTGTCTGTATGCTGGAAGAAGTTGGATGTGGGATTGAATCCTGTATTGGTGAATCCAATACAGGCTATACAGTCAATACAGGTATTTGCGCCTGTATTGATTACAGGCCTGTATTTGGTGAGTCCTGTATTTGGGTCTTGCCTGTATGAAAACTGTATTGAGGTTTGAAACTGTATTTGGATCTTGCCTGTATGAAAACTGTATTTGGAGAGTCTTGAATGAAACCCCCTTGCTGATTGGGTTTTGAAGGGTATCCATGATATAATGATTTGCTGATGATGATTGGAAATGCCCCTGCCTCCTTGGCTGTGACATTATCCCCCTCTTGAAAGTGGTGAGCTCTGAGCACCATAAGTATAGTGAGTCTTGATGAGCTTGCAATCAATTCAAACAGTTCTTTTCCCCAATTCCTTAAGATTTTCCCCTTAAAACTTCTTCTTCAATCAATACTCAAACCAATCTTCATTTAACTATTGTAGGTATTTTCCCCTTGATTTTGATTCTGAATTTCCTCTGTTTCATTCAAACTGCCTTCAATCTTCATAAAAATTCCTTTAATCTTGTCTTGAGTGTCTTCATCAACTGTTCTTGAGTCCTCATGGCTTTTGAAAAGGTGGTTGATTTGAGTTTTTTGTCCCAAGACCACTTGAAATCATCATAATTTTGAATTTAGAGTGTTGGCATAAGGTGGCCAACATTTGAAATTTTGGACTAAATGAGTAGTCCTGGCCAAAATCCCTGAAAATGTGAAAAAATGGGTTTTTGGCCAATTTGCGCAAAAATGCGCAAAATGCGCAAATGCGCAAATATGCCATATTTGCATAAATTGGTGAAAATGATGAAAAAATTGAATTATTGTGAAAAAATGGCCTAAAAGTGGTTTTTGGCCATTTTGCGCATTTTTGCGCAAAATGCGCAAATATGCGCAAATGCGCAAAAATGCGCAAAGTGCGCAAATTTTGCGCAAAATGCGCAAATGCGCAAATATGCCATATGTGGCATAAATTGGTGAAAATGATGGAAAATTTGAATTATTGTGAAAAAATGGCCTAAACGTGGTTTTTGGCCATTTTGCGCATTTTTGCGCAAAATGCGCAAATGCGCAAATATGCCATATGTGGCATAACTGGTGAAAATGATGGAAAAACTGAATTTTTGTGAGAAAATGGCCTAAAAGTGGGTTTTGGCCATTTTGCGCATTTTTGCGCAAAATGCGCAAAAATGTGCAAATGCGCAAAGTGCGCAAATGCGCAATTATAATGATTTTGGCCAAAAAGGCCTTTTGAAGGCTTTTGACAAGAAAAGGGCCCTTTTGCGCAAAAATGCGCAAAAGTGCGCAAATGCGCAAAAATGGGCAAAATGCGCAAATCACCCAATATGCATAATTAAGCATATTATGATAAGAATTGATGAAGAATGGCTGTTTTGATGTTTTGAGGTCTGATATGGCCAATTGTGCCAAAGTACATATCTTGATGAAATTGGCCAATTGGGCCATTTTGAAACAGTTTCTTCTATGAACTTGATTTCTTTCTTGAATATCTTCTTCTTATCCCCTCCTTGATTGGTCAATTGCCATAAACACCTTGCTGATTGGGTTTTGGCTTTCAATTTTGATCTTGAGGAATGAGTTCAATGCTGACATTCATATTTGACTCCACTGCCTCTGGTTCCCCGCCTTTTGTGATTTGGAGATGCCTTGGTTATGAAGTTTAAAAAAACCCTTGAAGAAATTTTGATGAGGATTATCTGTAGCTGGTCTTTACCATTACTAGTGTTTGCTCTTGATTATTGAATAAATTCACTCCCCAAACAAGATATGGGAGTTATGATTGCTGCTTTTGAAACAAGAAATGAAAAAATAAATCATACAAATAAAAGAAAATGAAATAAAAAATAAAAAATAAAAAATAAAAATGAAAAAGAATTGAGAGAGAAAGAGAGTAAAGAAAGAAATAAGAAATTCCTGAGGGTTGTCCTTCTTGTGGTGAGATTCTTGATTTTGGCCAAAATGTTCTGAAAGATAAAACCAAGAATTTGATGCTCACAGCGTGGCCAAGGTAATGTTTTTACAAGAATTAGACCCCTCAGGGATGCATACCAGGAGATGGAACTTACTTTCATAACTTCCACTCCCCACCAAGCACCATAAATGAAAATTGAAATATGCCATAAGATGAATTTGATAATGAATGTCTTGAAAGATAATTTATGGCATGATTAAAGAAAGAAGAGAAAATAAAAGAAAAGATTGGGCCAAATCTTGATGAAAGGTCCAAATCTTGAGGGTATTATGTTGCAAGGCCTTCTGAATCTGTCCAAAAAATTGACAAGTGCTCACAAAGTGGCCAAGGTGATGCTTACAACAAATTTGGGTAGAATACCCCCTTAAAGGTGCATGCCAGGAGAGGAACTTACTTTCATAAACTTCAATCCCCACCAAGCACCATAAAATCAAACTCTTGAGGCATTTGGGTCAGGCTTGTCAGGATACAAAGTGTGAAAGTCCTTGACAAGGTCTGGAGAGTTGGTAAGGTTGGAAGCTGGTTCCCAAGTTGTTCTTTCTGGGTCTTCACTGAATCCTTTCCACTCGACTAAATACCATAATGAACCTCTCTTGAGTTTTGAGTCCAGAACCTGAGCCACTTCCCATTCTTCTTGCTCTTCCACTATTACTGGAGGTGGTGGCAATTGGTGTCGATTTGGGATAGTTGATTGCTTCACTGGTTCTAACAAGGACACATGGAAAACAGGGTGAACTGACTTCCATTTTTGAGGCAACTTGAGGTGATATGCATGGCTGCCAATCTTCTTCAGAACTTCAAAAGGTCCCAACCATCTTTCTGAGAGCTTCTTGGTGGGTCTTGTTGTCTTGATGTTCTTGGAGGCTAGCCATACTTTGTCCCCAGGTTGGAAATCAGGTGGAATTGCTCTATTTCTATCTGCATACTTCTTGAATCTTCTTATTGCTGACTCTAATTCTTCTTTGACAACTTGCTGTACTGATTGGAGTTTTGTTGATAACTTTCCAGCAGGTGAATCTTGAGAAACATGGATTGAGTCAAAGCTGGGATTTCTTCCATAAATGGTGAAAAAAGGTGATTGCTTTGTGGATGAATGTTCTGCATTATTATAGGCAAATTCAGCCAGAGGGAGCCAGGTGTGCCAGTCATCTTGATGGTAACTGACATACATCCAAAGATACTGTTCTAGAATCTGATTTACCCTCTCTGTCTGTCCATCTGTTTCAGGGTGAAATGCAGTTGAAAGATCTCTTGATATCTTGAGCTGCTGACATAATTGGGTCCAGAATGATGAAACAAATAATGAACCTCTATCACTAACAATACTGATTGGAAGACCATGTTTGGAAAAGACATGATTAATGAATATTTGAGCTAAGTCCAGTGCAGTGATTGTTGAATAAGTTGGAATAAATATTGCCATTTTTGAAAATCTGTCTACAACTACTAAAATGGAATCAAAGTTGCTTGACAAGGGCAATTGAGTGATAAAGTCCATTGATAAAGAATTCCAAGGACCAGATGGAATTCGAAGAGGCTTGAGTAATCCAAACTTCTTATGGTGGATGTTCTTGTTTCTTGAACATTGCTGACATGAGGACACATAGTCCTTGATGATTTGATTCATGCCAGCCCAATAAAAATCCCTCTTGATGAGCTTGAGGGTCTTCTCCTGGCCAGGATGGCCAGCCAATGGTGAATCATGACGCCTTTGAAGAATGTCCAATTGAATTTCATGATTGCTTGGAATGACTACTCTATCTTTGAACAATAATAATTTTGCTTGAGGTTCAAGAGAATAGTCTGGGACTGATTCTCCTCTTGCTAATTTCTTGAGGATCTCCTTATAGTCTTTGTCTTGCCATACTTGTCTTTGGATCTGATCAACTAAATCTGAAAACATTTCAACTTTTATGGAAAAGAATCTTGACTCTTGAATTTCATTTTGCTTGAGAACTTGATGAAAGTTTTGAGGATTCTTGCTGATGAAATCCACCCCCCTCTCTGGGTACACGTCGTCCCGACGTGACAAGGCATCTGGTAAAGTGGCCAGCCTGCCTGGGCGGTAAGTGATAACAAAGTGAAATTCAGACAAAAATTCAGCCCAACGGGCTTGACGACGAGTAAGGACTTTAGAGGACATAAAATATTGGAGAGAACAATGGTCTGTCAAGACCTCAAAGGAATCAGAAAGAGAAAGGAGAAAGGCTCTCCAGCGCTTGAGAGCCCAAACTATGCCAAGGAGTTCCTTGTCATGAATTTCATAGTTGAGTTCAGCTGGTAAGAGCTTGCGACTATCAAATGCAATGGGATGCTTTCCTGAGTCATTCACCTGACTCAGTACAGCACCCAAGGCATAATCAGAGGCATCAGTCTCTACAATAGTTGGGAGAGAAGGATTAAAGTGGGAGAGGATAGGAGCAGTGGTGAAAGCTTCTTTGAGTATCTGAAACTGGCTAAGAGCTTCCTCATTGAAGATGAAGGGAGAATCTTTTTTAAGGAGCGAAGTGAGAGCAGAGATTTTTTTGGAATAATTTTTAATGAAACGACGATAAAAGTTGGCAAAGCCAAGGAAGGATTGGAGGGCCTTGATGTTCTTGGGCTGAGGCCAATTGAGGATTTGTTGAACTTTTGAAGAATCCATCTTGAGGCCATCACTTGAAACAACATAGCCCAAGTATTCCACACTTGAGGCATGGAATACACACTTGGAGGCTTTAGCAAACAAATTATTGTCTCTCAGTCTTTGGAGAACAGAGGCCACATGTTTAACATGTTCATCCAAAGAGCTAGAGAAGACCATAATATCATCTAAGTACACTACAACAAAAATATCCAAATAATCTGCAAATATATCATTCACAAGATTTTGGAATGAAGCTGGAGCATTGGTTAAGCCAAATGGCATAACCAAATACTCATAACTGCCATATTTGGTTCTAAAGGCAGTCAAATGCTCATCCCCCTCTTTAATTCTCAGGAGATTATAAGCACCACGCAGATCTATCTTGGAGAAGATAGTAGCACCGTTAAAGACGGTAAGAAGCTGATTCATTGGAGGAACAGGATACCTGTTCTTCCTAGTGACAGCATTAAGTTTGCGGTAGTCAACACACAAACGGAGACCACCATCCTTTTTCTTAACAAAAAGGACAGGTGCCCCTGTTGAGGAGGAGCTTGGTCTGATGAAACCTTTCTCTACATTCTCTGAAATGTAGGCCCGCAGTGTTTCTGACTCATTCTTTGATAAAGAGTAGATAACACCAACTGGAGGTAGAAGACCCTCCAGTTCGATATGATGATCACAGGCACGGTGTGGAGGAAGTTTCTCTGCTTTCACTTTGGAGAATACATCCAAATATTGGTGATAAACAGGAGGGACTACCTTCAGCACAGTTTCAATCTCTTCTGGCTCTTCCTCCTCATCCCACTGCTCCTCCAGGGAGGCATGAAAAGATAAAGGAGGAAGGTCCATATCCCCTTGAAAGAGATGAAGTGAAGATATAGCAACATCTTCTCCAACATCTTTTATCTCTTTGAAGACTTCATCTCTTAATGGAAGTAATGACTGAGAGGGAAAAATGGAAGGGATATGGACAGAAGGAGGAAAGGAAGGTGTCTTAAGTTCGCCAACCAGAGCAACACTGTTGACAGCAGTGGAAAAGTCATTACTAGTAGAAGAAATAATACCACTAGAATCCTTATGATTAGAATCATAGGTGATCAATCCATTTTTCCAATCAATAATGGGATTGAAATGGTAAAGAAAATCATAGCCCAATATTAGGTCTTCTCCCTTGGGTGAATCTATGATAAAGAAATCCCATTCAAAGCTTGGGAAGGAAGGTAAATCAACAACCCACTTGGTATAATGGGTGATGAACAGGGAAGTGGATTCACTGGAATCCAGAATGAAAAGAGGAATCTTTTCAGGGAGCTCTGACATGGTCAATGAGTACTTGAGAACAAAATTCTTTGCAATAAAGGAGTTTGTAGCACCAGAATCAATGAGAATACTATAAAAAATATCAGAGATTGAAGAAAAAATAAGAAATTTTAAAGATTTCTTGACACTAGTATTCAGAGTGCACAATTGTGCTCTTGAAGGAAATAAGTGAGAACCATTGAACACATCATGATTCCCACTCAGGCTTTTCCCTGCTTGCTAGGGAAGCCTTTTGATGACCCTTGCCTATTCTCAGGCCTCTTGAAGCATTTTTCAAATGGGTGTTTACCACCACAATAATTGCACAAGCCTTCTTTAATCCTCCTCTCCTTTTCAGAACCAATTAATTTATTGTCCTTATTGAGGAGAGCAGCATGAGGCTTGTCTTTGGACACTTGAAAATTCTTCCCCTTCTTATTCTTCTTGTTATAAGGCTTCTTTGATGATGAACTTTGAGGAGGCTTGGAGGAGTTGGATCCACTGATTGGAGGCTTCTTCTCTTGATGACTGCCCTTTTCCTTCTGCCTCTCATGGTACCTGGTATCTAATTCCAAGGTGATATCCATGAGTTCTTGAAGACTATCAAAAGTTCCAGGGTGAGAAGCCAATTGGTCCAACAATCTTGATGCCAAGCCTCTTCTATACACATGAATATAGGCCCTTTCCCCCCAGTCTCCAATTCTTGACATTAAACTTCTGAAATCAGCTATGTACAAGGAAACTTGACCACTTTCCCTCATCCTCAAATTTTCCAACTCTTGTTCAGCTTTTCTGACTTCATTGGGATCACCAAACAGAGTGAATAACTGGGTTTCAAACAACTGCCAGTTATTGAGGAGGTAAGAAGGGTCTTCATTGGCGATATTTGAGAGGTAAGGTTCAATCCATTTGCCAGCTCTACCAGTAAGAAAAGAAGTTGAATAAAGCACCTTCTTCCTGTCAGAGAAGAAGTTTGCTGGGTCATTATGAAAGATTAATTGACAGGATTGAATGAATCCTCTCAATTTATGAGCTTTAGTACCATCAAAAGAATCAGGTGCCTTCATTGATGGAGTCTTGAATGCAGGGACTTTTGAAGTGTCCCTTGGGGAAACTGCTTGAGTGAGTTGTCCCATAAACTGAGTCATTTGCTCCATCATCTTGAGGAAATTTGGTTCAGCTTGAGAGACAGAAGGTTGATTAGAAAGGGCTAGATTTGGAGCCTCAGGAGCTTCAGTAGCCTCTGCCAAGGCAGCTGCCACTTCAGTTTCCTCAGATTCTTCCTCTTCCACAGACTCCTCCCCCTCCTCATCTTCAGCTTCCCCCAATCTACTTCTAGGCCCTTGAGAAACACCAGGATAACCACCCAATAGTCCAGAGAATGATCTTGATCTTCTAGACTTCACACCTCCTCTTCTGGAGGGTGCTGCTCCTTCCATTGGTGGTCCTCTGTCCAGATTTGCACTCAGTTGATGAACTGATGGTGTGCGGTCAAGAGGAGCCCTTTGTGTAGGAGTGAGAACAGCTTGATGTCTCTGGGATCTTGTATTCTTGGCTGGTGGGCTATGCTGAACTGGCATTATGAAAGAAGAATGAATAAAAACTTGATGATACTTTGAATAAATTAAGGCTTGACCAAAACAATCAAATGAGAATCTTGATGAACTTGAGAAATTAATCAATAGTCTTGAAGTGAATCAATATGAATAAATCTTGAAGAGTGAAGATGACAAAGTCAAATTCTTATGAATAATCAATTTCAATCAATAAGTCAAATCAAGTCAATCAAAATCAAATCAATTAAGTCTTGAGGAATTCAATCAATATCTTCAAAAATCAATTCAATTTTCCTGAGGAATCAAATTCAAATCAATAAATCAAATCAAATATTGAGGATAAATCAGGTATCTTGAAGAATCAAATCAAGTCAATCAAATCAAATCAATCAAAATTCAATCAATATCTTGAGGTGAAGTCAATGTCTTGAACAATCAATCAATCAATCAATAATCTTGAGAAATTTCAATCAAAACCACTGAATACCCCAAATCAAATAACCCTGAATGATGAATCAATTAACCCAACTAATTCCAAGCAATAAAACCTGAATAAACCTGAATTCAAACAAAAGAGAAATGAAGATGATAGAGAATAAAGTGAATTGGTCAGCAGAATAGAGAAATTAGAAAGAATAAATTTTCATGAGAATGAAATGAGAGAGATGAAAATTGATGAAAATCATAAAATCATTAAAGTTCATAATCATTAAAAGATCATAATAGAAGAATGAGAGAAATGAATAAAATGAATGAAAGGAAAGAAGCAATTATGAGTTAATTAAAATAATGTCACAGGGGCTCTTCTAAAGTGAAGAGGGCCTGGCACTCAGTGAACAGACTTACTTATGGAGGGCTCAGAAGAAAATACTCAAATGATAAGAGTAATGGAGTAAGAGGATAAATTCCTAGTCATAAAATAATAAGCATAAAAGATAAGAGAGACAAAACAAAAGCAATAATAAAGAGCCAACCACAAATAATCCTGAGTCACTGTTTCAACCTGTTCAGAAAAGAGAAAAGGATTAATAAAGGATATGGCCACCAGGACTCTACTGAACAGGTGAGGGAAGGCAAAGACTAACTTAATAAGTAATAAAATAATATTCCAAAAGTGAGAATAAAATAATATTAAATAATAAATCAACTATTTTAATTAACTGGGGGAAAAACCCCCAGGTGGGTGAAGAGGGGCTGGTATATGTGAGAAATACCAGCCTTGGAGTTTGAGTGTTGAGATACTTGTCTGTATGCTGGAAGAAGTTGGATGTGGGATTGAATCCTGTATTGGTGAATCCAATACAGGCTATACAGTCAATACAGGTATTTGCGCCTGTATTGATTACAGGCCTGTATTTGGTGAATCCTGTATTTGGGTCTTGCCTGTATGAAAACTGTATTGAGGTTTGAAACTGTATTTGGATCTTGCCTGTATGAAAACTGTATTTGGAGAGTCTTGAATGAAACCCCCTTGCTGATTGGGTTTTGAAGGGTATCCATGATATAATGATTTGCTGATGATGATTGGAAATGCCCCTGCCTCCTTGGCTGTGACACCTTCTAACAGCAGTCCAACTGCCTTATAGCACAAGTCAGCACTTGACCACAGGAAAAAACACTGCACTGCTAGAGAAAGGGTGGAATCCCCTATTGCCTGTGGATCACCTGAAGAAAAATCTCCTGACCATCCACCCCACAGCCAAGGACTTCCATGAAATGTGGAAGAGTGCTTGTAACACAGAGGCCAAATTCATAGCTGAGGAAAAAGAATATAATAAGCATAGGTGGGACGAATCACACATGGCACCTGACTTTAAAGAAGGGGACCAAGTGTTAGTGTCTACACTGAACTTTAATAATATCAAAGGACCCAAGAAAATGAGAGACTCATTTTTAGGGCCCTTCACTATCATTAAATTGATAGGGAAAAATGCAGTGTAAGTCAAACTCACAGAGGAATTTTCCAGGAAACACCCAGTCTTTCCAGTGGGTATAGACAAGCCATACTTCCAGACATAAGAGGATAAATTCCCCTTTGGGAAGAAGAATCCCACACCACCAGAAATAGTGGAAGTGGAGGATTCCCCCAGACCAGTGAAGAAAATAATCAAGGCCAGGAAGATCAGACTTAATGGTAAGGATCAGAGACAGTACTTAGTCAGATTCAAGAACCAGGCAGCTGATAAAGACAAGTGGTTGGCAGAAAATGCCATACCAGATGGGAACCTTCATTTAAGGATATTCAGAGCGTCTGGAGGACTGAACAGTCTCGTAAATGATGAGCCTTTTTAGAGGGATGGTATGTCATCCTGTGACTCAAAACCAGAGCATAAGCATGAAAGCCAAATACCATAAATCAATGGTATAGCCAAGATACCACCAAAACATGGAGCTGAGCCAAATCAGCTCAAAAGGTATCAAATGAAAGAGGAAACTCTTCCATTTCAAAATATACAAGTCCTATCATCATAGGAAAAATAATAACAAAGTTATTCCTGCTCAAAGTTGTTGCTGAGCATAAACCTTAATTTTCACCGCTCATCTGAAATATAGAGTAAGAGGCTTAACCCCATAAAATGAGTACTCCAAATGAAGCTCTAGGTAAGGGCCATCCAATGGTACCAGCCAAACTGCGCTAGCACTAGTATTACAGAGGTTATGGCAAAATTCAGGCCAGATAAGGGTGAATAAAATATTCACCTCTCATCTAACCTCTACAGTTTCAGTGTGAGATACCTAAAGTGGTGTCTTTTTAGAAGGAGTAAAATCATGGCTACCTGATGGTGCAATTCATTCCCCCATATCTCATCTAGAACAAAAGCTATAAGGCAAACAAGCCCAATACAGCTTTTTGCCTAAAACATGCATATGTACCAAATTCTTGTACATGGCATAACCTTTCCATATTTAATGATAGCCATATCAGATGAGGTAAGATTGTGCAGAACACATACAGGGCTACATAATGAACGAATTTAGAGGTTGATATCTCAAAAACCAACACAGTTATGGCTGCATTAAGGTCAAAATCCCACAGTTTGGCCAAGACAGCATTACCATGGGATAATATCCCCCATAACCATGATTATGAGGTGTCAAACTGACAAAGAAGCTTGTTCTTACTTCACTAACTCACATTTCATTCAATACTGGGGTCCCATACAGGTTCTGTACAGCATTCTAAGCGCCATACACATCAGAATCAGGCTGTGTGGTCCCCAGATGAAACTTTTCACCCTGTATTGGTGAAAACTGCCCAGATGTGGTTTCAAAAACACATCTGAGCCCAATACAGGCTATACAGGCCTTTTTCAGACCACAAACCTGTCCTTTAGAGTGAAAAATCTTCACTTCCTCTACGTGAAAAGGCCTAGCAGCCTTTTCTCCCATTTCAGGATAAAAGGAAGCCTTTTCACTGCCAGAATAGGAATCCCCATCTTGCTCTTGAATTCCTACATAGTAAAACTGTCAAAAATAGTTAAATTCTTGGAAAATAAACAGGTTATACTCTAAATCTTAGTATTGTAGTCTTTATTATTGTAATTCAACAGGTAAAGCTGCACCCAGGGCTTTCAATAGTGCTCACCATCACTAATTCTCATTAGTAAAGCCCTTTTTATCTTTAAAAAAACCTTTTTAATACTTTCATCCGTGTCACAGCCATAGTTAAAGTTTTAAATAGCCTTATTACATCTTTATCATAGACTCAGACTGACACACAAAAAGAAGGTTTTTAGAATAAAATATGAGAGTCTCAACAAGCTTATTAATGGAAGCACAAATTTTTGTTACAGAAATAGAATCTCCATCAAAAATAACGCTAGGTCACATATTGAACCAACTCTGAAGGAACAGTAGTGTAGAGGGTTTAGAGAATAATGCGTAAACATGGGAGTTTTCTGCATGTTGGAGCAATTATGGATATAGAAACAAGGGCCCTCTCTCTTAGCTGGTAAGGAGGATCACTGAAGCTGAAATCTGGTAATGTCATGGGCTCAAGCCACAGTGGAAACACCCTGAAAGTTTGATGTATGGCTGGAAATGAATTTGTTGCCATTTTGGGAAGTTTTGAGAATGTTTCACAAGATATCAGAAGATTGAAGAGTTTGTAGGAATTATGAAGAAAATTAAGAACTAAAAATACTATAATGAAAACTTCAAACCTAACCCACAATATTACCTTTAATATGCACAGAAAAGGAAGAAAATCTTATGAAACCAGTTAATCACTAAGCACATTACTTACAATTACCTACACAAAAGAATAACTACAGTAACAATCAAAATAAAATATCTCAGTAATATTATATCCACTCTAACTCAATAAACAACCCTCAATCCACAAAAGGAATCTCAAAATTTCAACAATCACCCAAAGAATCATGAAAATATCTGCAAGGACAGCAAAAGAAAAAGCTCCTTAAATCTGAAATTTACACATTTAATTGGAAGGATTACTTGTAAGAAATACAAGACCATCCTAAAACCATTGGAATTCTTGATGAAGATTCTCCGTAAAGCCAAGCTCAAGATACAGAAATATATCCACAATACCACCACTAAATGAAATGACACAGCCTGACTGCATTCATAAATTGCAATACATCAAATAATGCAACAAAATATCAGCTGAACCCCAAATCCCACCTAATTCCCCAGTTCATGCACTGCAAATCCCAAAAACCTGCATCATGACACAGCCCTGTTAAAATATGAAAGGATATACACTATGTTACTAAGCACAGCATGTTCCAAGCTATAAAAGGAAATTCATAAGTGCAAAAAATTATCACCTGACCTCACTTCAAAGTTTAAAAAAGAAGAAACACAACTATGACACCTACATAAATTCAACAGCAACATCTACCAAACATAAAATATGACATATGAAAAGGAAATACAAGGTCATCATATGATACTGCACCTATCAACAACATATAATGTGACAGAAAGGAGGCTATCCACAAGAAAAATTCCCATCCAAAATGAAATCACCTCATGAATGCAAGGAAAATCCAAGAATATCATATCATAATAAACTCATGAAAAAGAAGTCATGTGATAAATGGAGCCTGTGCAGAAGGAAAATTATCACCAAACCTTAAATGACCTGACTCATGAAAGATATGCCCTCATCAAGAACAAAGTCACATAATGAAATCAAGAGGAATTGAAATGGGAAAAGACAGCTCCCATGGAGGTCACCCTGAGTTTCCAAAAGGTATAAGTAGAGGGGCTCTCTCTCCCCAAATTCCAAAATCCTGCATTCACATAATAAGCAGAGAAATAATTATTCTCTCACCTGGGAGGTATTGCAGCATATCATAGCAAATTTATTTGCACAGTAGCCAAGCTCAGTGAAAGTATAGTGTTGAAGATTTCCCATTAGCTAAGCTGAGTGAAATCTTATTATTAAAAAGAAAGAAACTTATCCACTACCCAACATTATATTTATTAATATATTAAAATAATCTGTCCAGTAATATGAGCACCCTTAATCAAGACTTAAAAATAACTTACCCCTTTATACATCCAATATTAAAGAAAATTACCTCTCAAATTTAACAAATACAATTTTCTTATATTATCAACCACCCTTAAAAATCACAAACCATTAAAAAAATTATTTTACTCTATTATAAATTCAACTTTTAAAAATTACCTTTATCAACACTCATCAAATTTTCCAGAACACCTTAAATAATTCAACTTACCAAATGTTTATCACCAAGAAGTAAACACTCATCCCAATTTCACTAAAAATAAAAATTACACACACAAATATTTCATTTGAATCTAAAAATTAACCAAATTACTGAAATTAAATTTCCTATAATATATTGAATATTTCTGATCTGAGGCTGCAAAATTTTTTATTCTTCAGTTGTAAAGCCACTTACTAATTTTATTTTTGGTTTGTGAGCTTCAAGGATAATTTTGTGCAGTATTTTAGGAGGGTAGGAAATACACCATTGCCACCCTTGGTTACAGGAGTTATTATAAATTGAAAACTAGTTTTCAGTTATTTCCCCCTCCAGGTACTGCCTCATTTTAATTCCACACAAGGGGAGCTCACACAGTATTATTATAATTGTAATTTTGTTAAGAAACAGGTAAGCACTGCACCCAGGGCTATCAGTAGCACTCACCATCACTAAAATTTCTAGTATAGCCCTTTCAAGCTATATTATCATTATTTTATTGTCATTATTTTCATTTAACACTCAGAGATATAGCTTTTTATTATCATTGTAAAGCTATATCATAGAGTCACCCTGACACTAATTATGAAATCCAATATTTCTAGCATGAAAAGAAAACATGGAGAAAAAAAGACATTCATCTATAGCCACTTATTGTCTTTGTCCAAAAGGAAATATTACCATAATTAGTAATCAGAAACTCATTTCCAACATAAAAATCCAATTATGGGATCATGGCACCCTTGTTTTGACCTAAAAAGGTCTCATTTTGGCTACTTGAGTCCTGTAAGCAAGCCATTACCATAGTATTATCTGTTTTGAATCCTCCAAAATATGTCAGGATGTGTTTAAGGACCCTTTTAAGCATCTTTAACAGATTTGGTGAGGCTTATGCTAGCTTGAGGGCTGTTTTATCCTCTTGTAAACAGTTAAAACTTCTGTGGTTTGTATCAAATCCTCCTCATCAATTGAGTCACAGAACTTGTGATTCAATTCCAAGCCAAAATTGATGAGTTTTTGGATGGATCTTGACACCCCATTCCTGTAAGCAAGGAATTTAGGAGATTCTATCATTCTTGGAGACAAAATTCCTTTTCCCGAAACATTTCAACCCAAATTGATGAGCTTTTGGATGGATCTTTACACCCCATTCCTGTAAGCAAGGAATTTGGGAGAGTCTAGCATGCTTAGAGCCAAAATTCCTTTTCCCCAAAACATTTCTTATTTCAGATTTCTTTTTTCTTCAATCTCTAATGATGTATTACACTTCAACTTTTACACCTGAAATTCACTTAAAAAATAGCAGAACACAGCTTTATTTCCTGATCCCTCAAATTTAAATTCAAGCTCACTTATGTAATACATGTGCAAATTTTGACATTTCAATTGAGAATAATTCAATTTCTCATTTATTCTAAGCTATGCACCACACCTCAATTACAACACAAAATTAAATGGGTAACACCAAAATTGATGTAATTTCAATCAATGTTTGGCAGATTTCCTTATTTTCATCCAGAAAATACTAAAAAATAATTTAAGCTGATCTAGATCTGATTTATAGAAAATCCACTCACAGGTGGCCACACCTGAAATTCCATGATTAAACAAATGGTAAAATAAGTTTGATATTTTTCCTTAATGGGAGAGAGGTATGAAAATTTCAATTAACTTCTTGCCAAAAAACATTTTCACATCATTTTTTTATATTAAATACTTTTTTACCTTTTTTTTAAATTTCATACCCATACAAATCTATGATTATATTTTTAGGATAAATTTGACTTTCAATTCTCAAAATAATGATTTAAGTTATTTTTTGTGGTCCTATGGGTAAATGAAAATAAGTCCAAGGCTTTTAAGTTTTAAATTAATTTCAGATGCCATCAACAAGAACTTCAGCTCTCCACTCCAAGGCATGTTGGAACAGGTGGTCCTCCCCACCACCATTACCCAACCCTAGGTTGTTTTATTGTAAAAATCATCAAAACCAAGCAGAAAAGGCTAAAAAATTACGATTTAATTTTCTTGAAATTTTTCTGATATTATAGGTTACAGTTCAACCTTCTGTGACAAAGAAACCTGTATGTGCCAGTAATAATAAGACTCCTCATTTTCTAAAATAAAGAAGGAATCCCAGACTACCCCATGATTCCTATTGAAACATTTGGTTTACATAAATTCCAAATCTGCTAGCTCCAATAGAATTTTTAAAAATCTAGGGAACATGCAGTAAGATTCATGGAGGGTTTATTTATACATCCCAAAGACAGATGGGATAAGTCACAGGCTGCTCAAGAATTCAAAGTGTGGGACATATTACTTTGATCCACTGCCAATTTCAATAACATCAAAGGATGAATAAATCTGAAATACTCTGTTTCAGGACCTTTTTCAATTAGAGCTCTTCATGAAGAAATGATGTAGAATGAGAAATAACTGAAGAGCTTATCCAAAATCATCCAAAATTTCTAGTAAGATCAATAAAACCTTAAAAATCTTTTTATGCAGAGAAATCTTCCTTCAGGAATAAAGCTTGCCGGATACACCTCCTGTTGTAATATCTAGTCCTACATAAATTAACAAAGTTCTTAAAGAAAAAAAATCAAGAACCAACAAAGTGAGAGAGTAACTTATACAACATTGCTATCCAAGTTGTGAGGATTAAGTTTCAGAAAGAAAGGAAGTATCAAAGGCTGAAAAACTTCTCATGTGGTTTAACATACTAGAAATAGCAATATTACAGCTTTGTTTAGGGGGAGAAAGTGTGATCCTTAAATGCCTTTTGATTTCCCCAAAAGACCACAAAATTTAACATAAGCTATGATAAAAAATTAAATAAATTATTTCTTTATTATAAAATAAATTCATAATAAAGTTTGAATGATAAAATTAACAAAAAATGTAAAAAGATATTTTCACTTGAAAAAACTCAAGTAAAAGGAAGTTTACAAGAATAATATTAAAACTAAAATAATTCTTGGAACAATTTAATAAAAATTATTGGAAGTCTTTTTCCAATAAATTAACATAGAAAATTTATTTCATCATGGGGAACCTCATTAAACTTCAGGTGGGGTTACCATCAAGTGAAATTTCTGTAGCTAAACTCCAGATAGGATTGAATTGAGCTTTTAGTATTTTATTTATCAAAATAAATAAATCCTCCAAATATTAATTTCATTCACATCAAATGTGGTGTTAACCATCACTGTTTTTTCAAAATTTGCAGTCTGGTATGTAGCTTTGAACCTATGAGAAATTGAATTATTTCCATTTGAATTGTCAAAATTTGTTCATATCTTACATACATGAATTTAATTTTAGATATGAAGAATTGAGAATTACAGTTTTTTACTGTAATTATCCAATTGAATTACATATGTAAAAACTTGAGTTTAATAAATGATGAGGAATTAAAGAAAGAATAAATTGTAAGCATTAACATTCTGGGGGTACAAGGAATCTTGTCTCCAAGGACACCAGACTCCTCCTAATTCCATTATGACAGGCTTTTGATTTCTATATTTACAGAATATTCATTACTTTGAGGCTGTTATTTAATAACAGGGTCTGTGACTCAGCTGATGATGAGGTTTTTATACCAGCCAGGTCAGCTTTTGCTGTTTCCAAGAGTGTAAAACAACCCTTCAGCTATCATAAACCTCATCAATGAAGCTTTAAATTTCTTAAAGGATCCTTACACACATAATAAAATAGCTTTGAGGCTTTCAAACAACTATTACTAAATTAAATTCTGTTTTAAAGGTCTAAGCTGGCTAAAATAAGCCCCATTTCTGTCCAAAACTTGGTTCAATGATGCCATAATTGCCTTCTCTCTTTAAAATGATTTTCTCACAGCTGACAAGATTAAATTCAAGTTCTTGAGGAAGAGGATTGGTGGTTATAATCAAATTTCTTCTTTTCCTCATCTTTTCCTGTTATAATTAGCTAAAACATTTTCAAACCAATCAATACAAAATTTCACCCACAATTATTAAGCTATTTGGAACATTGTAGAAATTTCAAAGCATCATTAAAATCATATTTTGTGACTTCTTATGATCATTTTTACCATTTAATCACCCCAAAAGCTAATCAAAGCATTTTATATCACTATAAACTGTATCACTTTGTCTCAAAATTCAATCTTGTCGCTTTTTGGCTTGTTTTATCTATATTGTTCACTATAGAAACCTCTCTCACTTTCATTTCCTGCACCTCTTTTCTCAATTAACACCAATTGAAATTTCTCTTGAAGAAATGATTTTTGTAGCCATATATATCTTTTGTAAATTATTTTTGGGTAAAGTTTTCTTTTTTTTAAGGTTATTGTTCTTTATCAAACATCTTCTTACTAAAAATTGAAAGCAATGATTTTAGCATTTTTTCATGATAAAATAATTCAAATTACTATTTTTGTTTAACTTTTACATTATACAAATTTTAAGGACAGGACAAATACTTGATTTATCAACAAATTTTTATATGTACACCTTATACCTTCAACAAAAACTCTAAGAAACCTTTATCATAAATACATTTTTTATAAATGAATTTTGGAATATTATGAAATATATAAGCTCTCAAAAAAATTTGATCAATAATAACTCCATAAGTCATTATACCAAACTTCAACAAGATTTGAAGTTGCATCAAGGTTACTTTAACTCACAAAAGTTGTGTTAAAATTGAATTATGATTTTCATTCAAAATAATAGCTACAAATTAAGTCAATCAATATTAATTTTTGAAAACCCTTTGGGAAAATTTATTTTGATACACATTAACACTTTCAATAAATAAAAAGACAAAAATTTACAAAAATAATAGAAGAACCAAAGAAAATTGCTAAATTTTCCAAGCTATTACATATTTGGAATATTCAAGAACAAACATTAGTTTCATACTGTATATGAAAATCTCCTTCACTTTATTAAAACCTTAAGATTAGAATTTGCTTGAACATTTCAGCTTGAAGTGGCTTATAGTCAATTCTCACAGAAATTAGAAGCTTCCAAAGGGTAAATTCTCACTTTCATAAGTGAAATAAGGCTGTTAGAACCTCAAAAAGTGAAACAAGCTTGAATTTGAAAGATGGTTAAGTGTCAAAATCTCATAACAGCTTGATTTATCAATATGTCAAGCACAAATCTCCAAATTCAATGCGGGCTTCCCTTTTCTGTATATTAACTCAAATTCATTAGTAAGTGATAGAAGACATGATTTGTTATTTAAGCTTTAATATACCTTACTTAATTGAAATTGAAATAAAAAACTTCAAAAATTGATTTCAAATTTTTTTGGGAGTTTTCATTTGAGATTTTATTGTCTGGCTCTTCATAGGATGCAAAGTTAGTAAACCAGTGATTTATAGGATAGGCCTTGTATCTAATATATGAAAATCGGGAGTAATTTTAATTCAATTAGGAGTAATATATACAGCTAAGATTAATAATAAATTAATATATTTCAAGAGAAAATAAGAATTTAGAATTTCTTTAGTTTCCAAATCAAAATTTCCTCTACAATATCAGTTATCAATATAAGGAGTACTGGCAGGCATCCCTCTCAATTATCATTTAACCAAATTAATAAATATATATCTTAAAAAGAAGAATATTGATTATTATAAACATTAATTCTTGCATATCTTTCCATTTTTATTAAACAAATTCAAACCTGGAAAGTCTTATGATATTGAATGCGACTTGAAAAGATCTCATTTTATTTCAATACACTTTATGTGTAAATTCTTATAATGCCACAAAATCTTGTGAGATCTCTAATTTTACCTTTTTCTGGTATTCTTTGAATTAAAATTATTGCCTATAGGTTCAATTTATGTATTTATACTAAAAATATTCTTATATTTAAACTGTCTATCACTTGGTTTTTTGATAAAATGTTTTGCTTATTTTTATATGGTATTTTTTATTGATCTCATTTTGAATAATACTAATATCATCTATAAGTGGTTTGATACTTATCAAGCCATATATCAACGTCTCTGGTAGATATTTCTCATTATTTTTATTATAATAACTGTTAACATGAATAATATTAATATAATTCTTGAATTTTTCATAATTATTAACGTTTTTATTTCTGAAGAACTAATTATATTAGCTTTTTTTATAAGCTCCTATTAATATGAAAGCGATTAATATTAATAAGGCTTAAATTATACTTTTGTGTTTACAATACCTTTCCTCATCTTATTTTAATTAGATAAAATGTAAAGTAATCTTAGTTAATAATAGTATTATGAAGAGTATCATGAATAGCTACACAGAAAAAACTAAATCTTTGTTTACGAAAAAGATTGATTTTCTTAATTTGTAACTGATCCTAATTCAAATAAATTGGCCTTCTATTATTACCTTCCCTATCTATAATATATTGAATTAATAGTTGTCTCTGTTCATAGCAATTGTAAGGTTTGACTATGAAACAATAAGTAAAAATTACTAATATTTTACTTATTTTACTATGAATGTCCTTATAAATGAAATAAAGAAGATAAAAAATAATTATAATAATAAAGAATTATTATAATTAAGGCATAAAAATAATTATATTATTAATAAAATATAATAATATAATTTATATTATAAAATATAATATAATAAAATAAATATATTAATATAAAATAATTAATATATTTAAAAGCACTTTATTATTGTTACAAACAAATAATAAAGGCGTAAAAAATTGTTTTTTATTAATAAAAAACAATTAATAACAATAATATTACCAATATTAAAGTTATAAATTAATATAAATACTATTTATATTAATTAAGAAATTATTAAAATGATAATAAAGAGAAAATTATCGTAATAAGAGAAAATAACCTACTTTTAACACTTAATATAATAATTTTGTAATATTTTACGCCAAAAAATATAAATACAACCTTTTCAATTTGTATTTACAATAAAAATAAAGAAAATTACTAATATTCTTGATTTTTACGTGGAAATGAGTTTTTAGAGGGATTTTTAGCAAACACAATTAAATAAATGATTTCATAACGTCGAAATTGATGATTATAACAAGGTGGTCTTTGGTCTTTAATAATATAATAGTTTTATATATAAAGAATAAAGAAATTACCTTTGATTTAATTGATTTAATGTTTTTGATGCGTCTGAGGGGAAAACAGAGTAAAAAGAGCTCTATTTATAGTAAATACCTCCCTCCTAGAGTCCAACAGGCTTCTAGTAGACGTGCACTGATCATATCCACTGGAATTGATCAATATTTTAAGGTTTGAGGATGATTACATCATGATCAAACCATATTACATCATTATTACACCATTATTTAGAGTTATCACTATAACTCTGAGTTTGATGACATCAGAGGCTTGGCAGAACCCCAAATTTCGTGGATTTTATTAGTTTTAATCATAAACTAATAGTATTCACCAATTGTATCACTCATATGACTGTTAAACTTAATTTAAGGTTACAGTAGGTGATCATAACTGCTCAATTTTAACCTCAAACTTTGATCTTTAATAACTTTTAAGTTTTACACGCTACAGCAATTCAGAGAGTGAATTCGGATAGCTTGACATAACCTTATTTTCCTGCCAAGAGCTTCTCATTATATCATCAAAAATCTAATTTTGATGATTTTTCTTGTAACTCATCTTTTCTGTTGAAATTCAATATTTTAAACTTCAAACCATGATTTCAGGGGGTTTTACCCTGAATTTAATAATAAAAATTACATCATTCTTCACAAATGAACTAGTAGAATCCAACTGCATACTTTTTTTTAAGTTTGGACCACTTTCACAACAAAGTGGTCAACAGCTCTGTTGATTTTTATCAATATTTCATCATAGGTTTTAACCTTGATTATAATTTGTAAAGTAAAGTTAATATCTGTGTTCTTACAGTAATTACGTGGTAACTTTATTTTTAGTTCATCACTCTATCTTGTATAGTCTAAGAGATATTAGCTATGATCCTTGAATATATGCATTGACCAAAAAAGTGCATATATTCAGTTTAATTCCTTAATTATTAACTTTGGAAATTAGCTCATTAATTGTTTTATGTGTGGATCTTCATGGGGAATCCAATGGTACAATTTGTTTCACATGCTGTTTCATTTGTTCTTGAAATAAATAAGGACTTATGGTTTTTATAAGGTATTATTCCTTATAACTCATTAAATATTGACTTTACAGATATGCCATAAAAATAGTATATGTGCATTTTACCATGGGAAATCCAATGGTTCAATTTATTTCACATTTTGATTCATTGGTTTTTAAGTTAAACCAATTTTTGTACCAATTTATGGTATTTTTGTATTTTTAAAGTAATTAATTTTAATGTATAATTATTCTAAGTAATTTTAGTATAATTATCTTAAAGGTATAATTATTCTGAGTCTTTCTTGTGACCTTATTGGGTATGTGGTCATATCTCAAAGGCTCACATTCCCTACCACCAAAAAAGATTGTACCACAATCTGATATGTGTAATTAGGGTATCATCCACTGTCCTACCTCTTCAATAGACTTTGTTAGTCTTGAAGCTCAATAATGCTTAACTTTTCTATTTTTCAGGCTTTCTTTCATGTCTGAACCTTCTTAGTAGTTTATCAGCATTTTTTATATCTTTCTCAAGTAGCCATTCATCTTCTTGAGTTGAATTTCTATACCTTACAAGGTATTCCCTTTCTTTTTTGTTTCTTGTCCTTCTTTCTTCAAGGACTTTTACTATTTTCTTTTCCTCTCCTTCTTCCAAGGGGGGAATTTCAAGTGGGGGTTTATTTCTTAGTGGAAATAACTCCTTGTCACTTGAACTGTAAGGTTTTATCAGACTTACAGGGAAAGCTGGGTGTTTGTTCATTAGTTCACC
Organism: Austropuccinia psidii; assembly: GCA_023105745.1. Classification (NCBI taxonomy): domain Eukaryota; kingdom Fungi; phylum Basidiomycota; class Pucciniomycetes; order Pucciniales; family Sphaerophragmiaceae; genus Austropuccinia; species Austropuccinia psidii. Next base: position 40,427,474 of record JALGQZ010000003.1, read on the forward strand.
TGTGAGTTCCAATTGCACGGCATTGGGTCCATGAAGTGCTTTTATCATAAATGGTCCTGCAAAGGAATCTTTCAATTTCTTTGGGCCTCTTATGTTATTGAAATTAAGGGTTGATACTAGGACCAAGTATCCTATTTTGAAATCAGGTGGCTTATGACTTTTATCCCATCTTTCTTTTGCATATTTGAAAGAATCTTGCATACATCTGTTTGCATGGTGTCTTGCCTTGTCAAGCATCATCTTAAAGCTGCTTGCTGTTGGATGTATATCCACTAAGTCCTTTTTGAGGGTGTCATAAGGAAGTCTTGGATTCCAACCTTTTTCTAGCATTTCTGGTGTTTTGCCAGTAGAAGAATGGATTGATGTCTTATATGCTAGTTCAAGAGCTGGTATTAGTGTACACCAATCATGGGTAAAACCATCAGAATCTTTGAATTCTAGCCCATAAGCACAGAATCTTCTGATCATGTCCTCTAAGGTCTGTATCATTCTTTCTGCTAAACCATCAGTTTGAAGATGGTAAGCTGTTGAGAATGATAGCTTTGTCCCAAATAAGTTATGGAGATTTGTCCATAATGCTGAAGTGAACTTTGGGTCTCTGTCACTTATAATATTCTGGAATAAGCCTGTATGGCTAATAACTTTATTCCATATCATTATGGCTGTGTCCATAGCTGTGTCATCTTTATGAAATGGTAAGAACATGGGAGTTTTACTGTATCTGTCAACTAACACTAGGCATGCATTATAACTCCTGTCTCCTCCTGGAGGTAAAGCTGTTACCCAGTCCATATGAACTATTTCCCATGGGGATTTTGGTTCTTGGATTTGGATCATCATTCCAAATTTCTTTCCTGTGGCTCTGTTGGCTTTTTGACATCTGTCACAGGTTTGGCAGTATTCTGTAACATCTTTCTTCCAATTTGGCCACCAAGAGCAAGTTTTTACCCTTTCTAGTGTTCTATCTTATGAAAGGTGTCCAGCTGCAACGCTGTCATGACATTCATGTAAAATAGTGTTTATCAGGGTTCTATCTGTTAAGGCCATAACACATGTGTGTTTTGTTCTATGGTAAAGGATTCCATCAAGGAGGTGGAATCTTCCTTCATCATATGCCCTTTTCCATGTTTCATCTAGTTTTGATGAAAGTGATGGGTCTTTGCAGTCTTTCATTAGAAGTTGGCTTAAGATATGGCAATTTTTGTCTATCTTATAGCTTTCTTTAACCTGGTTAAAGAATTCTGTGCCAATATCTGTAACACATATTCCTTCTATATGGTGTTCTTCTTGTGGCACCCATGCTGGATTGTCAGGGGTATTTGCTAGAGCCCATCTGCTAAGACCATCTGCATTTTTATGTTTATTACCAGATTTATGAACAATATTCATATTTCCTCTGTATTCTTGGATAGCAATATGCCATCTCAGCATATGTCTATTTGGAGTATTCATATTTAATAGTGATTTCACAGCATTACAGTCTGTTATTACATCAAATACTGTGCCATCCAAATAATAATACAGGCCCACACTAAGCATAAGCATTCCATTTGGCTGGCTCCATACCTTGCTTCTATTGGCTTTATCTGCCTTGAAATGAAACAAATTGGTCCTTCCACTGGTTTATCATTGATAATTTTTGTTTGGTGAAGTGCAGCACCTAGTCCTTCTCCACAAGCATCAATGTTCAGTTTGAAGGGTAGTTTCCAATCTGGCATTAGAAGAAATGGGGCATTTGTTAGTGAATTTTTCAATTCTTCATATGCCTTGACCCTTTCTTCAGTCATTTCGCAAACTGTTTGTTGGTCACATAATTTATATAAGGATTTGGCAATTTTTGCAAAGCCCTTTATATGCTGTCTATAGTAACCAGCAAATCCTAAAAATGATTGCATTTCTTTTTTGGTTTGAGGCATTGGTTTAAGTAGTACTGCTGCTACTTTATTTTTGTCTATGCCTAGACAAGTCCAGATACAACATGCCCTAGTGCTTTTAATTCACTATATGCAAAATGACACTTTTTCAAGGAAATTTTCATATTTACTTGGACTATTTTCTGTAGTACCCTTTCTAGTCTTGTAAGGTGATTTTCCCAAGTTTCTGAGAAAACTATGATATCATCAATATAGATAATTAACCATCCTTCTGATAATTCTTCAGGAAATATGGTCTTCATCATTCTTTTGTAATGGGAAGGTGCATTTTTTATCCCAAATGGCATTCTTAAGTATTCAAAAATTCCACAGTGGACTATTATCCTCAGTAGTTTTTTGGCATTGTCTGTTAAGACATTGTGATGAAAACCCTTTAAGGCATCCATAGCTGTAATGAACTTAGCTTGTGACAATTGTGTCAATGTCTCATGGATTCTAGGTATTGGATATCTATCTGGAATGGTATAGGTGTTCAGGGCTCTGAAGTCTCCTACCATCCTTGATTTTCCATTATGCCAAGTTATAATGACGGGAGTAGTAACTTCTACCTGTTCATTATGTCCAACTTTTCTTAATACTCCAAGGTCCATTAATTCTTTAATGTGTACCTCTAAGGCTTCTCTAGCCCTTGGACTAGCTGGGTAAGCTGGTCTTCTTAGTAAGGGTGGGTAAGGCTTTTCCACATTAAGAATTATGTCTACTTCATGCCCAATTATAGCACCTAGTGGCTCTTTGTCAGTTGCAAAGGCATCTTTGTACTTAAATAAGAGGTTAATCATTTTTTCTTTCATTTTTTCTGTTAATTCTTGATTGAATTCTGCCTCTTTAAGTTGTTCAGATATAAAAAGTTCCTTTTCTGGAATCTTTTCTTCCTTCTCAATAACTGTAATTTGGTTTTTGTTATTTAAGAAGCCAAACTTTTATCTCTTATTGTCTCCTATAGTAAAATATCTATCCTTCTGGTTGGAGATATCTATACCATAGATTGATAAGTAGTCATTTCCCAGGATAAAGTGATTACTGGTACAGTTGTCCATTACCACAAATTCCACTTTAATTCTGACACATTGTGAAGGGTGAGGGAAAATAAGTGTTAAGTAAATTATTCCAAGGGGCATCATGCTTTCACTTGCACTACTAAATTTGACACCTTGGATTGCTATAAGTTTGTCTTGCCAGTCTGGAACAATTGTACTTAAGTAACTTTTACCAACACAGGTGCAATATGCTCCTGTATCCAAGTTCACCTTTGCTTCTTGGTTATCAACCATGACAATACTTATACTTGATTTTCCAGCTGTATACCCCATTCCTCTTGCAGGTTTGGTTTTGTACAGTTTGGCATCTTGCACATTTGTCAGGTTTGTGTCAGATGTTCCAACTTGTGGTAAGTTTGAGTTGACATCTAGTACTTCATAAATTATATCAATATTATTAATTTGTGCATTAATTATATTGATTTCATCACTTTCAGAAGTTTCTGATTCTTCAGTCTCTTTTTCAAAGTCAGATTCCTCCTCTTTTTCATTGTGGTTTTCTGTTTCCACAATTTCATTGATTTTTGCCTTTTTTAGGCAATTATTGGCTAAGTGTCCAATACCTCCACATTTATGGCATTTTCTTTGCTCATTATTATTGGATGTACTGGGCTTGTAGGATTCTTTTAATTTATCTTTTTTGATAAATGGTTTATTTGGGCTTTTAATGTCCAATTTCTTCCAAGTCCTGCCAATTTTTGTTCTTGTCACTATGTCTTCCAGTGCATTAATGTACTCTTCTGTGGAGCATGGTTCTATAAACCTGCTTCTTAGGGCATGTTCTAGTTCTCCTCCACATTTCTTGAGTATTTTCATATGCACCATTTTTTGTGACATTTCTGGGTACAATGCATGAAGTCTTTCAACTTGTTTTAAGAACCAGGTTAAAAGTTTATCTTTGTCTGGGTCAAAGAAAGAATTTTCAAATGCATTTTCTATTTTGTACCTCCAGGCATCATTTGCCCACTTGGTGATTATTTCTTGTTTCCACCAAGACCAGGTATTTTTGCCATTTGTTTGTCTTATGCCATAATACCATCTTTTTGCAGATTTTTCAAACAATGAATTTAATCTTGCAGTGATTAATTCATCTGGTATTGCATAGTCTTCTTGTAACATGTCAATTGTTTTAATAAATGACATGTGGTCATATTCACCTTCTCCTGTGAATGTTGGCCATTCTTTCAGCTGAGGTGCTTCCTTTATTAAGACTTGGTTATTTTCTTGGTGACTCAAGTCTGTTATGAAAGGATTTGTCAATTCCTCTTTTGTTTTAACAGGGCTTCTTATATGGGAAAATGCAGTTGATAACTTTGGCATATTTAAATTAGCCTCATTCATTTTATCCATTTTTTCAGTAATAAGCCTTATTTCACTTTGAATATCATCTTTTAGATGCATTCTTGCTTCATCACTTTTTTCCACATGGTTCAAAAGTAATTTTTGGTGTGATGAAGTCTTTTCTTCAAATTTTTCTACAGAAATACTTAATTTGTTTAATTTTTCTGTAATATTGTCAATACTCAAATCATAATTGATTGTCAAAGTTTTTTCTTTCATATCACTTATGTATTTGTACAATTCTTGTTGTCCTTGTATTAATTTCTAAGTATTGTCAATTAATACTTTTGGTTTATTGTTTTCAATCATAAGTTTTATGTTATCAATTTCTTTCTTATTTTGTACAACAAGTTTGGTCAAAGATGATAAGCTATTATTTATTTCTTGGAAAGATAATAAACTATCTTTAATGTCTTTAAGAGGTAAAATACTATTTTTAAGCTCTGTTAAAGTATTTCAAACATCAGGAGACAAGGTTATTTCTTTGGGAAACGGGGTTGTCTCATTCTTTGTTCCTCTTTGTCTTTGAATTCCATCAAAGTTCTGGCCATGTTGAAAACATTGTCCATGGCATCTTTTTGGATCTTTGGGATCCTGTAGCTTGGGGAATATGGTTTCCTCCAATTCTTTTTCTTGTTCTTCTTCCCTTCTTGGGGAAGTGGGTTGGCTTGGGGCTTGCTGGTAGAAGCTACTGGGGCTTCTTCCTTGGTTGCCTCCCTCTTTTTGGTGTGGTAATCCTTGATTTTTTTGATTTGAGGTTTGGATGACAGTGGATTCCATCCATTGGAGTATTTCACTATCTCCTCCTCTTTGAGGAACTTTTCAGGATGTGCCATGAGTTCATCACTCCTTGGTGTATTTGAGGCAGCATTTCCCAATCTTTGTCCTTGTACACTGTGTAATACTGCTTGTACTGGCTCATGTAGATGTCTATTTGAGCCCTCTGAATGTGATTTTTACCTATCTGAGTTACTCATACTTAGTTCCAATTCAGGTTCAGATATCATGGGCATTTCTGGGACTTGCCTTTGGGATAAGGCACTTCCTTGTGTGGATTCTGTTCCACTGGGGATATTGCCCTTCTGTTCCCTTTTGAGGGATCAGTTCTACCTCTGAGTCCAGCTCCATCTGATTGGATGGAATATTGGGAACCTCTTCTGGTAGTCATAGTTTAAGAAATAAGAAAAATAAAAGTATTTTAGAATAAAAATTCTTTTTATGGCAATTATGAAAGAGGTGCTCACCTTCAGAGTCTTGAATGGTGGGTCCTGGAAAGTCTAATTTCTTAGCTTTCTTTCTTTTAGTGATAACTGGTGTTGGAGAACTTTTACAAGTTTCTTCCACCAATCTCTCAACAGTAGCTTGGTTATCTTCTGTTGGGTTATCTTCAAACACTAGAAAAGACAAATAAATATAAGTCTTTTTATAAGAAGTGCTATATTTTTTTTATTTTTTTTTAGCAAGATATGGCAATTTTCCATGTAGAAATTGCTTTTATATCTTTAAAAAATTGAAATGAATAAAGAAATGAATAAAAATGACTTTTTTTATTGGTTTTTAATATTTTTTAATATTTTTTATATTTTTATTTTTAAAGAATAAAATAAAAAATGAATATGATTCTTTATAAAATTAAATTATAAAAAATTATTTTTAATTTATAAGATATCTTTTTTAATCACTAGAGTCACTCAAAGAAAGTTCTTGCAAGTCTAAGGATGTGAAAAACCATGTGTAAGACAGTACAATTGCTTTCCAAATGCTTCAATAGCTTTTAAAATCAATAAAATATAAAATTATTATATAATTTTATGATTATAAATAAAATTTATTATTGAATAAACCCAATTAGAATCTTTTTAAAAGGTCTTTTAAGTAAATATCACGGCCAGGCCCCCAAATGTAAGGTTTGACTATGAAACAATAAGTAAAAATTACTAATATTTTACTTATTGTACTATGAATGTCCTTATAAATGAAATAAAGAAGATAAAAAAGAATTATTATAATTAAGGGGTAAAAATAATTATATTATTAATAAAATATAATAATATAATTTATATTATAAAATATAATATAATAAAATAAATATATTAATATAAAATAATTAATATATTTAAAAGCACTTTATTATTGTTACAAACAAATAATAAAGGCATAAAAAATTGTTTTTTATTAATAAAAAACAATCAATAACAATAATATTACCAATATTAAAGTTATAAATTGATATAAATACTATTTATATTAATTAAGGAATTATTAAAATGATAATAAAGAGAAAATTATTGTGATAAGAGAAAATAACCTACTTTTAACCTTTGATTTAATTGATTTAATGTTTTTGATGCGTCTGAGGGGAAAACAGAGTAAAAAGAGCTCTATTTATAGTAAATACCTCCCTCCTAGAGTCCAACAGGCTGCTAGTAGATGTGCACTGATCATATCCACTGGAATTGATCAATATTTTAAGGTTTGAGGATGATTACATCATGATCAAACCATATTACATCATTATTACACCATTATTTAGAGTTATCACTACAACTCTGAGTTTGATGACATCAGAGGCTTGGCAGAACCCCAAATTTCGTGGATTTTATTAGTTTTAATCATAAAATAATAGTATTAACCAATTTTATCACTCATATGATTGTTAAACTTAATTTAAGGTTACAGTAGGTGATCATAACTGCTCAATTTTAAGCTCAAACTTTGATCTTTAATACCTTTTAAGTTTTACACGCTACAGAAATTCAGAGAATGAATTCTGATAGCCTGACATAACCTTATTATGCTGCCAAGAGCATTTCATTACATCATCAAAACTCTAATTTTGATGATTTTTCTTGTAACTCATCTTTTCTGTCGAAATTCAATATTTTAAACTTCAAACCATGATTTCAGGGGGTTTTACCCTGAATTTAATAATAAAAATTACATCATTCTTCACGAATGAGCATGTAGAATCCAACTGTGTACTTTTTTTTAAGTTTGGACCACTTTCACAACAAAGTGGTCAACAGCTCTGTTGATTTTTATCAATATTTCATCATAGGTTTTAACCTTGATTATAATTTGTAAAGTAAAGTTTATATCTGTGCTCTTACAGTAATTAAGTGGTAACTTTATTTTTGGTTCATCACTCTATCTTGTATAGTTTAAGAGATATTAGCTATGATCCTTGAATATATGCGTTGACCAAAAAAGTGCATATATTCAGGTTAATTCCTTAAGTATTAACTTTGGAAATTAGCTCATTAATTGTTTTATGTGTGATTGTTTATGGAAAATTCAATGGTACAATTTATTTCACATGTTGTTTCATTGGTTCTTGAAATAAATAAGGATTTATGGTTTTTATAAGGTATTATTCCTTATAACTCATTAAATATTGACTTTACAGATATGCCATAAAAATAGTATATGTGTATTTTACCATGGGGAATCTAATTGTATAATTTATTTCACATGTTGATTCATTGGCTTTTAAGTTAAACCAATTTTTGTACCAATTTATGGTATTTTTGTATTTTTAAAGTAATTAATTTTAATGTATAATTATTCTAAGTAATTTTAGTATAATTATCTTAAAGGTATAATTATTCTGAGTCTTTCTTGTGACCTTATTGGGTATGTGGTCATATCTCAAAGGCTCACAGCAATTATATACCTTAAGATATCTGGAGTCTCCCCAGAATTTTAGCTTTCTTGATAAGTATTTGACCATTCCATATACCTCACATATTAAATTTCTGAATACTTTAAAACTTGTTTATTTTTTTCTGTAATTTGGTTTGAATTTTGAATTTTAATATCATTGAACATGAGATACATGTGCTAAAATCAACTACAAGGTTTAATGGGGATATAGATTTTGTTATTTCAGCTGTTAGAATTACCTCCAGTCCATCCTTTTGGCTTTGAGCCATTGATTATTTCCTTTCATTTTTTACCAAAAGGTAGTAAAGCTCTATGATTTCAAACTCAAAAGCTCCAAGATTTGTGGGGCACGTTCACTATCATTAAAGAAATGTGTTTTCCTGTAAAAATAGCTTCTTGATTAAGGTAGAAGAGATTAAATCTGAGTTTCTTCTGCTTTAATTACCCTTGACAAGATTAATCTTTTGTTCTTATTCTGAAGTAGTATGTATATCTAATCCAGAAGCATGTTTTGACTCAATGACATGATCATACATGTTAATTTCCTGACATATCGTTCCCAGGATGGAATATCTCATCAGCTCTGGTGGTGTTTTGATGTTCAATAGTATTGTTGAGAAGTACTTGAAATTTTCTATTATGTTTCGGATTAACTTTAGGCCTTCCCATCTTACCCACACTGTAAATTTAATGGGTTAAATTTGGGAAGCATATTTAACATTTATTTTCACTCACAGTGCTTTGAATTGTCTGAGTGTGAAGTGATTAATAAAAATTAGGATACTTTTCTGGTTCAATCTACTCATCATAAGATTTATGGCTTCAAAGTTTTGCTAAGTCCAGATAACAATGGTATTGGAATCTGATCTGGGAGAAAGTTACATATCACAAATTTAATGGAGTCCTGTGTCACAGAGCTCGCAATTTATCATTATACTCCAGATGGTAAATTTGTGTCCATCTAGGATAAGAAATTGATATTATTCCCATTTGTTTGTACTATATAGCAATCTTTAGCCTTGTAGAGGATTTTTCATCATTTGAAATGGTTCATACTGTAAATATTAGATAATTGAAAAACCATATTATGCTTATTGATGGTGTTCAAGATGAAATATTGCAAAAAAATACTGATTTATCTTAAGGTGAAATATACCAATAGTAAATTCCATTGTGAGTTTATAAAACATTAAGAAAGGCTATGTTTTGAAGCCATTATAGCAAAAACTATTTTAAGGCCTCTCATAGCCAATTTTCCTTAAAGGACAGTCACAAAGTATTTTCTTATCATAACTATCACAATAAATGTTCATGTTGTGCTTCAGGAAGTTTTTTTTAGTTCAAGAAGGCTGCATATCAACATCATTTTTGTTTCAAATGAAATATTCAAAACAAAATTGAAAATATCAACAAATGAATTAGTATATACTTTTGAAAGAGGTAAGGTGTGAGCCTTAGAGGTATTTTTATATACCCAAAAGACCACAACTGATAAATTAAAATACAAATATAAATAAAATAAATTTATTTATATTATAAAAATAAGAATATAAATACAAATTTATATTTAAATATTAAAATTTAATTATAATTTAAAAATAAAATTACAATAAAATTTAAAATTATGAGAATTCATTTTTACTTGTGAAGATTAAGTAAAAATGAATTTTTAATAAAAATTATGAAATTAAGATATTTTTGGTAAAAATTTTTATAAAATATATTATATCTTTTTATCCAATAAATGAACATATAAAATTTATTTCACCATTTGATTCCTTATAAAAAATTAGGTGGGGTCACCTCTGAGTAAAATGTTTGTAACTCAACTGTAAATAAGCTTAAATTAAGTTTTCAGTATTTTCAATACAAAAATTGAAAATCCTCAAAACTTTAATTTAATTCACACCACATGTGGTGTTAACCATCAATTTTTGTGTTAAAATTGAGGTGTTGTGTTTGGTTTAGAAGTTATGAGGAATTTGAGTATTTTCAATTGAATTCAATTGAAGTATTTTCAATTGAATTCAAGTGAAATGTCAAAATGTGCGCGTGTATTACATAAGTGAACTTTGATTTACGTATGAGTTATCAATTATTACTGTATTGTACTGTACAATTCAATTGAATTACATATGTAAATTACAAGTATAATACATGATGAGGGATTAATGGAAAAAATAAATTGGGGGGGAAAGGAACTCTAGCTCTAAGGGGGAGCCAGACCCCCAAAATCCTTTCTGACAGGCGTGAGATGTCAAAATTCACACAAAGGTTCATCGCTTTTGGCCTGTAATTGAGTCACAGGGTCTGTGACTCAATTGATGATGAGGTTTTGATACCAACCAGGGCAGTTTTAACTGTTGCCAAGAGGGTAAAACTACCCTTAAGCTAAAACAATGTTAGTAAAAACAGTTTTAACTGATTTCTACGCCTCTTACACACATTCTGACGTGTTTTGAAGGCTCTAGACCAGGTATTTCTATAGTAATGGCTGATTTAAGGGTCTAAAATGACTAAAAATGGCATAAAATGGCATAAACCAGCCCTTTTTTGGTCTAAACCAGGGTTCAATGATGCCATAATTGGCTTTTTTGTTGTCACACTATTTTTCACAACTGACAAGAGTAAATTTTACTTTTGGAGTAAGAAAATTGATGGCTATAAAAGAATGTCTTCTTTGCCCCACTTTTCTCTTCATGTTAGAATCTTTTCCTTTTATAATTAGTTTAAACACTGTTAAACCAATCAATAAAATATTCCAACCACCCTTTTTAAATAATTTTGAACCTTTTAACCAGGTGAAAAAATTATAATAATCATTGTTTGTAACTCTTATAATCATTTTTACCCCTGAACCACCCCAAAAGTGAATTATAGCATCTTTCATCACTGTTAGCTTTGTCACTTTGTTTCCAAATTCACTCTGGTCAATTTTGGTAATGTTTTCTCTTTAAATATCTTTTTAAAGACTTTGTTCTTTAATTAATTTCTTGCAGCTCTTTGCTCAATTAATTCCAATTGAAATTGCTCTTGAAGAAATTTCTTTTGTAGCCTTAAATATCTCTTGTAGAGTATTTTTGGATAAATCTTTATTGTTGGTAAAACAATAAATCTTTATAATATTATTGTTTTATACTAATAAATTTATAAAAAATAAAATTGGAGTGTTTTCTCTTAAGAATAATATTTCTTTCTATTTTTAATTGATTTTTACCTTATACAAATTTTGAGGACAGGAAAAGTACTTGGTTTTTAATCAAAGTTTCATATCCACACCTTACATAAAGTCATGAATAAATATGTGACAAACCATCATTAATAACTACAGATGTATATGAATGGTCTTACCTCTTGCTCCATTTCATGAAGAATTCCACAAGATTGTCAAAAGATTTAATGATAATGATTAAAATAAAATAAATTATAGTAGAATACTCATCAGAAGATCATAATTGAAATTCCTATAAGCTATGATGTGCTATAAACATTCTTGCACAAGGTATCTGATGTTTTACTGAGGGGCAGGTGGCTTACAGAGCTGGAGAGAGTTTCTTTGTTAAACATTAACCAATATAATGTAATTTGAAAATAAGTCTGAAAAAGACAAAAATGATGAGAATAATTTCACATTATTAATGAACTTCAAAACCTACTTTATGTATGTTTATTATATCACAATATACAGAATCCAGATTTAGTCCTTTAGGTAAGCTTGGTGTTTTTCAGGTCTTAAATCTATAAATTAAATTAAAATTCCTTCCAAAAATCTCATCCCTTGTTATTATACTTCACTTTTTGTTCATATTTCTATCAATTTATTCATTTTTTTTCAATTGTTTTCAAATTGTTATTAATTTTTTATTGAACTTCATCATTTTTTATTTTTATTGAATTTTGTATCAAGTATAATTAATTTTTCTTACTTTCAAGGAGAAGAAAAATATCTATCTTTCCAAGTTTTGAATCCTCTTATTCTTGTTTCTCTTCCTGGATTTGAAATCGTTTAAGACAGAAGAGAAATTCAACTTTCGTATTTTTGGTGAGGTCATATTGATTCCAGACCCAGAATCTAATTTCAAACTACAATATGACTTGTGCTAGTAAATTTGCCTGTCTATAAGCATAGATTTAGCCTCCTTCCACTTTACTTTATAATTGGTTTCCTTCAAATACAAATTTTCTTCCATAAGGAATGGCGATTATTCATGGCGTTAGAGTTTTCAAATACTGTTCCAATTCAATACAAAAAATCACAGGTTTTACTTTAGTTAGATTTATGTTTTTTTCGATGCCATCAGGATTGGAGTGTCGGGGCATACTACGTATCCAGAGTGTGTCTTGGGGACTCGGAGTGAAAAAGCTAATTAATCTCAAAAAGCTAGGAAATTTGATTAATGAAGCGTCTTACGCATAGGGCATATGCTGCAGTGGAGTAAATTGTGGTCCCAATAGCTCATGGTGCAGATTCGCCTGTGCTTTCGGGAATCCAAGCATTGAGGCTTGAATATAACGGATTCCAAATCTTGTGCTGCTTTAGAAGGAGTATAACGTCTTTGTGTGTCTGAAAAAGAAATGTGTTTTGCATTTACATTGTCAGTTTCAGGGCAAAATTGATGAATGTGTGTCTATATAATCGTTTTCGAAACAAATAGGCATGGTGGATGTTTCGCAAAGTACAAGCCACGAAGATTATTTACCTATTTCCTTTTTCCATCTTGCAGGCATTCAAAATATCAACAAGAGATAAGGTAAGTCAAATGACATGAAGGCACGGCTGTGATAAATCAAGAGTATTACATCCTAAATCAAGTGAAGGATTACTTTGGGAAAAGCAACTTCAAAGCAACGGGTCTAAGGATGAGGAGCCAAGTGAAAACAATAACGATAGAAGCATCACAACCATAGGATCAAAATTTCCTTGAAAAAACATGATGAGAGGGTACGTTTCATTTTTAAAAAATTGAAGCTGTTCTGAGTCATTCATTTGACTAGTATTTCCTCCTGGGAAAGACAGAGTAAGTACAGCGTCTTTTCGGGGGTATTTTTTAACGCTGCTCGTCATTCAACGTATCGGCGAATTGTTCCGAGTTTGGCAAGCTCTGACATTTGTTCTGTTCCTTCTTTTGTCGAGTCTTTCTACGCTCCAGCCTTCTCTGGTATCTTGCCTCGTTATATTCATCCAGTTGTGCTTGCTTATTTGTGGCCTTTTTTTGATGAAGTCGGCTTGATCTTTTCGAAAATGAATCGCCATCACCTGGGCGCAATTTTAATTTGCGGAATGCTTCACAAAGGCTTGACGTCTTAGATTGCGCCTTCATACCTGTTTTCTTGGAAGAAAGGTTCAAAATGAAGTCATTAGGTCCCAAAAAGGATGTACGCTTTTTTCCACAAAAAGAAATGTTTAACATACGCAAAATACGTCGTTGCAATATTTCGACAAACGCAAAAGCACCTGACGCTACCAGAGATGAAAGGGTAGAAGAAAAGAGAACCAAGTCGATCATAAATATTTAGCGCCGAGTCAAAATTTTCATTTCTTGGTCTTTTGCTTCAAAGGCGAGCAATTATATAAAAACAATGGTGATATATACTCGTGTAAGCTGTATAAACGTATATTTTTTCAACAGCTTTATAGGTACATAGCCTTGCAGAAGGAAGGTGACTATTTCAACAGTTGTTTCCTAATGCATTTACGAATGCACCAAAATAACTATTCCAGCCAAAAAAAAAAGGAGCAAAGTAAAGATGAGATGCAGAATGAAAACATTACCACTTGTGTCGATGAGTGAGCCAACAGAGCGCGTTGAACCAGCCGTAGACAATTTCTTATAAAATGATATTGAGTTATCGGCACACTTGAGTATTCTTGAAGCTAAAAATAGGTTGGGTTTTTTCAATCATAAAAAAAAGAAAATGAGGAAAGATCAAAATGGGTGAAGAATGGTGGCGTAAAAAACATACTTGAGACCAAGATCAAAAAAGTAGAAGTCGTCAAAGAATTTTTTTAGGTCGAAACTCCCAAAAAGTCCTATTAATACAGCAGGCTGCGTTGGGGTCGATGAATGAGCTTTGAAGGCCTTAGATATCCTGATTTTATGGCCGCTCCGGGGCTTATCGAAAATAGATTGCTCGACCCATTCTTTGGCCTCAGGTGAAAATTGGTCATCAAATTCAAATAATTGAACAGCGTGATGTTTATTATGGATAGAATAAGCAAAACTCTACGTCCGGTTAAGCCCCTCTGTTAAATCACCAAACGACATAAGCGGAAATCTCTCAGTCGGCGTCTGGTTCATATTCACCAACTTCAGATAATTCAATAACGTCAGGTATATTATGGTAGAACCCGTCTGGTTCATGAATAAAGCTAATATTGTTACATTATATTGACCCAATGACCGAAAAATGTGTGATTCTTGTTCCTTCAAAATGTTGAAAGATAGCTGTTGCCATGGTCGTTTTGTTGCATTATTTGGTTGTAACAAGAGTACTGTAATTTGGCGGCGGATCCAATCGGTTACTTTGGTGAATACTTTGTCATCAGAGCTCATTGTAGAAAGATCTCAATCCATAATAGGACGCTTCTGCAATAGAAGTTCACCTTTCGACAGGAGTCCACAAAATGTCGTGATAGCTGGAGGGAATAGCGCCATAGAAAAATAAGGAGAAAAAGAGTTTGGCTTGCTGCAATCCAATCGTCACATCGCACCAGATTTTGACTCAACATCTTTTGCCCAACTAGGCCCGAAACGGAGAAGAACTGCTATTCTCGGGTAATTTCAACTGAGTAGGTGATTCATTATTTCTAACGCAACACAAGTAGTGCAGTAGGTTTCTCAAAATCCGCTTCCCGGGGAAGCAGGGCCGATGATGTTGACATAATCCGTGGCGCAATAACCTACCAAAACAGATATTGCAATTGTGTAATTCTTCTGTGTGCGTCTAAGATGATCATCACCAACGAGCGAATGGGGCGAATGAGGGACTTTGTTTTTTTCCTTAACTTGCAAAATTCATTCAATCGATACAAGAGATATGACTGTTTTCAGATTTTCAGTGTTGATGTCGATACTGAATAACAGACGCCAAGCATATGATCACCCCTGGCTGGTATTTATGGTGCGTAAGGAGATCTATGTAACCGTTTCCCGCGGCGATTTTTCCACTGTTGATCTTTCCAATAGTCTTCCTTACTAAACTTGCAATGTTTGTTCTAAAAAAAGCTTCAATCATCATGTGTTCATAATTTGATTTCGCCATTTAACACTGTACCAGGTTTTTTCATGAGGCTTTTGTCGACTGTTTAAAAAAAGCATTACATACTTATTTTCTATGTTAGATTTTTTTGGAAAAATTGCCCGCTGAGAGGATATATCCTTGAATGTATTTTGAAGGTTCATTCTTTTGATTCAGTGAAACTCCAATCACTGGCCCCTACAACACGCAAAAATCCCTAAATTTCCAATTTGGGAGATAAAGAGTTTGAATTAAGAGCATATAAACGTTGACTTGTGGGCTGTTTTTGTTTTGAATGCAAAGCCACAGCCACTACCTCTCAAGACATGCATTGAAATACTCCTTTGGATGTAACACCACGAGTGACCAAACCGGTTAACAGCCCAAGAACTTGGAAATTGCAGGGCTTTTTTTTTGAGGAAATATGCTTTCGGTTTTTGTTATTTTGTCAGCCTCTTCCAGCCTTTTATGAGCATGAAGCGAGCGAAGAACTCACCAATACGGTCACATCATATTAGGGGACCGCGGTTGTTTGCGCCGCTCACATGAGGTCTAGCGGTGCCTTGTTGAAAAAATGTTTTGCATTCAGTTTAAACACCCTTTAGATACTTCGTAATACCTCTTTCGTCGTTGGATTAACCCGTAAATGCAGAAATCATTATATAAACAATCACTTATTTGGGGATAGAAGGTTCAAAAAAACCAAGAAGCTGATCGTTCAAGCTTAAGTAGGACCCAGGTTACCCCTGTTTCAGTCGAGTAAGAGAGATGTGATGCTGGTGAAAAAATCAAGCAAAAAGATCCATTATAGAAAGCGCTTTCCTAGGTTTGTCTTGCGAGATTTGAAGTAGGAATGGAAGTGGCTACCACAAAGCAATGAGGTAATTTTTTCTCACTGGAGCAAGGAACAAAAAGCAAAGGCTCTGGAATAATTAGGGTTGATTTCTGCCGAAATAGGGGAAACAAGAATAACCGTCAATGACAGCGAGACCGCTTGATGGCTTGTAAAGTGTTAGAAAAGCTTGACAAATAATGGATTGCGCTTTGGCTCTTGGACCGGGACGAAAAAAAGCAAGGGACAGTAGAACTGAGTAAGATTGATTGTGCAGTTATCTCAGCTTAACTCAAGACTAACATCCTACATGCTCATGGCGTCCAATCTGAGGGTTATCAGAGCGGGTCCTAACTTGATCGGCATAAAGGTATAAGAAGTTGAACCCCAATACCTTCTTAAAGATAAAGGATGATATAAAATCGTAAGATTTCAAGATGGTACGCTCATTCCGTAAATCAACATAAAAATATTGATGATGGTGCTGAATTCCTTGGGAAGATAGCGAAAGGGATAGAAGAGACGGTGTTTCAACCTGCACCAGGCCTTTTCCGCATCTTTTTCTCATTGGTTTCCGCATTCAAGGCGAAACGGCCAGCGGTTGGGAGCGGTTGTGGATTCTGTGCTAAAAACGCCAAACTAAGAGCATCTCCACCAGCGTTGCTATACGCTGGGGCGCTAAAGACAAGATACCTCCTGCATGCTGCGGAATACCTACTCGAAGCGCTGCGACATTTTTCAGAGCAGCTATATTTCAAGTTTCACAAGTTCTTCATTTTTTATTTCTTTATTTTTTTGGCCAATTTCTCTTTTGTCTGTGCGATCTCAACAAGATGGATGCTGCACTTCTAGTGAAATTGGTCTCAACCACAACTGCTACAACACTCCTCACCAATGTTTTGCTTTGGAATCCATCAAACAAGTTTATCAATGGACGCTCTCAACCTGGAAAACAGCCCCAACCTCTTTCAAGGCCACCTTCATGGATATCAAAGGCGATATAAGGACTATTTCAGTGAGGATCCTGTTTTTTTTATGTTGTTTCTGCATGCAACGGTCCTTATTTGTTGGGATTGTATCCAAAATTGAAGAGGCATATTCTTATTTCACTCAGAGTCGCAATGCTGCAGGAAAAATTGGACTCACAAGCCTTCAGCAGATCACCTCTGCAATGAAACAGCTCAGCTACAGCACTTCAGCTGATCAGATCAATGAGTATTTCTGGATTTCAATAACAATGTCACTAAAAAGCTTACATCTATTCTGTCAAGAAATAATCAAAACATATGAAACCACTTACCTTTGTTATCCAACTGAACAGGATGTCCAAAACTTGAGGAATATGGGAGAAAAATGAAGAAGTTTTGGAATTTTGGGTTCTTTGGATTGTATGCACTGGCAGTGGAAGGACTGTCGATTCTTGTGGGAAAGGAAAAAGTTAATAAGCTTAGAAAGTCAAACTAAAGGATTCATTTCAGTTACAATCTGACTAGATCAGTATTAGATCACAGCAGAGAAGAAAACAAGTCTATCTAAAGGACAGCCAATCAGTATAAAAAGGCAGTGGATGTAGCAGTACCAGATAATGATGCAGATAAGCTATATGGAAAGCAGACAGAGTAAAAAAGTGATATGTTGGGGGGAACAAAGAAATTATGAGGATTATACCTAGCAAACTGTAACATAGGATGGTTTCTAGCGGGAATAAATATAACAAAGAGAGTAAGAGAAAATAAACAAAATAATATAAGAGCAAGAGGGAGATATTCAGAAAAAAAGTAAAAATAGGAAAGAGATGTGTAAAAAGAAGAGTGGAGAGTTGGGAGTGCAGGTTTAATAGAAGTGGAGTTCAGAAGGTGTGGTTGTTGGTATACCTAGCCTAGGGTTTCACAAGACAGGGAGCTGCAGAATTCTTATACTCCCCCTTGCAATGTACGGACAGGAAAAGAGAATGTTGAATTTGGAATCAAATTGAGTAATAGACAAAATTTATTCAAGGAAGTCTTACCTACGGCCTTGGTGAGAAAGTCAAATGTCATGTTTTGTGATGAGACATGTTGTAAATCCAATTTGTTGTTGCAAAGGAGTTCTTGTATGTAATGCAGTTTGATGTCCATGTGCTTTGTTTTAAAACCACGATGGTTGGCTTCACAGTGGGCAAGGTCAATGGCCCCTTTATTGTCAACAAGTATGATCTGTTTAACTTGAAGTGGTAGGTTGATTTCTTTGTTAAGATTTGAGAGCCACATGGTTTCTTTAGTGGAATCAAACTGGGCTTTGAACTCTGCTTCATTGGTAGAATGAGATACAGTGTTTTGTTTTTTTTATTGCCACAAGATAAGATGAAGATTCCTAATTACTGTGTACTCTGATATTAATCTACAATAAATAGAATTGATGCCCCAATCTGCATCCACATAGGTGATTATTTCATTATTTTCTTGATGATGATATTGGAGGAGATATCTGAGAGCTTTCAGGCATGCTTTCCAGTGAAGTATTCCTGGATTTTATAAGTACTGAGGGATATGGCTAACTGAAAAAGCTATCTTGGGCCTTGTGTAGCTTAGGGATCGAACAGCACTTCTGTAGTTGATTCCTGTTTTTTTGAACTCATTGATTTCTTTTCTTGAGGCAGGTTTCAGTTTTAAATGCAGTTTCAGAGGGGTGTTTGATGGAGGTAGTTTTGGGATGTTGTATTCCAGAGAGAGTTCCTCAATATAGTGAGCTTGTGTGAGAGAGAAACTATTTTAGAGGTGATGGACTTTGATACCTAGTAGCATATTGGATTTTCTGAGATATTTCATCCCATAATGGTTCTGGATGAGTTTTTTGAATTCTTTAAGGTAAGTACCAAATATGACTAAATCATTCAAATATATGTAGAGCGAGATAGGGCTAGGTTCTGATTTCCAAAAGATACAAGGGTAAGTGACCAATCTCCTGAATCCCACACTGTCAAGCCAATTTGAGAGGTGATTGTGCCAGGCAAGGGGGGATTGCTTAAGACAGTAGAGTGCCTTGTTGAGTTGAAGTAGAAAATTGTTCTTGCAAAGATTCAGTCCTTGCGGAACCTCCAAAGAGATTTCGCCATCGTTTGGAGCATTCAAAAAAGCACTTTTCCAGTCCACCTGGTGAAATTGGTATCGTTCATAATCTGCTAAAAATAAGGGCGCAGAGTAATCTTGATTGGCCTGTTGGAGAGAAAGTGTGTTGGTAATCAATTCCAGGAATCTGTTGGAATCCTTGCGCAAAAGTCTGGCCTTGCATTTGATAAGATTTTTTTGTGAATACTTTTTAATTCACAAAAACCAAGTACAGGCAATTGGTTTTTCTGGATACTTCCTTTTTTAAGGTCTCCAAACTCTTAGTTTCTCCATATTTTTAATTTCATTCTAAATTCCTAGCCTTCATTTCTCCTTTTCTTCCCCTGAGAGGTCTTCATCTTCCCCGTTTCTAATGAAGTTTGCTCTTGGACTTCAACTAAATGGGAGGATGTTTGAAGCATCAATTTCACTACTGATAAGGGTTTGATGTTTTAGACCAATCACCCTAATTCTGCTGGGTTAATTGTAAGGAGCTTCTGACAAGGGTCTTCTTCAGTTTCTTCTATGGGGTTTACTTCCACTGGGTCAGTAGTTGATTAAATTGGAGTCATTATTATAGAGCCTTGAGGGACGTAGCTAGAGTAAGGCAAGAGGTTGCTAAAATCAAGTCTATGGGAAGTTGGGCTGGTGTATGCATTTGATGAGAAGCTAAATTTGTTAAATAAAACATTCCTGCTTATAACAGCCGACTTTTCACTTTCTCAAAGAGTCCGGTAGCTCGAGCCATTGTTTTCATAACCTAGAAAGATGACTTTCCAGGAAATGGGAGCTAATTTTTGTTGACGTAATTGTGGTGGAATTCAGATCCAGGCCTTACATCTTAAGTTTCTCGTATGATTTAATGAGTTTTTGTTCTGAAAAAATACTACAAAATGGATGATTTTGTCAGGTTTTTTTGTTTTTATGTTACACAGAAATGATGTGGTTGAGACAGCTTTGCCCCAGAATTGCATTCGGAGGCAAGATTTAATTAGTAGAAATCTTGCCTTCTCTATGACAGATCAATTTTCTCTTTCAGCTATTATGTTGTGTTGAGGTGTGTAGGGAAGGATCATTCAGCCTTCTATTCCATTTTCATTACAAAATTCTATCAATTATTTGTTCACAAACTCACCACCACTATCTGAAGTTATTCTTTTAACTTTCTTTGAGTGAAGATTTTCAGGTGCAGTTACAAATTTATAAACTGAAGAGAGACATTTTGTTTATTTTTAAGGATCCTGGTGGTTTTGAATCTGTTGTATTGATTGATTATAATAAAGAAGTATCAATTTCCGGATATGGTTGGAGTCGACATTGGTCCACACAGATCAATGGGACCCTTCTCTAGAATTGAGGAAGAATGTTTAAATTTTGAGGAAAAAGGAATAGAGGTTATTCTTCCTTTTAGAAAGATATCAAAATTGGGATTGGCTTTGTGAAGGGGTATTAGTTTTCTAATATTGTTGTTGCTCATGTGTCATAGTTGACCATGCCAGGGCTGATTTACCTATTTCTTATAGTAGAATTCTTTAGTTAGTAGTTGTATTTTTGATTTTGAGTACAGGATTTAGTGATGAACATATGAATGAGGGTGAAGAGATGTTACCCAGATAGACTTCAAAAGAGTCTTTTGTTTTCTTGATTCTAGTTTCTAAGTGAGCAAGATTTGACAGTGTGAGTAGGTTAGCTGTAAGGTTGGGAACATAGAGGCTGTTGGGTAGGTTCCAGATCTTCCTTCTCTATCAATAATTGTGGCTGTTACTACTGCTTCGTCATTTATCATGGAGGAATTACAACCTGTTGAGATTTTGGTTGCACATGGTGAAATATAGGAGGAAGAGCATTTATCATCGAACATCTGGGTTGAGGCCCCTGTTTCAAGTAATAGGGAAGTAGTGGTTAGATTCCTTCCTACATGAGTTAGTAGATCCTGAGAAAGAGTGAGGTTTGATCAATGTTCTTTTGGCTTCCATTCTGGATTCAGTTTACAATATCCTTATGGTCCATGACTTGTGACTAAGGGATTGTGTTTTCCATTTGAACATTAGTGTACCATTTTTTAGGGGAATGCCTCTTTAATGAGTGCCCTTTTTTTGAGGATTCATTTGACAAGGCTTCTTCCTTCAGTGCAGCATTGTGAAGCATATTTAATACATTGTCTGGATTACCTTGCTGTTCTGCATTGAGGGTGGTTTTTTTGATCAAGGGTTGAAATTATTCAGGTATTTTAATGATTATTGGAAAATCTAAGATAATATCTCCCACTTCTAATCCAACTGAGTACATTTTGTTCAGGCATATTCAGAATTCTGAGATAAACATCCTGATGTCATTTTAATAAGTAACCTTAAGAAAGAGACTCCTGACTCTTGCTTCCCTATTAAAGTATGATGATGAAAATAAATTGTTTCTTTTATTCCATAGTTCATAGCAGTTTTGAGAGACTTCTTCATTTAAAATCTCTTTAAACATGTGTGCATCCAGTGTGCTCATTATTATAATTCAGGCCTCATTGCAGGCAATGATCTTTATGCTTTCTTCTAAGGTTGGCTTTTAGGCATGTACTTCTCCTTTTAATGATTTGAGACATTCTATTAGTATTTTTTTATTGTAAATAAATTGAATTTATATCAACCTGTGACTCAAAACCAGAGCACAGGCATGACAGCCAAAATACCATAAACCAATGGTAGAGAAGATGATAGCAAAGAATTGAACTGGGCCAAAGTAGCTAACAAATCATATTAAAAGAAACAGGAGAGCCACCTCTTTGAAAATATATAATTCTCCTAACCATATGAAAAGGAATAACAGAGGAATTCCAGTTCAAAGCAAGAGCTTAGCATAAACCTTAACTTTAACCTCTAATCTAAAACCCATAGGAAGAGAAATAAGGCCAAAATACTCAGGGCTATCAAATGGTACAAGAAAAATTGAGCTAGCATCAAAACTACAGAAGTTATGGCTAAAAATCAGCCAAATAATGGTGAACCAAAGATTCAACTCTAATCTAACTTCTACAGTTTTAGTGTGAGATACCTAAAGTGGGGTATCTGTGGAAAGAGAAAAATTGGGGTTTTCCTATGGTGAAATTCATTTCTTCATAACTGTTCTAGAACAAACGTTATGGAGCAAACAAGCTCAATACATGATTCATAACAAATCCACAAATCAAGAATGCAATTTAGAGTTGGTATAGCTTTTCCCTATGTGACGCTAGCTAGACCAAATGTGGAAAATTTTATATAACACCTCATGGGACACAAAATGAGTCACTTTTGAGATCTCTATCTTCAAAATTAACAAAGATATTCAGGGTTTAAGACTGTAATCCCACACTAGCCAGTACAGGATCTTACTGTGAGACAGCTTTCCATAAAATTAAACTGAATGATTTTTATTCTTTAATTTATCATAAAATGACAGATAAGAGTCATAAAGGAATGTTCTGTACAGCTTCTGACATGTCAGAAGCACCAGAACACACCTGTAAACTGCATTGGTGAAAATGTTCACCCTGAATATGGTAAAAATTCCAACTTGTGGTTCTAAAGCCACATATCCACCCAGTAACAGTCTGTAGCTAGTGTATAGAGCCCCAAACCTGCCCACAGTAGTGAAAAGTTTCATTCTGTGGTCGTGGGCAGAGGTCAGAAACCTCCCACTACCCAAGAACAATATAAAAGGAGGCTTTTCCTCACCAAAGGGCCAATACATCATCCTGTTCTTAGTAATATTACATGGTATACCTTTTTAAAAGAAGTGGAACCCTTATAATTAAACAGGTATAATTCTCATTGTAATTATTGTAGGGTTTATTATTGTAAACCAATAGGTAAACACTGCACCCAGGGCTATCAGTTGCACTCACCATCACTAAAACTTGAGTATAGCCCTTTCAATCCATCTTATCATTTTTTTGTGTCATACTAAGAGCTATAGCTTTTGATTATCATTTTAAAGTTATATCATTGAGTCACCCTGACAAGTCTGCAGCTGCCACTCCAGGTAGTTTTCCTCAGAGAGGGTCGAGATTCTCCTTCTGAGTTCAGTGGGTGAGGAGTATTCAGTCCGAGATTTTATTTCCTAGTTTGTTTGAGACTTTGATTCTGATGAGTTTAGAAAGTCAAAATAAAGTGTTTATTTAAGTTAAGATCTGACTAGATCAATATTAGAGCACAGCAGAGAAAAAACAAGTCTACCTAAAGGACAGGCAATCAGTATATAAAGGAATTAGATTTAACAGTACCAGATAGTGACACAGAGAAGCTAGATGGGAATCAGAAAAACTAAACAAGTGGTAGTTTAGGGGGAAAAAAGAAATCATGAGCATCATACCTAGAAAACTAAAACATAAGATGCTTTCTGTAAGAAAGAAATATAATAAAGAGAGTAAGAGACAATAAATAAAAGAGTATAAGAGAGAGAGGAAGATAATTGGAAAGAAAAGGAAAATAGGAAAGAGATGTGTCAAAAGAAGAGTATAGAGTTTGGAGTGAAGGTTTAATAGTAGTAGGGTTCAGAAGGGAAGACTCCATATTTGATCCTTCCTTATTTCTTGACCCATTCTTTCTCTCAAGCTTTTTCAATTGAATTATTTTCCATTTCTTTTCCTTGTTCTATGTTTGTTTAAATTCAACAGTACTCTGAACATCAATAATTCATTTTTGAGCTCAAAAAAACAAGAAAGAAGGAAAAAATGAAATTGCTCTTGTCTTGGATCTGAATGACCAACTACTGGCATTATGTTGGGTAAAAATTGCATTCTAATGGCTCTTTGGTCAAGATCTTAATTTGGAAGCTATTCTTCATAAGACTTCAAGGATCTGGTATGTTTTCATTCAGAATTCCTAAACTTATAAGGCTGAATTCTTAAATTTGTGCTTTAGCTACTTCACCTTAAGTCTCCCACAAATACAAGGGGAAGAATTAAATATCATTTTGCTGATTACCCTGCACAAAATTGACTTTAAGAAACCTGTCTGCATAAGTCATTTCAGATTTAATCATATATATAACTTGATCAAAGAAAGTTTGTAATATAAACATAACAACTATTGTGGCCAACTGGATTTGTGCCAACAATTAGCCATCCCTTTGGAATGCCTTGGGAGAAATTTGAATGGTGCCTCACTAGGGTTATCCTCATGAACTTAGAATTTTAGCTGGTGGAGTTTAGCTATGGCTTTTTAAATTTTCATAAAGGTGCTATGTTATTTTGGTCCTCAATACCTTTTTTGGACAAATGAAGAGAAATGTGGTGAAATTTCATTTCAATTAGCATGAAAATGTTTCCCCATGTGTTTTATGTTTGGATAGGACCACAATCTCACTGTTACAAAGACCTGGAGTGGATGGTGATATATTTTATGATTGAAACAAATATTCTTTAAATGTATAGGTGGCTTGTGATCATTGAAAAATATCATTGCCATACTAAGAGGTTGTCCAGGATCTTTTGGGAATAGTGCAATGTACAAGCAGGTGGGCTTGGTTGAATGGCCACAAGATTTTTTTGGTTTGGGTGAGTAGCAATCATTTCATTTTTTTGAAAGCTCATGTCTTTTATATTAGGTAGATTTAGGTCAATATATTCTAATAAACTCTGCTTATCCCTTAGAAATAAATTGTATACCTTTTTGAAAAGTTCAAAAATTTGAAGGAAAGAAAGAGTATAAAAAAAATATAATATAAAACATAAAAATATAAAAATAAGTAAAAAATAAAAAGACAAAAAAATGAAACAATGAAAGTAAAAAATGGGTAGATTGATATTGGAGAAATTCCGATTGGAAGTGAAAGAAAGGGTGGAAATCAAAAAGCAATCTGATGAAAAAGTAACAATTAGAAAAAATTAAACAAAATAAAAATATAAAAAAAAAAAAAAGAGAAAATAAAACTTGGAAAAAAAGGATGAAAGTAAAAAGATTAAGAAAATTGAAAAATTCAAAAAGCCAAAGCAATTCATCACAATACAAAAATGAAAAACTTCAGGATTATTGAAAATAATATTGGTTGGATTTAAAAAGCATTTTCCAAAGAATTTAAAAAAGGCAAGGTAAGAAAATATCAAATTGATATGAAAAAAAGAACAAGCTCTTTGATAATAGTTTAGAAGCATTAGGAAACATTTTTATTTAGGAAATGCCATATATCTTACAAATAATATGTTTTTATGTATGAAGTACCAGTGGATCAGACTATATTTATTTCATAATTTTCTTGAAATTTTGTGGTTGTATCATAAAACCACCAAAAGGCATTGAAAAAAGCCCAAATCCCAAAGATATCAGATTTTTGGAAATGGGTGATAATTGCATGTATTTTATTTCTTTAAGATCATTCAATTCATTTTCTGTGTGAGTGATTTGAATTAATAACCAAAGACATACAATATTTTTTTATAATTCACTGATGTATAAGAATAATTAGCTATCAATTAATCCAATATCTAATTTGTGTCCAACCTGACTACAGCCCAGCCAAGGAAAGTGGCTTGGGCAAAGGTTTGATCCAAATTTGAATAAAGCTGGAAGTATGTTTCACCCAAAATTCAAAAGAAATTAAAAAACAAAACAGAAAGGATTTTAGGAGCTATTTATTCTTATGATGACTTGAGGTATCAATATTTTGAGGAATTTACTCAATTCTTTACCAGTTAGTAGTTGATAGAACAATTTCAAAGAAAAGTCAAAAGGATTCTCTGTTTAACTTTGACTCATTAAGCTGAGTATTTAATAGCAAGTTTTTTCATCACTAATTTTTGTCACATTAAAAGCTCTCATATCAAGAAATTTATGATAATGGTACTTTCATGAAATCTGACACATCCACCATACAAAAATTGCTGTGCATAAACATTGTTTAAATGTATAAACCTAGATAGCAGAATGATCGTGATTTAATTAGAATTTCTACTGAGATTAAGCATTCTAAATTGGTTTCAAGATTTAATTAAATAACTTCCATCATTACTTGTCTCAATAAGTCAAACAAAGAAATAACCCTAAATCATTACCATGAAATTCATTTACATGTTTCTTCCATTTAGTAAAACAATTGAAAAACAAGATTTATTTCAAGATAAAATTATCCTGTTATCTGTATAGGAACATATTTTGATTTTATGCAATTTTATACATTTGAGATGCACCATTTCAGATTCAAGCATTTCATTTTTGGAAAAATGTATAGAAAAAACATTTTGAGCAAAGGAATTGAAAGATAAATGTTTTTTAAAGGTTTGAGTCTTACATATATATAGCTTCAATAAATATTTTATGAACAAATTCCAAACTAAATCTGGTAACAAATAATAATTTATAAATATATGCAATTTATATGTAAATATATACAGATGTGCTTTTAAAATTCTCAATAAAATTCTTAGATTTAAGGAAGAATTTGAAAAATAAAATGGAAATACATAATTGAATTATTTTGCCAATTCTCTTATCAGGGGATTAATCATGTTTGTATTTCATTTTCTTGAGCTCATTAAATTCATCAAATTATGTGAATATTTAAATTGATATTTATGAATATATATTTGTTGTTGGGGAGGAAATGGGAAAATATGATGCAAGTTGTTTTCTGTGAGCCTCGGAGGTGTTTTGATATACCCACAAGAACAAAAATAGAAAATGATGTTATAATTGTAAATAAAGAAATTTGTTAGTATTATACAAAAAAAATTAAATTATAAATATAAAATTTATATACAAATTGGTAATTTTTAATATAATATAAAACAAAAATGACATTAAAATTTCAAATTGTTAGAATAAATTTTCAAAAAAAATATTCAAAATAAAATATTTTTGGAAAAAAGTTAAGTAAAAATTATTAGAACTTTTTTCCAAATAAATAAACTTATGAAAATTATTTCACCATTTGATTCCTCATAAAAAATTAGGTGGGGTCACCTCTGAGTTAAAATTCTGTGACTCAACTCTAAAAAAGTTTAGATTAAGGCTTTAGTATTTGCTGTATGAAAATCTGAAAGTCCTCAAAGCCTCAGTTTAATTCACACCTCATATTGTGTTAACCATCAAATTTTGTGTTAAAATTGAAGTGTGGTGTGTAGTGTAGAACTTATGAGGACTTGAAGTATTTTAAATTTAAATGTCAAAAAGTGGGCTTGTATTACACAAGTAAGATTTGATTTAAATATAAGTTATCAATTATTACAGTTGTTTACTGTAAAAACTCAATTAAATCTCATATGTCAACTACTAGTATAATACATGCCGAGGAATTAAAGAGAAAGTAAATTGGAATGATTAATTTTTTGGCAGAAATGAATATTGGCTAAAAGGCTGAAAGACTCCCCCAAATTCATTTCCGAAAGGCTTGGCATGTCAAACTTCATGAAAATTTTCATCATTTTTGGCCTGAAATTGAGTCACAGGGTCTGTGACTCAATTGATGATGAGTTTTTGATACCAACCAGGGCAGTTTTAACTCTTTCCAACAAGGTAAATCTACCCTTAAGTTAAATAAATCTTAGTAAAAACAGATTAAACTGATTTTGAGGTCTCTTAAACACATTCTGGCATGTTTTGAAGGCTTGAAACCAGCTATTACTATAGCAATGGCTTATTTAAGGGTTCAAAATGGCTGAAAATAGCAAAAAATGGCTAAAGCCAGCCCTTTTTTAGTCCAAATCAGGGTTCAATGATGCCATAATTGTATTTTCTGTTTTCAGAGTGTCTCTCACGACTGCTAAGCATAAATTTAACTTTTGGAGTAAGAAAATTGGTGGCTCCAAAAAAATGTCTTCTTTGTCCCACTTTCCTCTTGATGATAGTATTGTTTACTTTGATAACCAGCTTAAACACTGTGAAACCAACAAATAATAGATGTCAACCACCACATAATATCACCTTAAGACTTTCAACCATGTTAAAAATAAGCATAATCATTTTTGCCCTTGAACCACTCCATAAGCAAATTAAAGCATATTTAATCACTGTTGGCTTTGTCACTTTGTTTCCAAATTAGCTCTGGCAACCTTTGGGTGTGTTTTCTATTTAATAATATTTTTAAATACCATTTTCTAATATTAATTTTCTGAAGTTCTTTTCCCAATTCATTCCAATTGAAATTGCTCTTGAAGTAATCTCTTTTGTAGCCTCAAATACCTCTTGTAGAGTATTTTTAGATAAATTTTTTATTGTTGGTAAAACAATGTATCTTTAAATTTTTTTTATAATAAAATCATTAAAAACAGCAAATGTGGTGTTTTCTCTCTGGAAATCTTAAATTTTACTCTTTTTGATCAAATTGTATGTTATAGAAATTCTGAGGACAGGAAAAGTACTTGATTTTTAATCAAATTTTCATATCCACACCTTACATTTGGGGGCCCAACCTGATATTTTACCTGTGGAATATTTTTATCCACTTTTTTCCCCTTTTTTTTATATTGAAAATTTTTAAAAATCCATAAAAAATACTTATAATTCAAAAAATCATAAAAAATGAAAAATTCATATTCTAAGTGAGGCTTACTTTTTTCATTTCTCTTTTGGAAAAAACCTTTTTTTTACTTGATTAATTGCTTTTTAATTTTACTTTAGTGTTGAAACAAGGTAATACAAGAAGAAATTGAAAAAGAATCAACAGCTACTAGTATTATTCCTGACAGTGCTGTTAATTCTGACCTTGATAGCACTTTTATTGTAACTTAGAATAATCAAACATAGCCAATTTATTCTGAATTAATCAAATTGGACATCTATAATATATTTTAAAAGGGAAAGAATTCAGCCAATAGTAAGTATTTTTGATTTAAAAATACTATCTTCAAGATTTCTTACTAATAATTATGGGTTAACCCAGATCAGTAGCAAGCTATAACCCCTCAAGCAGCTCCCCAAAAGCTCACAGACGTGATTATGGCAGAAACCCATCAGTTACAGAAGAAAAGTGTCAGTAAATGAAGCCAAAACTGACAAATTATGCCATTCTGGAGCTGATAACACTTTTTTACCTCAAAACAGAACTTCCAACTCCACAAGAAGCCTCAGTGAACATATACAAAGCCAGCCAGAAGGCTTAAAACAATACCTTGCAGTGCGGAGAGTACCAGATCCTTGCAGATCTGTGGAAAACAGCATGAACTATTATCTGACTTTGAGAAAGTTTCTGGGTCATCCTAACACTTTCAAGTTACTAAATGGATGGCATCCCTTGATGGAAAAGCAAAATATTATGCTTTCAACAGAAGAATGGAGGAAAAACAACCCTCCACCACCCAAACAGGTGCCAAAGCCAGCAGCAGCTACAACATCAATAAGAAAAACAATTCTCAGAACAAGGGAAAAGGAAAAGAACAAGCCACAAACTAATACATCCAGGGCTACAGGATTCCATGGAAAATGTGCTTTGGATGGACAGAACCATGATGGAATTACAGAAAAAAGAGCAAGCCATATTGAAATATCCGGAATAATTTCTGACATTCTAGATGGAATTCTAAGCTTGTATATAGCTATAAGTTATTTGAAAAGTCATATTACTGATAACAATTCAACAATTTATAACAATCTTAAGAAAAATAATGTCAATTTGAGACAAATAGAGGAAAAAATTATGTGTTTTGAGAATGTTTTAAGAAAAATTAAGACTTTAAATAATGACAGCTCATTTGGAAATAAAATAAATTAGAAAACTGCCATTATAAAATAATTTACAGATAAATATTCTAAATTCAATATTTATTACATAATTAAAACAAGAATAAAACAATCAATAGGTATTATCAAAGCAGATAATAAAAAAGTCCTTGTTGATATTTCAAGCTCATTTACAGAAGTAAAGACATATACCATTGCCTTGAAAAAGTGTTTTGACACCTCAAAAGAGGAAGCATCAATATTAACAATGAAATTAAATCAATTCATTTCTGATAATACTAGACAAACTGAATTATGGAAAGAAATGACAATTCAAGAAGACATTTCCAAAATTGAGTTAAGCAATTTAATACAAGGTTTTTGAACATGAAGTAAGAAATTCCCAAAGTTTTAGCACTAGTAGAATAAATTAAATTAAACAATTACTGCACACCTTACCAAGAATTCTTACACCTCTGAATTCAAATGGGGGAACGAGAAATCCCAACCCACAAGTATTGGATGTGGAAATTTAAGAATTAAAAAATTAATTTTTGACTTCTTTCCATAATTTGGAACCTTCAATGGGCCAAGAACTTTTGAAATAAGTACAACAACTTAAATAATGGTTGCACTTCAGTAGAGAAAGAGAATATGATCATATCGAATTCATCAGAGGTATTCAAATCATCAAAGAAGACTTTGAATTACCAGAAATAATGGTAACAGCAAGATTTAGCACCTTTTTTACCAAATCAGCCCATAGATGGTATATCAAATTAAGAGAAGCACATGGACACCAGAGTTGGACTTGGTCAAAAACCCAAACTGTTGATAAATGGGCCAATGATTCTTGGAGATTTAAAACGGAAACAGCCCTTGAATCTGCTAAATTTAATGTTGAAACAGACAAAGATTTACCATAGTTTTTCCAAAAGAAAGACAGATTAAAAGAATTACATCCTGACATTTCAGAATTTATGATTCACACAGAAATTCTGAGACAATGTGAATTTGAATTAGAACACACTGTCAAAAGAAGTACTACTTGAAAATATTAAGCAGAAGGTATTATAAATATGTTAGAAGTAGTAATTGCCAGGATCAGGATTGGTTCTAGTAGGGTGAATCACCATCAGCAAAGTGACTACACCTGAAAGCAGGTGTTGCATTTGAAATTGGACATAGGATATAGATGGATACATGTGGGAGCTAGGACAGAAATTGAATTTCAAAATTGAAGTTTTGGAAGAGTTTAAAGCCACATATGCAAGCCACAAAAACTCAATTGAGTTTCCTGAGTATTATTGTTTGGTCACGCTGTTAAAAGCTCAGTGGATAGAAAAACTATTCAAAGGATTAATTTAATTCCCATGTATTATCATTCCCTATTGATTTATATCATGAAATTTAAGGAAAATACAATCTTTATGGTCTGTTGTATAGAAATTTAAATAAATATCAAAGCTTCACCAGCTCAGTTACATAAATCAACAGCTGGAGAATATTAAGACTGTAAACACTTTATTTTGAGATTTTCAATTGATGAAAAGGATTCACAATTAATTGAATATCTCCTAAGAGTATATATATGATGAAAGCAAAACCCTGAAATTAAATTTCTGTAACTTATGAAATGCTGTATTGAGTGGAACATAATACACCTATTTACCTTCTATTCTTATAGTAGGACTAATTATTTCTAATTTTAAAAAGAACCTAAATCTTAATTACAAAAAGTATCTCTCATTGAGTTTTTTGAAAAATAAAGTACACATGTAGGAGATATTTCCAGAATTTTAGCCTAAAAACTCTGTAGAGGGATTATTTTTACTTATAGCCAGAGTATGTGATAATTTTAAGTAGAAAATCTTTCCCTTATTTCATATTTGGGAAATATTTGTACAATTCCATACCAAGGTGTAAATGAAGGATAATTCTTGATTTAAGGAAATAGCAATGAAATTTACATAACCTAGTTAATTTAAGTTTTGTCTAAAAATCATCTTTTTTAGATTTATGTACAATAGAATGGTTTTTTTCTAATAGCAATTTATCTATATGATTGTATATCTTGTTTAAAAAACCTTTTTTAGAACTAATGATCTTGATGTAGCTCACATTCAGCCCCCTCAAATCCAAATTTAATTATTGAATAATTTTTGATTTCTTGAGCTCTCTTTTTGAGAAACTCAGGAGAGATTTTATATCAAGAGACATGATATAGCTCCAACTCCTAATACCTATATAGTTTACATGAATCTAATGCAATTATATATGCTAGAGTTGAAGGAAGTAGAACTAAATTTATTTATATGTTCAAGCTTAACTCTAATCATTTTTATTGAAAAATATGACATCAAACTCATTTTATATTTTTCTTATCTTTGAATTATATTTTTTATATTTTATAGGAAAACCTTTCATTTTTTCTCTTATGAAGGCTTAACAATTTTTTTTATCATTGGAATGTATGTAGAGTCCTTCATTTTTTGATAAATTAATATTTTGGTTCTATTCAATGGCTTGTTAGAACTAATTTTTTAGATTAATTCTTCAATTTCTCCAATTACAAACATCTAAAAGGCTCAAATAAATTAAAAGAGTTGAAAAATGAAATTTCTAAGTTCTCTAAGTTGAATTTTTCATGAATTTACAAAGGAAAAATCTACAAATTATTTTTAGAAACTATATTAAATAAGATATGAATATTGGATAGAAATTGAAGATAGTTAAAAATACTTATTTTTGAGCTAGTAAGAAAATGATGCAATTGTTTCAAATAGTTGATTTCCATGTTACGTTAATATAAAATTGTTTGAATAAATATTTCATCTTGCCAAATATATTAATTGAGTTTTATTAATCAAGAATATTATAACTTTGGGAAAATTAATTTATTATGATAAATATCTTGAATCTGAAAATGATAGTAAAGCTATACCCAGAAGTAATCTCTAAAGTGAAGTCAGTATAATTATATATTGATCTTCTTTGCATATTCTCAAAAGTAAATAAGAATAGGGTTCCTTATTTTGTTTTCCGGTATTTATTTCTATTAATAGCCTATAGGATCTATTTGATTGATATTGTATAGGTGATGCACTACAGAAATAAGCTTGAATATTTTCAGAGATAATATCGAAGTGATGCAAAAATTACTTCAAAGCCATATCCAGAAAGCTTCAGAATATATTCAAAATTACATCTCAAATTTTTCTATTTAATATTTGAGCATTTCACAAGGTATTTACTCATATTTTGAATAGTCTTGTATGATGCTTTTTTAAAACTTCCTTATGAGAAACATCAAAAACCAAAATATAAATTATTTTAATACACTTAGTTTAGCATACATGTAGTTTATTAATCATCAGCTATTATAAAGGGAAATAAAATCAAAATTTTCAAAGTTTATCTTTCAGAATAATAGCATTAGTTTGAAACTTTGAAGAATTATAAGAAAGCTCTTACTTTGAGGCTTGCTTCAATTTGAAAAGAATGATAGTTAGATAAAGCTTTTGGAAGACTATTTGGCTTAATACTATAAGAAGTATATTCAGATATCTCCCAGATATGCAATGATTTGTTCCTCATCTTTTGAGAGTCAATATGATATTTTGATTCAAAATTAGAATTATAATTAGGATATTTAATTTATAAATTTCTGATCATTCTGTACCCCATTTATTTGTTCTAAATTGAATATCTTGTCTCTTTACTGTTCAAAGTAAAAATTGAAAATGAAGAAACTTAAAAAAACAATTAAGATACTCCTTCTTGAAAATTTAAGATCAGATGATCAATTAACCTCACAAAATCAATGATAAAAAATTTTTTGCCAAATGAGCTGTATTTTTCTATAGCTTAAATTGAAATAATTTTCTTTTTCTTTCTAATAAAATTACTGTGAGACCTCTTTTTTGGAATGTAAAGAGTTTTTCGTTTATTCTAGTTTGCTTTTTTAATTTAATTATCAACTTTTAATTAATCTGAATGGATTTTATGATATCATTGTTTTTTGTTTTTCAGTCTTTTGATATGGAATTTTCTGAGCTCTTACTAGTCCTTACAAATTTACAAATTTTTACATTATCAAATTTTTTGATTTTATATCTTGAAACTGAGGATTATAGGAGCATACCTGTAGCACCTTCTACTGTAATTCCTCCTCTATTGAAAATGATTCACACTTTTTACAAATTTTCTCCCTTTGATACTTAATTGTTAATATCAATCAGAATTTTGAATCCTTTTCCAGTCACAGGACTCACCTTATATACCCCACCACTTATTTTTCAATAAAATGAAATTTAAAAGAACCAAAATGAATTTTTTTCCTGTTTAAAGAAGAGAAATATGGGCTTTCTTCATAGGAAAAATTGATGAGATTCATCAATGATAACAGAAATAATAAAATGAAATGAAAATCATAATGATAATGATATTGAGATGAGCCTGAACAATTAATGAGATATCCTGTGTTTTTTTTATTTTTTTCATTCTGAATAAGTATATTCATGCAAGAGGTTTGAAGTATTCATTTTTTTCATTTCTAAATTTAAGAAACTGGTCATATAAAAAAGGAAAAAATTCTCCTGAAGATGGGAATTTCATAAAGGGGAGGGTGTTTTCAAGACACTTTTTGAAGAAAAAAATAATGTCATACTAATATATTTCAGAAATGGCAGCTATTTCAGTAAAATAAAGGTTTCATTTATTTTGAAAGCTGATTATTACTTATGAAGGACTTCAGAAGAAAAAGAAAAATGTTCAAAGTAAGAATATATATTTAAGGTAGTGTTGTTATAGAATGCAAAGCCTTTTCCATCAATAAAAATCTATGAAGATATCTCATATTGAAATACATATATATTGTATAGAATAGAAAAATAATAATCCTGAAATTCCTTCATATTCTAGTGGATTTCAGAGCCTGGAATATCAACGAACATTGGAATCCTGTCTAAAGCCCAATTCAGAGGAGTTCTCCAAGCTGATTCTATTCTGTGTCCAAGCTAATTTTCAAATGCAACACCTGCTTTAATGTGCAGCCAATTTTCTCATGGTGAATCTTAAAACAACATTTAAAACACCTTTGAAAGATTCTGTGGACAAAAATCCCATATAAAATTCTAATAAGATGAAATACAAAGCTGCATATACAATCAGAAAGTGACATATTTTCCTGAGAACCACAAAGCTAGCTAATACATGTCCAAAAGAAGGAAAAATTAAGGAAATTGAAATTTAAAAAGAACCTGATGTTCAAAAGGATGAGGTAAATGAAGAAAATTCAGATGATAAATCATCAATATTCTCTAAATCTTCAAAAGATATAGAAGATAAAACTTTCACATTTGAAATCATGAAATCTTATTCCGATGTGCCACATTTGAGAAATCATCAACTTGATTTGTAAAAAATCAAAAATGAACAACTTATCAAAACCAAAACAAACAGGGGGAAAGGCTATACATCAGGTAATTCCCGAATTACAGAAGTGGTAAGTGTGAGCCTTTGATATATGACCACATTTCCAATAATTATCCTAATAATAAGGATTAAAAATATTATCTTAAAGTAAGTGAAAATGCCATAAATAGGCACAAATTATTTATTGCCTTAAAATATAACAAATAAGCATTAGAAATGAATTGTACAATTAAATCCCCCATTGTAAAATACACATATAACATTTTTATGTCATATCTGTAAAGATAATACTTACTGTGTAATAAGCAAATATTCCATAAAAAGGCATATATTATTGTTTATCTCAGAAACCAATCAAGGACAATTTGAAATAAAAAATTGCACCATTGTATTTCTCATGAAATACTGCACATATAAAATTTTTATTTCATATCTGTAAATTCAATATTTAAGGAAATGTCCTGAATATATGCACTTCATTGATTAGTGCATATATACATGGGTTTTAGCCCATATCTCTTGTAATATACATTATAGAGAGTTGGACCAAGATTAAAGTTAACATGCAATTACTGTCAAAATACAGAAAGCTACCATGCAATTACTGTCAAAATACAGATATAAACTTTATTTGACAAGTTATAAACAATGTTATAACTTGTAGGGGCTTATTGAACAAAATTGTTGTACCTGTTGACCACTTTGGGGTGAAAGTGGTCCAAACTTAAAAAGGTAGATATTCAGATTCTAATAGCTCACACGTGAATAATGATGTAGTTTTTATCATTATATTCAAGTTATAACCCCTTTAAATCATAGTTTAAAGTTTAAAATAGTAAATTTTGACAGAAAAGATGAGTTACAGGAAAAATAATTCAGAATAGAGTTTTGATGATGTAATGAAATTCCATTGGAGGTTTGAGAATTACATGCAAAAATTTCCGAATTTACTCTCTGAATGGCTGTAGCTTGTATAACTCAAAATCTATTAATGATCAAAGTATAAGCTTAAAATTGAGCATTTATGATCACTCACTGTAATCTTAATTTAATTTTAACAGTAATATAAATGATAAAAGTGGTTGATACTACTTTATTATGATTAATACTAATAAAATACACAAATTTTACTCTTCTTCCAAGCTTATGATGTCAGAAAAATTGGAGTTACAGTGATAACTCTAAATAATGCCATAATAATGAGATAAGATGGTTTAGCTATGAGGTAATCATCACTAAAACTTGAACAACTGATCATTTCAAGTGTATACCATCAGTAAATGTCTACTAGAAGCTTTCTGGACTTTAGGAGGGAGGATTTACTATATATAGAGCTCTTTTTACCTCCATTTCCCCCTTAGACGCATCAAAAACATTAAATTAATGAATAAAAAGGTAAAGCTTTATTCTTTATATATAATTATATTATAATATCAAATATTCAAGTTAATATTTACTACAATAATAAATGCTGATGTGATTAAACCATTACATAATTTTTTTGTTACAATTCTCCCTTAAAATCTTTAAGTCCATGTAAAATCAAGAATATTGTGAATATATAAATTTATTGTAAATACATTTGAAATAAGTGTTATTTACATTATCTTTGTGTAATGTTATTCAAAATTATTATATTAAGTGTTCAAAGTAGGTTATTTGCTCTTTTTATAATAATTTCTCTCTATTATTATTTTCAATAATTCTTTCATTAATATAAACAGTATCTATATTAATTCATAGCTTCAATATTGGTAATGTCATTGTTATGAATTGTTTTTTATTATCAAATAACAATTCCTTTTGGCTTTATTATTTGTTTTTAATAATAATAAAGTGCCATAAATATATTAATATATTTATTTTCATTCTATTATTTCATTTATTTAAATAATATAAATATTTTACACCATAACTATAATAATTCTTTATTATTATAATTATTTTTCATCCTATTCTTTAAATTTATGAGGAAATTCATAGTACAATAAGTAGAATATTGGTAATATTTACTCATTTTATCATAGTCAAACCTTACAGTAATTTATAACAAACCCATTATGTAAGGTTTGACTATGAAACAATAAGTAAAAA
Source organism: Austropuccinia psidii (assembly GCA_023105745.1). Lineage (NCBI taxonomy): Eukaryota > Fungi > Basidiomycota > Pucciniomycetes > Pucciniales > Sphaerophragmiaceae > Austropuccinia > Austropuccinia psidii. The sequence goes on from JALGQZ010000003.1 coordinate 40,464,758, forward strand.
TTACTAATTTATTACTTATTGTACTCTGAATGTCCTTATGAATTGAATAAATAAGATTAAAAATATAATAATAATAAATAATTATTATTATTATGGCGTAAAATAATTATATTATTAAATAAATATAATAATATAATTTATATTATGAAAATATAATATAATAAATAAATATATTAATATAAAATAATTAATATATTTAAACAGCTCTTTATTATTGTTACCAACAAATAATAAAGGCGTAAAAAATTGCTTTTTATTAATAAAAAACAATTAATAACAATAATATTACTAATATTAAAGTTATGAATTAATATAAATACTATTTATATTAATTAAAGAATTATTAAGAGAGTAATAATAGAGAAATTATTATAATAAGAGAAAATAACCTACTTTTAACACTTAATATAATAATTTTGAAATATTTTATGCCAAAAAATATAAATACAACCTTTTCAAATTGTATTTACAATAAAAATAAAGAAAATTACAAATTATTCTGGATTTTTACGTGGAAATGAGTTTTAGAGAGATTTTTAACAAAAACAATTAAATAAATGATTTAATCACGTCAAAATAGATGATTATAATAAGGTGGTCTTTGGTCTTTAATAATATAATAATTTTATATATAAAGAATAAAGAAATTACCTTTGATTTAATTGATTTAATTTTTTTGATGCGTCTGAGGGGAAAATAGAGTAAAAAGAGCTCTATTTATAGTAAATACCTCCCTCCTAGAGTCCAACAGGCTTCTAGTAGACGTGTACTGATTATATCCACTGGAATGGATCAATATCTTAAGGTTTGATGATGATTACATCATGATCAAACCATATTACATCATTATTACACCATTATTTAGAGTTATCACTATAACTCTAAGTTTGATGACATCAGAGGCTTGGCAGAACCCCAAATTTCGTGGATTTTATTAGTTTTAATCATAAACTAATAGTATTCACCAATTGTATCACTCTTAAGACTGTTAAACTTAATTTAAGGTTACTGTGAGTGATCATAACTACTCAAATTAAGCTCAAACTTTGATCCTCAATAGCCTTTAAGATTTACACGCTACAGAAATTCAAAGAGTGAATTCTGATAGCCTGGCATAACCTTATTATTCTTCCAAGAGGTTTCTATTACATCATCAAAACTCTAATTTTGATGATTTTTCTTGTAACTCATCTTTTCTGTCGAAATTCAATATTTTAAACTTCAAACCTTGATTTCAGGGGGTTATACCCTGAATTTAATAATAAAAATTACATCATTCTTCACGAATGAACTAGTATAATCCAAATGTATACTTTTTTTAAGTTTGGAACACTTTCACAACAAAGTGGTCAACAGCTCTGTTGATTTTTATCAATATTTCATCATAGGTTTTAACCTTGTTTATAATTTGTAAAATAAAGTTCATATCTGTGTTCTTACAGTAATTACGTGGTAACTTTATTTTTGGTTCATCATTCTATCATGTATAGTTTAGGAGATATTAGCTATGATCCTTGAATATATGCGTTGACCAAAAAAGTGCATATATTCAGGTTAATTCCTTAAGTATTAGCTTTGGAAATTAGCTTATTAATTGTTTTATGTGTGGAGGTTTGTGGGGAATCCACTGGTACAATTTATTTCACATGTTGTTTCATTAGGTCTTGAGATAAATAAGGTTTTATGGTTTTTATAAGGTATTATACCTTATAACTCATTAAATATTGACTTTACAGATATGCCATAAAAATGGTATATGTGTATTTTACCATGGGGAACCCAATGGTATAATTTATTTTACATGTTGACTCATTGGTTTTTAAGTTAAACCAATTTTTGTACCAATTTATGGTATTTTTTGTATATTTAAGTAATTATTTTTAATGTATAATTATTCTAAGTAATTTTAATATATTATATTAAAGGTATAATTATTCTGAGTCTTTCTTGTGACCTTATTGGGTATGTGATCATATCTCAAAGGCTCACACATTAAACCTTTACTTGACCCAGGTGCCTTCTGCTCTTGTGTTGGAAAGTCCTTTCTCAAGAACTGTGTACCAAATTTTGAAGATCAATTACTACCAATTGATAGTATGAAATTCAACAGTTCAATTAATCAAATTAAATCATTGGGAATTTTTGAGACCACTGTAATATTTCCAAATAGAAATGGAAATTTAAGAATTACTGTTGAATTTGTTGTTATTGAAAACTGCTCTAGTTAACATTTAATACTGGGAAATTATTGTTTAATAATATATGGCATAGATTTACATAATAATAAGGACATATACTTTACTATTGGGGAAAATAAGCATCAAAAAATTGCCTTTTTACCTTTTTAAAGACAAATTACATGGAATAAACTATCACAATTTGACTTAGATTTAGAGAAATTCAAGACAGAAAAGATTAATGAGGTTGAAGTAATTATTCATATTCCTGATATACAGGGAAATTAACTCTATACCCTCTTATATGACAGAAAATAAGCCTTTGAAACAGATAAAGAGACATTGGGGGATATAATTGGTCATTAATTTGACATTATCTTGAACATTGAGAGACTTAAACCACCCCTCTTGAGAAGGCCTGCATACCCAGCAACTCCAAAATCTAGAGAATCCCTTGAGCTTCAAATTAGAGAACTATTGGAGCTTGGGGTAATAAGAAATTTTTTCCATAATGAAGAGGTAGAAATACCTACACCTTTCATAGTGGCATGGCAGAACGGAAAATCCAGGATGGTTGGGTAATTTAGATTTCTTAACACTTACACTGTCCCAGAAGGGTATCCCATACCAAATATCCAAATTTCCCTCACTCAAATATCTCAATACGTAGACATAAACACTATCTATGCCCTTGAAGGATTCCATAAAAATGTACTTACACCAAGAGCAAAAAAATCTTTGTTAATTAATGTTCATTGTGGAGTCTATGAATATTTAACAATGCCTGTCGGTATCAAAAATGCACCTTCACACTTTCAAAGAATGACTAATTAAATCTTCCCAGAAGAGCTTTCAGAAGGATGTTGAATCATTTACATTGGTGACATTATTATCTGTTCTAAGACTTGGGAGGAACATGTGAGCCTGTGAGGTACATATAACATACCCATAAGGCAACAAATGACTGTATATACAGTTTAGTTAGTCTTCAAAAGACTTTTCAATTGAATTTAAAAGAAAAAATAACAAAAAATAAGTATAAACTTTTTTTTGGATAAACCAAGTTATAAATATTATGTCATTTTTGGATTCTACACCAAAAATGACTTAGGGTACATGCGTAGGGTGTTATACTCAAAAAGGCTTATTTCTTATTTTATTGGAATATTTGAGAATATCACAGTACTCATGTAGCTTTTTTAACATATTTTTAAAATTGTTAAAATTAAGCTTCAATAAGCTTAAATTTAAAGTTGCATAAGGGTAATGCAAACTTACCAAAATTTTAGTTAAAATTGAGTTTTTGTGTATATTCACTGAATTGGCTAAGGATTTTCCACACAGAATGTAAATCCTGCGTGAGCTCAATTCAAAAGGGTTTAAGGCCATAGTATGGCTTTAAATAAATAAAATGGCAAAATCTATGCAAAAAAGTGGGACAAAGGAAATAGACCAAACAGTAATGGTGTACCCGACTTTTTGGATCTGCAAGGATTCAATTAAGGTTGTACACCTTTATTGGAGGATTTTAAACCTTATTTAAACTTTAAGATTAGACTTTGATCCAACCTTAAGGTTTAAGCTGGTTTTAACCCAATTTGGACAGGAATTTCAAGCTGCCAAAGGGTAAATCCCAATATGTAAGCTTGATATTAAATTTTTGAGACCTTCCAAAGCTTAAATAAGCTTAAACCTTTAATGTTACAGTGTGTATTTATATCTTACATGGAAAAATAGTAATAACTTCAAAAATTCATTAAAAATACAATTCTCAATGGATTTGCTTGAATATTTCACACAGCTTACAATTTAATATTATCTATACATAACCTAAATTTTAAGTATCCTTTATAAATAGAATTCCTGGGTAATTATCCTGGAAATTTACTTTTTTAGTTATTCTTAAAGAAAATTAAGATTTCTTTAACAATTAATCAAAAATTGAGTTCAAGAGATTTCTGCTTGAAACTCTATTTTTAAGTCTTTCATGTGATGAACTTTGATATAAAGAAACTTATTTAATATTAAAACTTAAAATAATTAACTTAAGTGAGGATTAAAGCTACTTGGAGTTAAGAATAACACTGGTAACTATAAATTGGAGTTAAGAAATAAGCTACCTTAAGTTAAGAACCTTATTTTTAAGCATGGTTTTTCAGCTTTGACCTGAGAACACCCTCTATATACATTATGAATCATGAGAGCTTCTCTTTAGACATAAAAAGAGTCTTTTAATCACTATTTTTGTCCATCATCAATTATCAATCCAATCATATTAGACATTTAAACAGGTAAAGTTTTATTATATATAAAATCTTATTATTAAAGTATTTCTTAAGTATCTTATTTTTTATAAATCTTAAATTAAAGAATTGAAATCATAAAAATTAGATTATTGTTTTAATCACCTATAATACATTTTATTTTATAAGATTATTGTCTTTAAAATATCTTTTAAAATCCACAAATTCCTCTCAAAACCTCTTTAATCATGATTCTTTCATAAAATGTTTTTTATCTCTGAAAATATTGATTTTTGGCGTGTTTTTAACTTATAATTATTATTTAATATAATAACTGTTGTTTTTTGACTTGTTGTATTAAATAAGTATTATAACTAAGTTTTCTCTAAAATTCTATATGTTTTTTATCAATTATTAGTTTTTTATATAGAATTTTTTCTGCACAGTGTGTGTTATAATGCTTTTATAAATAATATTTATATATTATTTATAAGTGGTTAAATATTTATATTTCCCACATGTAATTGTCTAATTGAGAGCTTTACACTTCTTATTGTAATAATTGTCAGTGACTATAACAATAATAGAATAATATAGTTATTATTATTCTATATAATAATAATTAAATTTATTTTTTTATAATTATTTTTAATAATTATATTTAGATTTGTGGTTCTAATATTTTATTATATTATATTTGTCTACCAAGGAAAGTCATAGTACTCTTCAAATTGTTCCTATTATCAAGATTTTCATAAACAAATGTTACATTTGGGGGCCTGGCTGTTATTTACATCATGTTTGGGAGATAAATCATATTCTAGACCTTACTTTACTGTTTTTGATGTAAAACTGCCATATTTACTCTAATATTGGCTTTTTTGGGACTCATACCTTATAAATAATCTTTATAATATTAATAAAGTTCTTTTTATCTTAAAAATAATGTTTTAAAAAATATACTATTGAGTGAATTGGAATAAATTTCTTTTGCATAACTAGTGGCTTTTTCACATCACAGACTTGAAATTTATTCTTTGAGTTATTTTATTATGAAGTGAAGAATAATACAGTTTTGATTGATAGCTTATTAATTGCATAATTATTATTTCTTTAAAGAAAATATAAAGTCAAATACAAAATTTAAAAATTAAAAATCTTTACTAAAAACATTCTTTCTTTAATCTTAGACATTTTTCTTTATTTTTGATGTAATTTGTCATAAATTAAATTAAAACAAATTTATCCAATAAGTAGGGTTTATAAGTTATTTTTATTGTTTGATAAAATAGCTTATATATTTTTTCTCTCTAGTGTCATCCACCAGAGAAAGTTCTTGAGACTCTGAAGCCTCAGAGTTTAGTATTGCAATTCAAACTAGCCCAGAACCAAGGGGTTTAATTACTAAAGAACCCTTTAAAGGTCCTGCAGGTGAATTCAATTCATTTCTTAGTCCATTTTTTCTCAAAATTGACGTGAAATGACTCCTAATAGAAGTGGAAGCAATTACTCCATCCAATGAAATGGATCTGGACCAGGACATTCAAGTCATAAATCCAAAAGACAAGAATGTCAGCCCAGAGGAGCAGCACAAATGGAGGATTCCAGAACATCCACCAGTTCCCAAAGGTTAGCCAGCACCTTTGATACTCTTATTGAGAGTCCAGAAGCTGACATAACTGCTATTTCTGTTGTTAGACCTGAATCACTTTCAACAGGAAACAATAGAAATATACCAGTCTCAGTACAAGTGTGAGCCTTAGAGGTAATTTCATATACCCAAAAGACCACAAATATAAAAAATAACATATTAATATAAATAAAATAAATTTATTTATATTATTAAAATAAAAATCAAAATATAAATATAAAATTATATTAAAAATAAAAAATTAATTATAATTTAAAAATAAAAAATACATTAAATTTTGTAAATATAAAATTACATTTATACTTGAAAAAATTAAGTAAAAATGAAATTTTAACAAAATTGTGAAAAAATAAATAAATTTGGAAAAAAGTTAAATAAAATTTATTATAACTTTTTATCCAATAAATAAACATATAAAATTTATTTCACCATTGGATTCCTCATAAAAAATCAGGTGGGGTTACCTCTGAGTGAAATTCTTGTAACTCAACTCTAAATAAGCTTAAATTAAGTTTCTAGTATTTTCAATACAAAAGTTGAAAATCCTCAAAACCTTAATTTAATTCACACCACATGTGGTGTTAACCATCAATTTTTGTGTTAAAATTGAGGTGTTGTGTTTAGTTTAGAAGTTATGAGGAATTGAAGTATTTTCAATTGAATTCAATTGAAATGTCAAAATGTGCGCGTGTATTACATAAGTGAACTTTGATTTACATATGAGGTGTCAATTATTACTGTATTGTACTGTACAATTGAATTGAATTACATATGTAAAGTATAAGTATAATACATGATGAGGAATTAAAGGAAAAATAAATTGGAAAGATTAAATTTGGGGGGGAAAAGGAACTCCAGCTCTAAGGGGGAGCTAGACCCCCAAAATCCTTGCTGGCAGGCATGGGATGTCAAAATTCACGCAAAAGTTCATCACTTTTGGCCTGGAACTGAGTTACAGGGTCTGTGGACTCAATTGATGATGAGGTTTTAATACCAACTGGGGTAGTTTTAGCTGTTGCCAAGAGGGTAAAACTACCCTTAAGATAAAACAATCATAATAAAAACAGTTTTAACTGGTTTCTACGCCTCTGACACACATTCTGACGTGTTTTGAAGGCTCTAGGCCTGGTATTGCTATAGTAATGGCTGATTTAAGGGTCTAAAATGGCTAAAAATGGCTTAAACCAGCCCTTTTTTGGCCTAAACCAGGGTTCAATGATGCCATAATTGGCTTTTCTGTTGTCAGACTGTTTTTCACGACTGACAAGAGTAAATTTTACTTTTGGAGTAAGAGAATTGATGGCTATAAAAGAATGTCTTCTTTGCCCCACTTTTCTCTTCATGTTAGAATCTTTTCCTTTTATTAATTAGTTTAAAACTGTTAAACCAATCAATCAAAGATTACAACCACCACTTTTAAATCATTTTAATCCTTTTAACCACGTGAAAAAATCATTATAATCATTGTTTGTAACTCTTATAATCATTTTTACCCCTGAACCACCCCAAAAGTGAATTAAAGCATCTTTCATCGCTGTAAACTTTGTCACTTTGTTTCCAAATTCACTCTGGTCACTTTTGGGTGTGTTTTCTCTTTAATATTCTTTTTAAAGACTTTGTTCTTTAATTAATTGCTTGCAGTTCTTTGCTCAATTAATTCCAATTGAAATTGCTCTTGAAGAAATTTCTTTTGTAGCCTTAAAATATCTCTTATAGAGTATTTTTTGGATAAATTTTTATTGTTGGTAAAACAATAAATTTTTATAATATTATTGTTTTATAATAATAAAGTTATAAACAATAAATTTGGCGTGTTTTCTGTTAAAAATAATATTTCTTACTATTTTTAATAGAATTTTACCTTATACAAATTTTGAGGACAGGAAAAGTACTTGATTTTTAATCAAAGTTTCATATCCACACCTTACATTTGGGGGCCCAGCCGTGATATTTTACCTGTGACATATTTTTTTTACTCTTTTTAAATCTTTTTTCTTATATTGAAAAATTTAAAAACATATAAAAAATACTTATAATTCAAAAAAATCCATAAAAAATAACTTTTTTTTCATATTATAAGTGAGGCTTATATTTTTATTTCTTTTTTGAAATAACCTTTTTTTACTTAATTAATTGGCTTTTTCATTAATTTTAGTGTCTGACAACGTGGTAAGACAAGAAAACATTGAAACAGCCTCAACAGTAACCAGCATTATCCCTGCCAGTACTGTTAATTCTGATCATAATAGTACTGTTATTGTGACTCAAAATAACCAGCCTGAACCAATATCTTCTGAATTGATTAACTTGGACATAAGTAATACCCTTCAGAAAGCTGAAAATTTGGCCAATAGTGAGTTTTTGATGTAAAATACTATTTTAAGCCTTTTTAACCATAATTATGCCTTCAACCAGGTCAGGAGCCAGCTACAACCCCTCAAGCAGCTCCCAAAAAGGTGATAGACGTGATTATGGCAGAAGCCAACCAGGTACAGAAGGAAAAGGGTCAGTTGATGACTTCCAAACAACTAAATTGGGTCATTCTGAAGCTGATAATACTATTTTACCTTCAAAAAGAGCTGACACCGCCACAACAAGCCTCTGTGGACATATACAAAGCCAGCCACAGTGCATACAACAATGCACTTCAATTCAAGGAGTACCAGATCCTTGCAGACCTGTGGAAGAATTGCATGAATTCTTACCTGACAGTAAGAAAATTCTTGGGCCATCCCAACACTTGCAAATTGCTCAATGGATGGCATCCATTGATGGAGAAGAAAAAGATGCTTTTGACACTAGAATGGAGGAAAAACAACCCTCCACCACCCAAACCAGTGCCAAAAACAGCCCCAGTGGCCAGCAGCAGCAATTCCAACGTGAAAAAGCAGCCACAAACTCCAAACAAGGGCAAAGGGAAGGCACCAGACCCAAAGCCTTACAGCCAGGGCTACAGAATCCCAAAGATTCAGCAGGATTCCATGGAAAATGTATTTCAGATGGCCAGAACCATGATGGAATTACAGAAGAAGGAGGAAGCCAGATTAAGGTTCCAGAAATGATTTCTGACATATTTGATTCCATCCCAGAGTTGTATAATGCTATAAATGACGTGAAAAAACATCTTTCTGATAAAAATGAAACCATTTGTAACAACATTAAAACAAACAACCTGAGTCTGTGCCAAATTAATGAAACACTTATGTGTTTTGAAAAAGTTTTAAGAACAATTAAAAATTCCAATAATGATAATTCTTCTAACAATAAAATAAATGAACAATCTGCCATTATTAAAGAGTTAACAGATAAATATTCTAAATTCAATATTGATGACATAATTGAAACAAGAATTAAACAAGCCATAAATATTATCAAGACAGATAACAAGAAAGTCCTTGATGACATCTCAAATTCATTTACTGAAGTAAAGACATATACCATTGCCTTGAAAAAGTGTTTTGATGCTTCACAAGAAGAAGTATCAAAATTATCAATGAAATTGAATCAAGTCACTGCTGATAATACAAGACAGACAGAGTTATGGCAAGAACTTACACATAAATAAGACATGTATAAAATTGAAGTAATAAATTTAATACAAAGCTTCCAACATGAATACAGAAATTCCCAAAGGTGTAGCAACAGTAAAATGAATGACATTGAACAAATACTGAACACCTTACCAAGAATGTCTACACCTCTAAATCAAAATGAGGGCACAAGAATTTCAAATCCACAAGTATTGGATCCTGATAATTCACAATTAAAAAATGAATTATCCACTTCTTTTCATAACTTGGAACCATCAATGGGCCAAGCACTCTTGAAAGAAGTTCCAAAACTTAAAGAATGGCCTCACTTCAGTGGTGAAGGAGAGTATGACCATATGGAATTCATTAGAGGTATTGACATGATCAAAGAGGATTTTGAATTACCAGACAGATTGGTAACAGCCAGGTTTAACACCTTGTTTACCAGATCAGCTCACAGATGGTACATCAAAATAAGACAAGCACATGGACACCAGAGTTGGACTTGGTGGAAAACCCAAATCATCAACAAATGGGCAAATGATGCTTGGAGGTTTAAAGTTGAAACAGCCTTTGAATCTGCCAAATTTAATGCTGATAAAGACAAAGCTTTACCATGGTTTTGCCAACAAAAGGACAGATTAACAGCATTATATCCTGACATGTCAGAATTTATGATCCATAGAAAAATTCTGAGACAATGTGGAGGTGACTTAGAGCATGCTGTCAAAAGCAGGACTACTGAACAATCTTCAGCAGAGGATATTATCAATATACTAGAAGAAGTAACCACCAGAACCAAAATTGGTTCTAGTAGGGTGAATCTTAAAACAAGGTTTAATACACCTTGGAAAGATTCTGTGGACAAAAACCCCAAAGAAAATTCTAGTAATATTAAATATAAATCTGCAGATACAGTCAGAAAATGCCATATTTGCCAAAGCACCACCCATTTAGCCAATACATGTCCAAAAAGGGGGAAAATCAATGAAATTGACATTGAAAAGGAACCAGATGTTGAAAAAGAAGACATAATTGAAGACAATTCAGATGATAAGTCATCCATATTTTCTGAATCTTCAAAAGATATAGAAAATATCAATGCCACTTTTGACATCATGGAATCTTATTCCCACTTACCACAATTGAGCAATGGTCAAGTTGATTTATCAAAAGTTCAAGATGCACAACTTATGAAGACAAAACCAAACAGAGGAAAAGGTTATACAGCTGGTAACTCCTGTATAACAGAAGTGGTGATTGACAACAAGCCCACCAAACTTTTGCTTGACCCAGGAGCCTTCTGCTCTTGTGTTGGAAAATCCTTTCTTAAGACTTGTGTGCCAAATTTTGAAGACCAATTGTTACCAATTGATGGTATAAAATTCAACAGTGCAAGTAACCCAATGAAAGCATTGGGAATCTTTGAGACCAATGTCATATTCCCACACATAAATGGGAATTTAAGGATCACAGTTGAATTTGTTGTTATGGAAAATTGCTCTAGTGCCCATTTTATATTGGGAAATGACTATTTGATCATGTATGGGATAGATTTACATAATAACAAAGACAGATACTTTACAATTGGGGACAATAAGCGCCAGAAATTTGCCTTTTTACCATTTAAAAAACAAATTACAGTAAACAAAGTATCACCAGTCAACTTAGAGTTAGAAAAATTCAAGTCTGAACAGTTAAATGAGGCTGAGATAAGCCTTCATCTGACTGATAAACAAGAAAATGAACTTTCTTCCCTTTTGTATGACCACAAAGGAGCATTTGCTATAGACAAAGAACCTCTGGGAGCAATTATTGGTCATGAAGTTGACATCATTCTTAACATTGAGAGACCTTATCCACCACTCTTAAGAAGACCTGCTTATCCAGCAAGTCCAAAATCAAGAGAAGCTCTAGAAATTCATATCAAGGAACTTCTAGACCTTGGTGTAATAAGAAAAATAGGCCACAATGAGGAAGTAGAAATAACTACACCAGTTATAGTGGCGTGGCATAATGGAAAATCCAGAATGGTTGGGGACTTTAGAGCTCTGAACACTTACACTGTCCCAGACAGATACCCAATACCAAAAATCCAAATTGCCCTTACTCAAATATCTCAAGCAGTGTATATAACCACTATGGATGCCCTTAAAGGATTCCATCAAAATGTGGTAACACCAAGAGCAAGAAAATACTTGAGAATTATCGTTCATTGTGGAGTGTATGAATACTTAAGGATGCCCTTTGGTATCAAAAATGCACCTTCACACTTCCAAAGAATGATGAATGAAATCTTCCCTGAAGAACTCTCAGAGGGGTGGTTAATCATTGACATTGATGACATTATTATCTGTTCAAAGACTTGAAAGGAGCACATGTACAGATTATCAAGAGTTTTGACAAAAATCCAATCAGTAAACATGAAAATCTCCTTGAAGAAATTTCATTTTGGATTTAAAGAACTTAAAGCACTAGGGCATGTTGTATCTGGTTTGTCCCTTGGAATTGACAAAAACAAAGTTGCAGCGATATTATTAAAGCCCATGCCTCAGAATAAGAAGGAAATTCAGTCATTCTTAGGTTTTGCAGGATATTACAGGCAACACATTAAAGATTTTGCATCCATAGCAAGACCACTTTATAATTTGTGTGACAAAGACACAGTGTTTGAGATGACTGTTGACAGAGTCAAAGTTTTTGAGTCTCTAAGAGAAGCATTGACCACTGCTCCACTCTTACTGATGCCAGACTTTAAATTGCCTTTCAAACTGTATATTGATGCATCAGGGGATGGACTGGGTGCTGCACTTCACCAAGTTCAGATCATAAATGATAAGCCTGTAGAAGGACCCATATGTTTCATATCCAGGCAAATCAAACCAACTGAAGCCAGATATGGAGCAAGTCAAATGGAATGTGTATGCCTTGTCTGGGCCTTGGAGAAATTGAACTACTTCTTAGAGGGATGTGTTTTTGAAGTAATAACAGATTGTACAGCTGTCAAATCACTTTTGAACATGAAAACACCCAACAGACACATTCTCAGATGGCAAATAGCCATACAAGAATACAGAGGAAATATGACTATTGTTCATAAGGATGGGAATATTCATAAGAATGCAGATGGACTAAGCAGATGGCCATTACCAAATAATATTGATAATCCTGCTTATGTGCCAGAAGAAGCTTCACCACAAATTCCAATAGAAGGAATAAGTGTTACAGACTTGAACACCACCTTCTTTGAAGAAGTCAGAAGCAGCTATACTCAAGATGAGAATTGTAGCATCTTATGCCAATTACTTAACAAATACTATAAAGACAGCTCTCTAATACATGCCTTGGATGAAGTATGGAGAAAATCTTATGATGAAGGAAGATTTCACCTACTGGATGGTATAATTTACCACAGAACCAAGCACACATGTGTCATGACAGTTGTAGACAGGTCATTAATCAATCTTGTACTGAAGGAATGCCATGATAGTCCCTTTTCAGGACATCTGTCTGAAGACAGAACAAGAGAGAAAGTGAAGACCTGCATATGGTGGCCAATGTGGCAGAAAGATATTGCAGAGTATTGCAAAACCTGTGACAGATGCCAAAAGGCAAATAAATCCACTGGCAAAAGACTTGGAAATATGATGAAAATCCAAGAACCAAACAGACCTTGGGAAATTGTCCATATGGATTGGGTAACTGGCCTACCACCAGGAGGTGACAGGAGCTATAATGCTTGCCTAGTAATTGTGGACAGATTCAGTAAAACTCCAATCTTTTTACCATGTCACAAAGATGATACAGCCATGGATACAGCTCTTCTGATATGGAATAGAGTAGTGTCATGGACTGGGATATTTACAAATATCATCAGTGATAGAGATCCCAAATTCACTTAAGCACTATGGACAAATCTTCACCAATTATTTGGCACTAAACTGTCTTTCTCTACAGCCTACCACCCACAAACTGATGGCCTGGCTGAAAGAATGATCCAAACCTTAGAGGACATGGTGAGAAGATTTTGTGCATATGGCCTTGAATTCAAAGATTGTGATGGATTTACCCATGATTGGTGTACTCTGTTACCAGCACTGGAATTAGCATATAAAACATCAATCCATGCTAGTACCAATCAGACTCCTGCTATTCTAGAAAAAGGATGGAACCCCAAGTTACCCCAAGACTCCTTGTGGAAAGACTTAATTGAAATACATCCCACAGCTGCTAGCTTCAAAGGAATGCTAGACAAAGCTAGAAAGCATGCAGTAAGATGCATGGAGGACTCTTTTGCATATGCTAAAGACAAATGGGATAAATCTCATGCAACTCCAGATTTCAAAGTGGGGGACCTAGTTCTTGTATCCACCACTAACTTCAATAACATCAAAGGATGTAAAAAGTTGAAAGACTCCTTTGCAGGACCTTTTGTGATTAAGACCCTCCATGGAGAGAATGCTGTTGAAGTAGAGTTATCTGAAGAACTTAGCAATAAGCACCCTACATTTCCAGTGAGCTTGATGAAACCATATAAATCTAGTGATGCTGAGAAATTTCCCTTGAGGAATAAGGTTCCCCAAGTTATACCTCCTATTGAGACATCTGGTACTAAGAAAATAACCAAAGTTCTTAAAGAAAGGAAATTAAGAACCAAGAAAGTAAGGGAATACCTTGTTACGTACAGTGACCCAACTTGTGAAGATGAATGGTTAGAAGAAAAAGAATATACCAGAAGCTACCAAACTCCTGAGGAGATTCAGACACACTAGAAACACCAATATTACAAAGTAATATTCTTTTTTAGGGGGAGGGAATGTGAGCCTTAGAGGTAATTTCATATACCCAAAAGACCACAAATATAAAAAATAACATATTAATATAAATAAAATAAATTTATTTATATTATTAAAATAAAAATCAAAATATAAATATAAAATTATATTAAAAATAAAAAATTAATTATAATTTAAAAATAAAAAATACATTAAATTTTGTAAATATAAAATTACATTTATACTTGAAAAAATTAAGTAAAAATGAAATTTTAACAAAATTGTGAAAAAATAAATAAATTTGGAAAAAAGTTAAATAAAATTTATTATAAATTTTTATCCAATAAATAAACATAAAAAATTTATTTCACCATTGGATTCCTCATAAAAAATCAGGTGGGGTTACCTCTGAGTGAAATTCTTGTAACTCAACTGTAAATAAGCTTAAATTAAGTTTCTAGTATTTTCAATACAAAAGTTGAAAATCCTCAAAACCTTAATTTAATTCACACCACATGTGGTGTTAACCATCAATTTTTGTGTTAAAATTGAGGTGTTGTGTTTAGTTTAGAAGTTATGAGGAATTGAAGTATTTTCAATTGAATTCAATTGAAATGTCAAAATGTGCGCGTGTATTACATAAGTGAACTTTGATTTACATATGAGGTGTCAATTATTACTGTATTGTACTGTACAATTGAATTGAATTACATATGTAAAGTATAAGTATAATACATGATGAGGAATTAAAGGAAAAATAAATTGGAAAGATTAAATTTGGGGGGGAAAAGGAACTCCAGCTCTAAGGGGGAGCTAGACCCCCAAAATCCTTGCTGACAGGCGTGGGATGTCAAAATTCACGCAAAAGTTCATCACTTTTGGCCTGGAACTGAGTTACAGGGTCTGTGGACTCAATTGATGATGAGGTTTTAATACCAACTGGGGTAGTTTGAGCTGTTGCCAAGAGGGTAAAACTACCCTTAAGATAAAACAATCATAATAAAAACAGTTTTAACTGGTTTCTACGCCTCTGACACACATTCTGACGTGTTTTGAAGGCTCTAGGCCTGGTATTGCTATAGTAATGGCTGATTTAAGGGTCTAAAATGGCTAAAAATGGCTTAAACCAGCCCTTTTTTGGCCTAAACCAGGGTTCAATGATGCCATAATTGGCTTTTCTGTTGTCAGACTGTTTTTCACGACTGACAAGAGTAAATTTTACTTTTGGAGTAAGAGAATTGATGGCTATAAAAGAATGTCTTCTTTGCCCCACTTTTCTCTTCATGTTAGAATCTTTTCCTTTTATTAATTAGTTTAAAACTGTTAAACCAATCAATCAAAGATTCCAACCACCACTTTTAAATCATTTTAATCCTTTTAACCACGTGAAAAAATCATTATAATCATTGTTTGTAACTCTTATAATCATTTTTACCCCTGAACCACCCCAAAAGTGAATTAAAGCATCTTTCATCACTGTAAACTTTGTCACTTTGTTTCCAAATTCACTCTGGTCACTTTTGGGTGTGTTTTCTCTTTAATATTCTTTTTAAAGACTTTGTTCTTTAATTAATTGCTTGCAGTTCTTTGCTCAATTAATTCCAATTGAAATTGCTCTTGAAGAAATTTCTTTTGTAGCCTTAAAATATCTCGTAGAGTATTTTTTGGATAAATTTTTATTGTTGGTAAAACAATACATTTTTATAATATTATTGTTTTATACTAATAAAGTTATAAACAATAAATTTGGCGTGTTTTCTCTTAAAAATAATATTTCTTACTATTTTTAATAGAATTTTACCTTATACAAATTTTGAGGACAGGAAAAGTACTTGATTTTTAATCAAAGTTTCATATCCACACCTTACAACAAGAACTGGTTTATGGCAGCCAAACAGCAAGAGTGGGAACTTCTCCCAAGTCTTTGGATAGGCACCATGAACTCATATCTTCAAGTGAAGAAGTTCATGGGGCCAGGAAAGACAGAGGAACTTCTGAAGGGTTGGACACCCAAGTCTTGCAAAGGACAAGTCCAACAGATAGAAGCTTGG